>VZRM01006014.1:909381-1168516 GCA_013397955.1 Grantiella picta | reverse complement strand
TTTTCCTTTTCCTTTTCCTTTTCCTTTTCCTTTTCCTTTTCCTTTTTCTTTCTTTTTCTTTCTTCTCCCTTTTTTTCTCCTTGCCTTTTTTACTATGAAATAAAATACAGCAGTGTTTTGGCACCAATGTCTAACCTCGTTTGGTTTTAATCACATGTTTTGGGTATTCTTCGAGCCTTTCTGAGCTTGATCCGCTTTATTCACAGAGACATAGTTTCCTCTGCTCTTCTGTGTTTAAACCAGATTGTAACACCTCTGAAAGTATGGATTGCACAGAGTCTGATTCCCTTACTTGCCTGTATTTTTCCTTTTGTCAAAGCTGGGTTTTCAGAAGTGACAAGCATAAGCCATAACCCCCTGTGCTGTAAGTAGGTCTAGAAAATATTCCATCTCTCTGAAAACAAGATTTTACTTTCTAAGTAATAACCTTTCATCAGTGGAAAAAATAACTGATCTGAAAAACAAGTTGTTTTTTTTTTTGCTAGATCATCTCCTTACTGCACTGTCTGTTTTGAGGCTTGCTTTTATTTCACATTGAATCTGGTTCAAACAGAAAGGCATTCATTATTATCTGGCAGCATTATAGTTGACATCTAAACCTGTAGAACCATAATTTGTCTTTGACATCAAATAATCCACAGTTCAAAATTAGAGACCTTAATCAGGTTTTTTTCTGTTGATTTTTTTTCCCTATAACCTTGCCATTGGCTTTTGAAACAAGAACAGTTGCATCTGTAAGAAAACGGATGTATATTTTGCACATGGTTAGTTTTGTTTGGATTCATTGGATGAAATTGCGGTCACAAGAAATTTTCAGTGGGGTCAAAACCTGTTAATCCTTAATGAAAGCCAAATTGGTTTTGTTCTGAGCAAGTGTGTGAAGGCAACAATCGGGTACAAAATAAATTAAATTATGACCAAATTATTCAGCTCCTTCCTTACTTTGTCTGAGATTTATCAAACTTTAATGGTTCCCTGGAGCCCAAAACCTTGTACTTGTGTTAACGGTTTGCACTTTAGAGCTTGAGATGCTGTTCCTCATGCTAAGCAGCTGTACACATCAGCCCCTTTTCAGGATTGCTCCATGGAGTAAAAGAACACAGCGTAAACAAGATGCTTTGAGGAGACTGGAACCAAAACCACCTGCTTTTACGTTGTGGGTATGGTTTATAATAAAGTAAAATTAGCCTAGGGGATTGAGCATGTGCGAAATTTCTCTCCTGTTCTGAGATCGTTAAAAGCCAGTGGACTCAAGGTTCTGTTGTTCTTCCCCCTGGCAGGGCACTGTCCATCCATGTCCGCACAACTGCCTATGGTATTTAAATTTGTGCAACTTCATTTATCCTTGAAACCTTTCATGTTCGGAAAGGTTCCGAGCTGAAATTGGTCTGTGAGGGAGAAACACACGCATCCAAATGCAGACAGGCATGGACATACACAGACACACAACACACATGACCATGTCAGCCTGCTGAAGTGGGAAATGGGGGATGGAAGAGGACAGGATGGGCAGAGGAAAGATCATAGCTGAGAAGTTCTGGGATAAATGCAATCCTTACCTTTTTTAGCTGTTGGACAGGAGAGAGTCTAAATGTGTTTCAGTCTGGCTCATCACCAAGTTACTGTGATTTTACACACTGTCTCTCTCCTGGGCAGGACTGACCACCTAATACAGTGGTATCTCCCTTCTGATCCCCACTGTGATTGTGCCTCACTTGGTAAAGGCTTACATGGCTTTTCTTTTTCCAAAGAAATCGCTCTCTGAACAGCATGTTGCCCAGCATGGGTACAGATTTCTGAATTTTTTCTTCAGTGCTCCCTTATTACTGACATCATTGCTTTAATTTTCATTTTTTATTTGGGAAAGTGCCACACAAGATGGTCTCAGGAACTGCCCTAAAAGTTAGTAGGAAAAATACTTCTCCTGGGTAACATTAAAGAGAACACACACATCCAGTTCTGTGTGGCTTAACATCAAAGATGCAGGAAATCATCAAAAGCCTTTTCCACCTTCTTTAGCCTTAGGGACTCTTCCTGGGCTGACTGTGAGCTTTGGCAGAAGTTGTTAGCATTACCCTGAATGGTCTTCCTCATACTTGCCAAATTCTTTTGAGTTTAGTAATATAATATCAGTGTTGGCTATATACAAAATTTCTTGCTGTCATCTCAAGGCTAAAGTTACTGGAAATAGGGGCTGTAGCACTCTTTAAACAAAATAACTCCTGCTGTTTTCAGAGTTGTTGTTTCTGAACATTGTGACTTTCTGTACTTTTTTTTCTTTTGCCTTAGATCTGCTTAGCTCTGGAAAAAAAAAATTTAAATTTGATACACAAAAGCTGTAATTCCATATTTGCTTGCAATTCAATTTAATAGTGTTCTGCAGTAGGTACAGAAAGTGTTCTAGGGGTCAGATGCAATAGCAGCTGTGACTGAAACCAATAAAAGAAGAATGAAGGATTTATTCACTGATAAGTCACTTTTCTTCAAAAGAAAATTATCCAAAACCTTTATCTGTTGGAACAAGGAATGGATTTCATAGATGAGAGATTAATAAATGTTGTGTTAGAGTATGAATAGGTTTTTTGCTACAAGTTTATTCAAATCTGCTTGTGGATGACTATTCAGAATCTAAGCTTCAGTAAGTAAACAGATGGAAGTTACATTGCAATTTATCAGTGCTCCTGTGATTTTCATCTGGAAAACTCTTTCATTCTACTTAACTAATACCTAAAACAACACATATTGCTGCATCCATTCTTCTGAAAGAACACATGAAGAGATTAGGCTTTATCTTTTGTCCAGAATTTTTCCCAACCTGGAAATAACAAGATGGATGGACAGGCATTTAGAGAAATGTCAATTGAAATTATTTGAAGGCATTTTTTATTTTGTCTCTTTTATTTATCTTCATTATTGCATTTATTATAGCCTTCCACACTGCATTGTACTTTGTGTTGTTACCTCAGTAGACATCCAACTGGTGACCCACTCTGTGCATGGAAGTACTGTGCAAGCAAAGCAATTGTAAGCTGAGTTATGGGATCTGAGGAATGAAAGACATGAAAAAGTGATAGAAGTAATACACATATGCCATTTCCAGTAGTGTATTCACATATTTACAATTACTCCCCACTGCCCCCCTTTATTTAGGGAGTTCACTACTCTGGGCACCAACCCAGACCTACTCAAATCACTGGTGTAAATCCGTGGACTCCTCTGAAGAGCAAGACTTCAATGCTGATCGGAGATCAGGAACATGGTATATGCATGACTAAGCAGTATTTTCAGACTAGTTGAGCTCCAATGCAGTTACCAACTGAACTTGAATTAATTGAGGTGTAGGAACCTGCTTGGCAGGACTTTTGAAGTCATCCTAAAAGAAAGGGAAAGAACCCAAACATCAGGCAATCTCCTATGAAAGAAAGAGGAGATGAAAGGAAGCAAGGAGAACAAGCACATTTCTGCTTAAATGAGCAGTGCTAAAATGGGGTGATGACAATGACATAACCTATAGCTCTTTAGTGATGAGAACATCCTTCATGTGCTCTGTGTGTTTTGCCTGTGCTAGGCTGAAGTCAAGCAATGCCTCAGTAGGTTTTTAATGCCCTGGCTGTTGTACAGGGCAGAGAGGCTGGGTAATGTGCAGAGTGTTGGATTTCTGGAGGGAACTAGGCTTCAGGTAAGTGCACAGGATGATGAAACATGGGATTACCAAACAGAGCTATTGATTTACATAGCTACTGGTTTCCTTTTTACATTCCTGCCCAGTTTTCATTGCTGATGTTTGGTCTACAAGAAGTTTCACATATAGGCCAGAAATTCCATTCAAGAAATTTGGGAATGTTGAAACAAGACATTTCCATAAAAACAAGTGGCAGCTCATTTTCTATTTGAAGGGAGCTCACATAATGTTATACCTGTTGGTGAGTTGCAGTAGGAGTGCTCTGTGGAGCATTAGGCACCCATGCTGAAGCAGGGATGGAGGAGCCCAGTGCACTTTTAATTTCTGGGAAGGCTACTGGATCCCTGTTTAGACTTGCAGTGGGTCACAAAAAGCTCCTCATACTCCTTCCCCTTGTTGCTTCACTGTGGAGCAAAGGCATGGTTCATACAAAGTGTCCAGAATTTAGAAGACACAATGACAGACCTACTGCATCATCCTACTGCAGTGTCACCATGGTGATTTTTATTTACTGTCAGATAAATATTAGTCTGATTTTTTCATGGTTTATTTTTCGTTTTTGCTCGCTTGCCTGTATGAAAATTTCGGAGTGGCTCAAAAGCAGCCCTTGGGCTACACATAAATGTAAAGTTGACATTCTTCAGAATGTTTCTAGGCATTGAAGGCAAATGGGCAGGGGGAGTCATTCATATTCAGTATCTTAGCCTGCAATACTGAGTGGCTTTCTACAAACTCCCTGCAGCAAGAGGCCCCTGGAACAAGTCTTCGTGCAAGTCAGAGCTCAGGACCTCTTTAAGAAAGTACTAATTAAAGCTGGCTAATTTGTTTTGGGTAATATCAACTGCACTTTTCTAACGGAGGGTTAAGCTGAGAAACATCAGAGCTAATTGACTGACTACCTGCTGGGTTTGCTTTATTTGTCTGTGACACACCCATGAGTTTCCTACCCTGGCTGTCATACATGAACCTGAATGAACAAAACTGATTCTTAAGTTTGGGACACACACACTTCATTCACAGCGAGTAGTCAGAATTCAAACAGTACAGCTACAGACCTTTTTGCTGACGGGATTTATTTTCAAAGCTTAGGGTTTTTGCATTGTAATGTTGTCAGCTTGCTTCTTGCCTTTGTTTGTTACTGCTGTTGTTGCTGTTTTTATGCAGTGGTGCAGTTTCTACCTGATATTTGGGAGAAGTGACCTATTTGAGTCTGACTTTTAAAATGAAAACCAGCCTTTCCAACAGAGGAGGAGAGGAGACAGACAAGAAATGACAGGCCTCAAGGCCTGAGGTCTTTCAGGGCTATTTGCAGTGTGTACAGCTTGCCCCGTAGCACTTACAAAACACAGCTGTTAAAATGAATCATCCCTTGGGTTGTTATTTTGCCCATTATACAGCATCCAGTCTCCCATTTTGTCTCTTCTGTCTTTAACTTAAGACTTGTGTGACTTGTTACAGTTTTTCTCCATGCGTACAGACATTGCCAAATATGTCTCTAGAGACAGTAATTGCATTTTTAATTTATTTTAGTAAGGCCACTTATCTTTGCAAACCCTTGTGCAGATACCACACACTGGCTTTTCTCTGAACAGAAGGCCTATTTGCTTTATACACTCATTATGTGGAAGAATATGACACAGCATATGATGGTTTTAGATGTTAATAGTCAGAGATGTCTATAAATAAAAAGCCCTTGCAAGTAATGTTGAAGCTCATTGCTCTCCTGCCAAGTAAAAGGCCACACTGTGATGAACACTATTTACAGGACAATAAGATCAGGAGGCAGCTCTGTATTAAAGCTTCAGCTAACAGCTTTTCAGGCCTCTATCAGACCCTTGATCTTTCTCTCTGAGTTATGATGTAGGCTACAACAGGTTTCACATGGAAAGGATTTTTGACCTTTCCATGCGTTAAATAGTAACCACAAAATATTTTATTGTAGGTAAATTGAACTATTAATGCATGTCAATTTAAACAATGTAGTTCCTTGCCAACACCTTTATAAGCAGTTTCTTCCTCTGTGTCGACATCATATATTAAAAAAGAAAAAATCTATTCTCCTATGAAAAGCAGCCCTAAGCCTGCTCTGCACTTCAGAGGCAGGTTTTAAGTGTTGCTTTAAGCAAGGTACTTCTGTAACTGAAGTTGAGTGCCATGCAGATGTTTAACAAGTCTCTGGACACCAGAGCAGTGTTTCTGCATGTATTTCTGACATATAGAGAGTAAGATCTGAAATTACTTTATTGTATTTATTCTGTACCATTAATAGAAAAAGCTGATTACAGAAAAGTAACAGAAAGCATCAGTCTTCTCTTTTGTCCTGTGTGTGAGCTGTGAGTAAGGGTGCTGCTGCCTAGAAGAGAAAGGTTGATAGTAATTCATTCATTTTATTAATCTAGCTAGAGCTGGAACAAAAGCATTCATTTAACTACCTGTCGAACCACTAGCATCACACTTGCTGAAACGGCTCCAAAAATGTTCTTTCCAACAGGCACTGTTATACAGAGATCTCTTCTGAAGTGAGTCCCCGAAGCAGACTCAGAAATACATTTTGTGTGCTATTTTCTAAAGCACCATTCTGTGAATGCTACTGGGATATGGTGCCATTCTTAGTATCTTGTAGAAGTGAAGGTTTTAGAAACATCCAACCTCCAAAAAATGAAGGGTGTGAGGAAAGATAATGCATTAGTTCAGCATTGATTATAAAATCTAAAGGTAAAAATTTAAAATTGAAAAGTTTTGCTTGGACACAGGTCTCATAATAAGTAAGGATGAGTAACAGGGCTTGCAGTGGTGGAAATGCTATTATTGGTTCTAGCACACTTTTTACTTCCCTGTTATATTGTAATATTTTTAAAATTATAATTCCAAACCCATTTCACAGAGAGTCATATATTCAACTGCCAGATATACAGTCAAGAAAGGACCAAAATGGAGGAAAATCTGAAATTACAAATCAGATAAAGAGCCCAGGAAACTTCTGGCTCCCTAGATTCAGTCTTGGATTCTTCTGCATTGATCTTGGCTGTCTGTTGGTGAAAGCCAGCATAGTGTACAGATATGATTTACTCTAGTCGCTGATGAAATTTACTCTCTCGGGCCTCTTTTCTTTCCTCTGTGGCAGGGAGAAAAACACAGTGAAACTGGGAGGGCTTCTGTACTGAGCTAGCAACTGGAGAGAGCTGAAATTTAATTTGTGGCAAGGTCCTACCACTTCCTAATTCTATTTAGGCCAGAACTATTGATGCAATAGCCTATACTGAGGTCTTTTTGAACTCCCATTTCCTGATGAAATAAATCAGGAAGTAAGATAACAAATAAAAGTAGCAATAGGAAAGAAACCAGCAACCCTGGGTTCACAAAAGGATAGCAAGACTTCCCTGTAATAGAGAGCAGGAGAAAAACTGTAAGTTGAGCTTGAATTTTTCAACAGAGGTTTGAAACAGCCCTAGGTTAGTATATTGTGTAGATCAGTTTCGCAAGTGGAGCAAACAAGCACAATCCATATGTTCTCAGTCGAGCTGTAACAGTGTGTCAACCTCTATTTCAACCTGGTTTATTCTCACAGTGCTGTTTCTCATGCCAGCTATCCATGGACACTGTTGCTTTTTCCAACTTACAGTGGTCTACAGTTAATGAATCTTGTATGTGAACCAGTTCAACACATGAGTTTGAAACAGCTCTGTAAGACACTACGTTGAAAATCAGCTCAGTCATGTACACTTTTGAAAGTGTTTGTTAGGTGCTGGGGGCTTTTGGATACTTTTTTTTTTAAATATGAACTAAAAATTTACATTTTAGACATCCCAGGTTATAATTAAATTGTACTGTTGCTTGATGAGCTCCATGCATTTGTATAGTGAAAGTTCTTTTCATTATGTGTCAAAACATAACCCATTAATCTTTCCAGTGCAAATGTATTCATTAGTGAGAAAAAAAAATCATCAGATATATAAGGAGCATAGGCACCTTTTCATCTTCAACTAAGTAGGTGTTATCTAAATTTCCAAAATAGCTCAATTGACTTGTCAGTGCCACCACCACCTTTTGACAGAGCATGTTGACCATTGTGATTGAAGAGGAAATAGGTGAAAAGGGTGCCATTTTTCTACTTTTGACCTTGTCAACCATAAAAAAAATAGAAAGATCAAATGAGGGATCCTTTGGTGGCAACCAGTCAAGCAACAAGTAATAAAGCCTCAAGAAAGTCATCATGAGGAACTCAATATCTGTGAGGAGTTTGTCGAGCCTCAAGGGTAAATCAATGGTAATACAAATCCTGGCACTGAATAGTGGATAACATGACATCATTTTTTACAGATAGGCTCTCTAAGAGACACTCATCAAATCATGGCAATCTGCCTGAGCTCAATGTTGAGGTAATGCAGCATCTCTGTACTAGTTCATCTTCCCAACCAATCCAGGGCTCGCTGAGAGGAGAAATTAAATTAGACTTTTTTTTCCCCTCTGTCCTAAAAGGACATAACTGTTTTGTGTTTTATATGACTTACTCATTTAGGTTTTCTGAGTACATTTTATTTTCAGTAACCTAAAAATTCACAAGCACAGATAATTTGTCAGGAAACTTGACAGACCTGGAAAAAATATCTGCAAAACTCCTTCTTTTAATTATTTTATTTTTTAGGAAGTTGTTCATAGCAACTTTGGCACACTTCTGCCAAGAATTTCAAGTATTAAAAGCATGCTGTTTTGGAGAATATTGTTGATATTCACTGATATATTTTGACATATCAAAGGGTACTGTAAAGTTTGCTTCATGTCAAAAGTGTATTTTCTTCTAACAGACTCCTTTTGAAATGCTGCACTAGATATGCATGCAAGAGAGCTTTCAAACAGAAAATAAAAAAAAGTCTAAGAAGATTTGACCTAAAAAAGAAACACCTGCCCTGCAGAGACCTGCCTGGCCTTCAGCCAGCAGTGCAGTGCAGTGCACTTGTGAAGAAATGGGGTCTTTCCCACTTCCCAACTACTCTTGCATAAGGGGTAAGGGGTGCCTGGTGCCTGGGAATGGGCTTCATCACCCTCCCAGTGTACACAGGGCTCTGGTGCCTTCTGAGAGAGAAAACAAGGAGTATGCATGACACAATGCTTCAGCTCTGCTGCTTGCATCTCTTGGTGCAGCATCCAGGAAATTGCTTGGCTGTGCGGGGGAATGGGACAGGAGAAGATGAATGTGTCCTGCCAAAGCAGTGTTGTTTTGGCAGTGTGCGGCCTGTAGGCTCCCAGATGCTCAGAAGTCACTTCCCGCACCCCTGCTGAAGGGCTCTGTTTCTCAGCTGCTCTGTAATGACTTATAGCTACAGAGTGCCCTCTTCCCTTAGATCCCAAACTGTAGGAATGCTGACTCTCAAATTGGAACTCATGCTAATTAGCTTAACAATAAAAGTTTTTTAAAATGTGACTGTAAATTAGGCATGTGATCCTTTCTTCCATTTATTTTTCTTTGTTTTGCTACTGTTTAAAAAAAGCATCTGTGTGGGAATGTGTGTTTAGCTGCTAATTAGATACTCGGTGTCTGATATTGTTAGGAACTGCTAAATACCAGATGGAAATGACAGTGGTTTAGCAACATTCTGAAAATGGAGTATCAATGACCAGAAACAATATTAGAAATTTATAGTGTGCAAGGGACACGGAGTTGCTATGAAAAACATCTTAGTTCTCAGGTTGTTTCACCTTCAGAAAAGGAGGACTAGAGAGAGTTAATATTTTTCTTTTCCCTTTGGTTGAGAGTGCACTGGCACCAGTGGCAGCTGCACAGGTGCAACAACAGCCAGAGAGAGTTCATTTAAAAATTCAAATTAACAGAAAATGTATATATTATTCACTTGGCCCTAGTCATTACCCAGTTCTGCACAGGAGGCAGAGCTCTGAAAGCAGGTTTTGCCAGGTTCATAAATCTTGGACTTTTCTCGTGTTCAACTGTTTACTGAGTACACAAAAGAATGCTGCTGTGTCATGTAGGCACAGCCCAGGAAGAGCTGCCCTGCTCTAAAATTAGGGGGACACATTGCAGGCAGGTAACACTAAATCTAAGGCTCTCCCTGTGTGGGACGTGGATTGCAGACCAGGGATGGGTATGACTCTTGTGGGGGTTGAAGGGGTTCCCATGCACAGGTTTTTTTGTGTCTGATTCCATTCTGCTCACCATTCCATTCTATGGCCTGAATGTGGATGTAGCATGATTTTTTTTTTCTTTTTTCTTTCAAATGTAAATATTGCACTGAATGGAAGCAATAGATTCTCATCTCCGCTATAAAGTGGGCAGAGGTGATGAAATGCTTGTGCACCATGCAAGATGATAGTGAGCCGTGTAGAGCTTTTAGGCAATTGCACTGCATGTCATACTCTACACTTCATTGGTTGCAGTGGAGAAAATTTTTTTTTTTAAGCAATTTATCAACAATATGCCTGATCATGAACTCCTAAATCTTCTGACACATTGACTTGTGACTACCAGCGCAAAATAGCAGGATAATACAAAGCTTGAAGCTGGTTGCTGAGCTTTGTTATTGCTTTATAATCACAGAATTAAATTTACTTGAGTATAATTGGGACAATATTTAGAATTTCTGGTTAGCACAATAGGTAATATAAGAGCAGACACATACTTACTGTTGTATTATACAAAGCTACACCACAACCTCAGACTCCATACAGTGTTTTGGGCTTCATTAATCCCTTCAGCCATGGGATTTTTCCCAGAAATCTTTGACCATGGGATGAGTGATTATCAAGAAACATTTATTTAATGTGCTGTGGTTAAAAACATAATGAAGCTTACCAATAGGCTGTAAGTCTCTGAACACATTTCTAAGTAACACCTGTTTAGTGATACAGCGATTTCAAGAAATGTTAAGGTTTGGTTTTTTTTTCCTGTAGCCCACTGTGGGATATCAACAAAAGACATTAAATGTGTCACAGATTTGTGTAAGCTGAAAATATAAATGTTTCATTTAGGCCACTGCAAATTATTTAATTTTAAACTCAAGCTTTTTCCCTCTCATTTCAGTCTCTCTCAAGAAGGTTCATGTCTAATTAATTATCCTTCCAGGTTTTCATCTTGAAACTGTAAAAACAGGCTGGTTTACCTGTTTACAACTCTTTCCCCAGACAAACAGAAATTTAAATTAATGAAATTTATCAAAAGAGCTGAGATCTGAAAACTTCTCGGTTCCAAAAAATTGACTTCTTTTTTTTTCAGTGTAAAAAACTTTAAACAGCTTTTAACCAAGACACATAATGTTTCTTGTATGCTCCAAAATCTCTTGGTATGAATTTTGTGTTGTTGTCACTAAAATTAGATTCAAACTGGAGTGAAAGAATCCTATGTCTTTAGAACTGTTGTATTTTGTTAGGGTATTTGAAAGTCCATACTTTGGACATACCTGTTCAATGGAGCACAGCAGCGATACAAAATAAGTTCTGGAAATGCTACAATTTAGTAGCTAGAATTAGCAGTAAAAAAAGAAAGCATTCCTTGGATTTGTTGTGTTGTAATGATGTTTTCCTGTGCCTAAATGATATTGACTGTTGTTCTTATTGAAGAGGAAACAAGTATGTGCTCGGAGCTACTCAGACAACTATTCATCATTCTCTCTGGCAACAGGAAAACCCCCCATGCCAGAATGCAACATCCAGGAGCAGCTACAGCTGCAGAATATTAGAAGCCTGTATTAGAAAACTCACAGGCAAATCAGAATGCAGTTTCCAGGCATGATGCACTTCAGAAGCATTGCTTTAGGACATAACTCAGTTCTCAGAACACTACAGTCTGCAACTTAATTCAAGTATTTAGGGAGAAAATAAGGGTCTTTAAAATATACATTTTGTTCTTTATTGCTTCCCAGTGAAGCTTTGCTGGGGTGTTGTAGTGAATAATGATAACATTAGTTCTTAAAATCTGATGCTGGCTCAATAATTATGGCAATTTAGGATGAGGAACCCTGCTGTGAAAGGTGATGAAAACATCATTTTTTATAAGATAATAGTGAAAATTGTTGCTTGGTAAACTCACTATTAATATCTGTAAAGGTAAATGACTCTTGCTTAGTTACTTTAATTTGTTTAGAATCATGTTGGTTCATATCCACTGACTTAAATCTGACTGCTGGTACAAAACAATAGGTGTGTTGGTTTGAAAGACAGGTGTCTGCTAAGAGAGGTTGAAACCTCCCTTAGGACAGAGAATGTGATTTTTCCCTGCCTCCAAATTATTTAATTTTGAAAATCAAAGGCTTTCAGGCAAAGGTATGGGGAAAGGAATAACAGTTCTTTACTAGTATCTATAAACAAGCAATAACAATAATAGCAACCACAACTAGAACCAGAAACCAATAGCAGATGACTTTTGAGCTGCCGAGTCTTCTCCCGTGTGGTGTAATCCCGGTCGCAAGCAGCACGGGGTNGGGGTGCTGTTGAGCTCCCAGCCGGACAGGGCCAGTGCGATGGCTGCCGGGCGGCTGCAGGTGGCGCTGTGGCGCAGGGTCAGGTCAGCCTCAGGCAGCTGATGATGGCGGAAGAGGCTGAGACGCGGCCCGGGGCAGTGAGCAGCTCAGAGTGACGAGCAGGGCGGCAGAGGGGAGCAAGGGGCTGGCTCTCCCAGCTAGCTAGCGAGGCAGCAAGGGCTCTGCAGTCACAGCAGACGCCACGGTCTCGTGCGGCAGAGCAAGGTGGGCGGCAGGGGCAGCTGGACTCCCCGGCAACTGCTGCTAGAAAATGCAGCCCAGAAAGCGTTTCCCAGTGGGAAAGAGGTTGA
Organism: Grantiella picta; assembly: GCA_013397955.1. Lineage (NCBI taxonomy): Eukaryota > Metazoa > Chordata > Aves > Passeriformes > Meliphagidae > Grantiella > Grantiella picta. The sequence goes on along the minus strand of VZRM01006014.1, from coordinate 1,156,055 downwards.
ATCAAAGCTCACCCAGCCAGGAGGAGAAAACAGAGCACAGTTGGATTTTCCTGTGGTCGCAGCCAGAAGCAAGGAGCAGCCTCTCCTTCCCGTGTCCGAAGGACGAGAGAGCCGATTCCAACAGACAGCTCCTTCCTTCTCCTGCCCTGTCCAGCACACCCCTTTGTCTCTTACAAAAGAGTTGATGGCTGTAATCACCCAGCCATTTGTTGCTTAGTAACAGGAATGGAGAGAAAATTCCAATGTCCCCAACCCCCGACAATAGGTTAAAACTTTCAACACCAAATTTGTTGTTCTGTTTGGAGTCAGTTGAAAAAATTTACTCTAAGGAACAAAGAAAAGAGGTGCAGACTGGCAAACTGAGTCTCAAGGACGTCCAGACTTGCAAAGCTTGCGCAGAATGCTTAGAGCATCCCAACAGGCTCTCGGGGTGCAGAGAACATAGAAACCATCCTAAACTACATTCTGGCCACACCTTGATTTAGATCTTCTTGGCAGCACATGCAATATGGTTCCTCTTATCTTCAATTAGCATATTTATATTTACTGTCAAACAGAGACAAACACAGCAAATTTAAATGAACACAACTCTCAGACAAGGGCCTTCTTCTTTGGCCGTGAAAAGTAGAGTAACTGGGCTAGGATTAGCACCTGCGTTACAGAGTACTCTTTCTGTCATGGTGGCTCAACCTCTCTTTCATTTTTCATAGACTTCTATTATTTGTATTTTCTAATGGGAAACATTGTTTATATAAGATAGTGCCAAAATTAAAACAATAAAAGAAAGTAACGATTAAACTATTTTATTCTTAACCAGATTTGAAAGCACTGTAAAATACTTGTCCTTGCTAGTTTTCATATATTATTAAAAGCTTACTATTCTTATTGTAATGACTATAGGAAATGTAGAACCTAATCTGAGTTCAATGGAACCCTGCAAAAACAAAAGCTTTACCAAGAAAAATGAAAGCGCTGCTTGGAAACAAAAGCTAATTTAAAAAATTCTTAAAAATGCCCTAGAGAGAGACAAATGTACAGATAATAGTCACAGTCTGTTTAATATTAGCAAGTATGTCTAACATGGCAGCACATTCAAACCAGCCTTTGCTTGTACAATCCAGCATCTAGCATGGTAATAATGATTAAACTTCATAACATCTATTAGAAATCTTACGCCTATTAAATTATATATAAAACCATATCATCTTGAAGTATTACTGCTATTCACATTTATTGATCTATGTCTCACAAATGTTTTCATTTGTTGGTTTAATGTGTTTAATCTCATATTAATTTGTGGGAGTGTTTAAGAGCTATAGCATTCAAGCAGCATACTTCTGTAAAGAAACACAGGCATTTATTGGTCCTCCTTGAAAAATTAGTTGAAAGTAACTGGTTAGTATGAATGATTAGCATTGTTAAAGCTGAAAAAAAAATTATTTTTTATTCAAATTTCAGGGCTTCTCCAATAACATAATAGTATAAAAAATCACCCCATGGAACTGTCTGAAATGTATTAACAAGGTAACTTATGGTAACTATCTCCTTGATTTTGTATCCAAATGTGGATTTATATCACTAATATATTTTTTCATCTCTAGCCTTCATTGTTGGGTGGGTAGATGTAATAGCATGCCGTATTTTGTGTCTCTAGCAAAAGATGTTTTCCTGTGCCAAAGTTATCCTACCCACAAGTTATCTGCAGCCACCATGGCAAAAATCAAGTTTGTAGAGTTCGTCTACAGGAAGACAAGTCCTCTTTAGAAGAGGAGTGAACATATTCTGTAGTTTATGTAGAGCCTCCCCACAGCAACACAACACATCAAATCACATTGTCTCGTGCTTTGGCTCACTGCTGCCCTGGCTGCTCTCTGACACACTGACCTGGGATGGCGTCCCCTGACATGGGAGGTGAGACAGGCACTGGGCTTGAGCATGCTGGCAGGGACATGGAAGAGGTAATTTTATGCTCTTTTAATCTTCCTGTTCTTAAAAATGTATTAATAATTCAGCTGGCAGAGTTTCCACACAGCAAAGCTGGGAAAACCATTTATTTTCTCGTATGCTTTGAAATTACATAGCTCTAATTATTCTAACACTTTTTTGAGCTAGACACATTTAATACTTTAGGAGGCAAAATTTTCTGCCCCTCACCATGTATCTGACTGCAATTCCAGGATCTGTCCATTCTGTTCTAGAGACTATTATTTTACTTTGGAGTACACCTATCTGTTTGCCTTGATAGATGGGTAGGTGGATGCATTTCTACCTGTCCCCCTATTTCTAGATATCTTTGAATTTTTACATCTAACAAAGCTTTTTCTTAAGTCACTGTACAGAATAAGCTTCTTTATTGTTTAATATCACTTTCTGTTAGAGAATTTGTAAGGAAATTGCATCTGACTTGGAAATTACAGGTTTTTCCTAAGACTAATGCTGATGAGCACACATATAATGCTACATTTATTTGGGACTTCACTCTACTGCTAAGTAGTGAAACTTGTAAAATCTATTATTGGCAACTTCTAGTGACAGTCAGTTGCTTTCCAAGATTTCCATGAGTTAAAAGTGCTGCAAAAATACAACCTGGCTAGTGACAGAAGTTAAATACAAACTGAAGTTATTTCAGATCCTTAAAACTTCGATCCATTTATACTCATGGTAAAGCATGCCGGTGTCCTTATCACTCTTGCTGGTGAGCAAAAGACTTATCTGTACTGACCATCCAAGGGCAATGGATATAATTTTAATTTTTTTAATTTCCTTTTTGTTGAAGTGGTTAAAAAACAGTAGAGCAAAGTGAGAGGTTTTGACTTCAGAGCCAGTATATTGCAGCAAAGAAGGGAAATGACAAAATTGCAATTACTGTGATGAACTTAATTATAATCATGGGCTCTGGAGCCCTGTGCACAGAGGAGGGTAAGGAAAAGGGAACTGGAAAAATATACTGTTCAAGGTAAAAACCAATTTTCAAATTCTGTGTTTAATCTGTGATTGCTGTATTTGAGGAAACAGCTCAGCTATAAAAGTATTGTTCTCATACAGTAGTGCTACAGACAGCTGGCTATGCATACTTCGTGTCACTTAGCAATGACATGTGCAGACAGTGCCACTAACCCGTGTGGCACAGATCCTACTGCCAGGATTTTGCTGTGCTCCTGCAGAGATGGAGCTTGTGCTATGCATGGGATAGCTGCTGCTGCTGCTGTGTGCATGCAATGCTGGACTGCTCACTGGAGATCCAAACCAATTTTGGGTTTTGTTTAGTTTTAATAGAAGTGTAATACTATCATAACTTAGTGTTTGGAAAGAAATCCTCTGTGCTTTTCCAGTCCCTCTCCTGTTTAATGAAAGAAGGTGAAATTCACTCCCAGACTTCACCTTTCCTGGGTCTTATGTGTTAAATTTACCTTTGAATATTAAGCTTTGGATTTTACACTGAGGACAATCAGAAAGCTCTGATTCCAAACTGTAGCTGTTCTTCTTTGTAGTTCTGAGGCAGGTGGGGAAAAAGGGATGAGCAATAACCGGTCACACATTCAAACCAGATTTGAGTGATCTGTGCTCTTTATTCTCACAGCAACATGGTGACCTGTTTGTAATAAAAATATTTATGTTCTTAAGTCGAATGAGTTTGTTTCATGTTTTATCAAACATTTCAATAGACTTCTTGGCACCTTAAGAGAATACATTCAGCATCACAAATGTTATATTGTCATTCTGATAAGGAATTCCTTCACAGTCTCAAACAGGGAGAGACTGGAAACAGTCTTTATCCTTCCGGGTATAAAATTGGAAGGAAAATTGCCATCAGTATAGTTATGAACAGCTTCTTCCTGAAGTTTACTTTGGACTTGCATGCCAGTTGGGAGCATGCTGACCAGTATTTTTCCTAGTTTGTGCTGAGTGCTTCCTTTCTGTGTCATGTAGAAATGTGGCTGTAAATCATCTGTACCTTTAAGTACCTCTGCTATGGAATGTACTTCTTCTCAGGTTATGAATAATCTGGAACTGGGCAGACTATTCCAGGTAGTACCTAAGGTCCAGCAAAACCATTCCAGCTTTCAGTTCAGCATTGAATGGTCGAGTCTGTAATTAACCTTATGCATAACCATTCGCAAGTCACTTCACTGGTCTGTTATTTTGGGGTTTTTTGTATTTTCCTTTCCAAGATTGTCTGTATTTGAAGTCTTCTAAGAGTAGACATTGACAATATGTAAGTGCCATGCATCACAAATTCCAATTGCCCTTTGAAGCCCTAGCTAATACTAGGGCCCTAGGCAATATCTGTTTATTCCCAGGGGTTATTAGCTTCATGAATATCAGAATAAAAAACAACTGGCTCCCTCCTAACTTCTGCACACATTAAAAAAAAAATAAAAGGAGAGAGAAATATTTCAGAAAGATGATCATCCCTCCCTGCTTCCCTGTCTTGTTTCTGTGACTAATAGCCATTAAAATGTCAGATTTCCTCTGCAGGTAGAATAGTGTGATAATGTTCACAAAACAGGGAAAAATATATTTTGAAAGGCAGCGGATAAATTTAAGTCCTGTCAAGAAGCTGGATGTTGTCAATATTTAAATAACCTGCCATGGCTTGGCAAGTTACCACTGCCATTTGTATTCACTACTTCAGCTTCTTGTGAAACCAAACAGCAACAAACCTTTTCAGGCAAAATGAGCCTTAAACACAGGAACTGCTTGTGTTTCCCATCATTAGTAATTAGTAAAAGAAAGTGAAAAGTAAGCATTGATATTTACTAGCAGAGGAAAAAGCCCAAGGAAACCTAAGAAAATATTTTATTCTCATTTCTCTTTGCTTGTGTCCAACTCAGGTTTTTTAATAGGCCTAACAACATCTTGGTAATCTTAGCGTTTATAATCCCAAATATTGGACAGAAGGCACCTGAAGGGGAAGGTGGAGATCCAGTAGCAATCTGGGCTGTAAACTTGACTCATTTAACCAGTAGTGAGCAATGAGTTACTTTACTCCAGAATCAAAGAAAACCAAACTGGTTAATGTTAACAGCCAAGGAACACCTAATAGAGTGTAGCACTCATTTTCCTTTCTGATAGTACTTTTGACATGTTGACATAAATGACAAAAAAGGACCAGTAGTTTTATTTGAGTTACTTCTTTTTGTGCCCTAGGAATGGCTCTGGTGAATAACATGGGTGTGGATGACATGGATGCAGTCTGAAAAAGGAGGTAAGCACTTACACTTTGCTTTTAAAGGACATAAAATATTCTTTATGGAAGTTTACTGGTTTGGTGCTTTTGGAAGCTGAGTGTGATTCAATATGCCATGTGATGTATTTAATTTTAAGCTGCTTGTAAGCATAGTAGTTCTCATGTTCAATTGTAGTTATGCTTTAACTTCTCAAATAATTGGAGCTTTTACCTCCAGTGATCACTGATTTTTAACATTTATGTTAATCTTTCCAAGATAAAAATATTAAACATTAATATCAATGTATTGAATTTTTAACATTTTAGAAAGATAACCCTTTATTTTTGAGGGATAATCCATGATCTTTTGAAAATTGTTCTCTATATGAAGCTTTTGCTAGCATGTACACAGATGAGATTTATAAAGCAAGCCACCCATTTGTAGGAAAAAATAGAAATGAAAATCCTTTATTAAAGATGCCTCTGTAGATAGTTCACAGGAGAGGAAAAAAAGCACAAAAGATAAAAGCAGAGAGATTAATTCCACAGATTGGTACTGAAAATATAACCCTGTATTTTCTGCACGGATTTACAAACAGCAGTTGAAACCTGGGATTTAATGCTGTATTTCTCCAAGTTCTGAATGGCATTAGCTCTTTATGAATCAGGAAGCAGATATCAGACTTTGTAACAGCTTTATCAAGTCTGAGAGTTTCACAATAAGAATGTTTGATTATATTTATGAAGTAATTTACTCATCAAACAGTGCTATTAAATGTAGGATACCTTTACAACACTGTTTCTATTGTTGTTTTCACATTCTATTTTGCTGGCAATAAATCATTTTGAAGCAATTCATTTTTTACACATTGAGAGATAGACAGCAGATCCTGAACTCAGCAGATGACACATTAAATTCGGAGACATGTCAGTCACATTTAAAGCATGCGGCCAATTCCTACAGCTGATCACTCCAGTGGAAAAAGCAGTTTCTCTGCAGTTCTCTATCCATGTCAAGCTGAAATAGAATTTTGTTTTTCTTCACCTAGATAAAGAATTTTTTATTCATGTTCTGTACTTTGTCACAAAGTAGTAATAAAAGAGTATGCAGTATCTGTATCAAAAGTACAGAGCTCATACGCCAAAGACCAGACTTTTGACCAACACCACCTACATTATCCAGTGTTTCCCAGTTAGAAGATGTATTTGACAAATGAAAATCAAGAATGTTGTTTCTATAACTAGGACTTTGGGAATAAACTTCAGACTTCAGTCTGAGAAAATGCAAGCAAACATCATCTAGCCTGGAGCTCTGCTCTCCTGCACACTGTAACACTCACTGCTGAGCAGGAATGACACCTCCAGCACTGTTCCTCAGGGCTGGATTTCTTTGCAGGAATTTGCTTGTTTTGATAAAACATACATAACTAAGACTATTTAATGAAGTAGGAAAATCCCATCAAAGATAAGCTTTTGCTGACACACTCTGATGTTTGAGCTTCTTGGCACACAAGAAAGTTTGCTGCATCTTCATTTTAACACATTTAAGGAACTATTCCTGCGCTGTGGTTTTCAAGCCTGACTTGTACTGTTCAGTATCTTTTTGTTTTATGCAGCCAAAGTTGGGCTGTAGAATGCAGTTGCACTGGATTTTATCTTTGGACTGTCCAAACCAGTCATTGTTAAGTGTTAATTTTGCACCTTGGCCTGTTAAGGGATGATAAGCAACGTCTGCAGTAATTGTGTGTTTCTGCTGTCTCTGTTATTTAGTGTTAAAGTTTGGACTGCAGTGGACTGTGCAATTCTGAAAATTTTCTCTGGATCTTTTGCATCTATTATTTTAGCTAATACTTTTAAAGGGAAACCTTACAGGATCACATATTTTAGGGTATTACTTTTGGAGTTTTTATGAGTATTAGGCAAAAATTCCAAACATTGCTGAGAAGCAGTGTGTTGTGAAGCTCAAGTGCTGTTTGCTATGCATCAAAGATGTTCAGATTTTAAGAGGTAATATCGTGAGTATTTCCTTTATTGTAATTTTTATTCTAGTGCGAATGTGCTTTTTTCTCTGATGAAGCCTCTCTGGTGGAAAATTTGTGATAAGCATTTCCCTTCTTTGTTGCTAATCATTAAGTTTAGCTATAAATGGGAGGGAAAATGGACACAAATGTGACAGATGTGACTTTCTAAATTGACATTTGTGGTAGAAGCTCTTTGCACATTTTCATAACAGAACACCACCAGTATTTCCCTTAAGTAACACTATGGCTCTCGTCAAACAGCTCCCCAAAAGGTCAGGCATTTAGGCTACAGCTCTTGTTCTCCCTTGCTGCTGCACATTCCATCACTAGGTGACATTACAGAGAAGGCAGTACTGCAGCCAGGAGACCTCCACCACTAAAAATCCTTTTAAGAGAGTGGGGATGGGACTTCTAAGGTAGGCTTTTTTGGCATATGAGTAAACCCCCAGGATGCTTTCCTGTATGCAGAAAATTAATCTGCCTCTCTCTAAAACATCTGCAATGAGCAGCACACATTCTCTAGCCAGGTGTGATAATCAAGGCATTGTCACATGCTGCTATTGTGTACTTCTTGAGGTGTATTTCTAATACTTTCAGTTAAAGCCCATTAAACAATAAGCATAACTCAGTTAAAAAAAAATAAAAAAGCTTATACCTATAATGCAATAAGTTTGGTTTTATTACATGTTATTTAAATGTCATAAATACCAAACCTAACCATTAATTTCTGTCTTTCTGTTTTCCTCCATGAAGTAAAACTGTGCAGGACCTGGGGAAAAATGGGAAGAGAAAGTAAGAAAGTTTTTTTGTCGTAAAGTCTTTTGCATATTATAGTATAAGAGGGCCTGAATGTCTCTTTTTTGAAAAATAGTGTACTTATGGACCTGAAAAAAAGCTTTCATAATTCCATTAGAGAGATGTAAGAGATTTTGCAGAGTAACAAAATTATACAATCTTTTGTCAAATGTTCAGAGAGCAAGAAAAGCTAATGCAGTCGAGCAAAAGGATCAAGGACATTCCTTACGCTCTGAACGTAGAGTATGGTACTTGCAAAGATTTCTAACTGCAGGCTTGAGAACTGCACATGGATGCATATATATCCAGCTTTTGTGATTTATGTTGACAGGGCATATGCTACCAATGCTGAAAATTATTTTCCCCCTGACATAAAGGTCTCTCAATAATTGAAATTTGACCTGAATGTGAGGGATTGGTTGGGGTAGCTCAGTATTATCAAATTTTCCATAAATTTCTTGAATGGATTGACCTTTAGCATCTTTTTAAAACTCTAATGTTTCCCACTGCATCTCTGTGATGGCCTAAATTTATATCTCTCCCTCGGTAGCAGGAGATGGGGATTAAATGTGTGCTTATGCTTTTCTTCTCTCCCCCTCTATCCTCCTGTCACTTTCTGGAAGCATTGGTCATAAGTGAGAGTTTTCAGCTCCTTTTAACAAAAGAATTGGTGAAATGAATTCCATCTAATACACTGACATTTTATGATGAATAAATCTTAATTTACTCTCTGAATCATTAAATGATTGAGCTTTTTTTGGTGACGATATTGATCTCTGCCCTTCCTTTTCTTTTTCATTATTGTTGTTGCAAAGTACTGAGGTGTTTTTTTCTTTTAATTGTTATAAATCTGTTGCATGCAATTCAGATTTCAGTACAGTGCTTCTTAATTTCTGGAGTTCATGGCACTTTCTCATGATCAAATTATTCAACAGGTGTTCATTTATGGATCAGGAATTTTTCTCACTGATTACTGGTTTTCCATGAGTGTGTACATGGGCATCCCACATTTGTCCTTGTAATTTTTTTTGTGAGCTTCTCTGTAGACCAGAAATACAAGTTTACTTTTGTGGAAGTGGAGTGTCTTCCCCTTAAACTTTGATCGTTGCTGACTGTTACTGAAAATCTTTCATTTTAGCTGTATTTCTTAAGAACGAAGAATTTGTGCTTTTGAAAGCATTGCAGCAGGCTCCTGCTGGTTCAGATTCACAGGGATCTCCACTATGATTGTTTCTCTGTCGTTTCCCGACTTCTTGAGGGATACCTGTGGACAGCTGTTCTCTGTTAGTTCCTTGAACAAATTCCTTCTGCCTTCAGTTATTCCTGCAATCTGTGGCTCTGGTGATATCAGGTCTGTACGAATGGTGTGCCAACATCATTTAATGCAAGATATGAATATAGCTATGTATATATAGCTAATTCACAGATACTCTGAATACTGGTTAGACAGTAGCACAAGAACAGTATGAAGCTAAGCCCAGAACTAAGCACACCACTTTAAATGCAAATATATATATTTTAAGAGTAGCTAGTTTTAGAAAGATGGAAACAGCTATGAAACAAAGCATCTGGGGGAGAGAATTTAGTCAGACAAATGAGAATGATAATGGGGAACTATTTATGACAGCTTCCTGTTGGTAATGATATGTTTTAAAACCTGAACAAAAGAGTAGTGTATACAGGTTCTCGTTTGCTGTTTCTGGGAATGTTCAGTGCAGGTCTGGCAGATGTACGTGTTTGTAATTTTGGGCATTGAAATACAAATTTTACTATTTTTTTAATTACATCTCTTTTTTGGCAAACATACAGTAATATAGTTTTGCATAAATATATGTAAAAGGTGTTTCTCTTATCTCTGAATATATCTACTGGAGTTTAATAATTCATTGGTAAAAATATTGGTGAAGTTTAATAGCTATAATTGTTGTATATCTGGACTCCTGGAGGTCTTTGACATGGCCCCCCACAATGTCCTTCTTTCTAAATGGGAGAGGTGTAGCTTTGATGGGTGGACTGTTAGGTGGATGAAGAATTGCTTGGACAATCACATCCAGAGTGTAGTGGTCAGTGGCTCAATGTCCAGGTGGACATTGGTGACAAGTGGTGTCCCCTAGGGGTCCACACTGGGATCAGTGCTGTTTCTTCTTTTCGTCAGTGACATGGACAGTGAGATCAAGTGCACCCTCAGCAAGTTGTGGATGACACCAGGCTGTGTGGTGTCTTGGACATGCCTGAGGGACAGGATGCAATTTAGGAGTACCTGCTGGAGCTCTAAAAGTGGGAATATGTGAACTCCATGGGCTTCAAGAAGGCCAAGTTCAAGGTGCTGCAGCTGGGTCAGGGCATCCCCCAATATCAGCACAGGCTGAGGGCTGAGCAGCTTGGAGCAGTCCTGCCCAGAAGGACTTAGGGTGCTGCTGGATGAGAGGCTGGACATGACCCAGCAGTGTGTGCTTGCAGCCCAGGAAGCCAAACACATCCTGGGCTGCATCCAAAGCAGTGTGGGCAGCAGGGCAAGGGAACTCTGCAGCCCTCAGCACATGATAGACGTGGACCTGTTACAGCTGGTCCAGAGGAGGCCACACAGATGCTCAGAGCACCTCTTCTCTGCAGACAGGCTGAGACACCTGGAGTTGTTCAGCCTGGAGAAGAGGAGACAATGGTCTGGGGAGACCTTATTGCACCCTTTAGGTGCAGTATAATAAAGGGTATTGCACTTTTAGGGTGCAATACAGATAAATTTATACAAGAATATGTACTCTTAATTGTGTACTAGAATGCCCTAATATGCCTTAAGATGAAGTAAAAGTCTGTTGAAAGCAAGTGGCATTGGAGCACACCATTGCATGTGAGAGTTTTTAACACTTAAAATAATTTACTTGGCATTTATTAATATAGACACAATTTTTAATGCATTTTGTAAGTCTTTATTTGCAAGCCAGCATACCAAGCATTGTTCATAGTTGCCATAAATTTCCTATTTTCATTAGTAGCATGTAATATAAGAAAACTACCCAGATCTGGCTGTCATAAAAATTCTGAAGTTTTACTTAATTTGCTTGTGCAAGTACTGAAAATTTAATATCTCCTTGTTCTAGCAAGTTCTGCTAAGGGTTGTGAAGTACTTGATAACAGACTTATTTATCAAGCACTGATTAATAGCTACTATTTTTTTAATTTCATTTTCTCTTTTTTTGGAGGTTGGGGTAACAAATGTTCTCTGAAAAAAGAAAAACCTGGTTTGTTTTAAAGTATTGCTGATTGCAACATATAGCTTATTTTGTTCCTTAAACATATACAAAATTTTGCTCAGTAAATAGCAGGAGATATCCATTGTGGCCATTTGTAGTTGTATCAGTGGTTTGTCCAGAATGTTTTTTAGCTACCTATTTTGGTGTAATTCTGCTCTGTGAATCACAACAACAATTGTTGCTGTGTGCTTGTTATGAACAACAATACAGTTGCAATAGAACACAGTTTTATTAACTATACATGTTAGCTGCATATGGTCCCGTCCTAGAGAAACAGCTTTTTTGGCAAATACAGGTAGGGATTTTGTTTGGGGGTTTTTTTCTTTCTTTGTTTTGGTTTGTTTTTTGTTGGTGGTGGGCTTTATTTTTGTTTTTATTTGTTTGTTTGTTTGTTTTATTGGTGGTGGTGGTTGCATTTGGGTTCCAAACCCCCCCCGGTTTGGAACTCCTTGCTTCGCTTGGAAAAACAAAGCGATTTCTTATATCAGTGTTAAAATGTCCGCAAATGGGATTTAGATCTGTTTTATTTTATCCTTTCTCCAGAACTGACTTGGGAAAAAAATTGAAAGGAAAAAAGAGACTGACAGTTTCCTCCTTGATGATTTTTATGCAGAATAATGGCCCATTCTTTTAGTAGTTTCTGATCAGCATATTTCAGTTGTAGTTTGAAATATTCTACTTCTTGCTGACAAATTATCAAAATTAATATCAAAAATTGTTCAGATTACCTTCCCCAAGCCCCCCTAGAGAATTTGACAAGCATTATTTAAAGTTTAAACACTTGTTAAACACAACAAACTACTGTTTAGACAAGCCATTCATTTGCTGAAAACATTTTTTATATCAAACCAATACACAATTCATGTATTCTTGATTCTTATACAATTCTTTTGTCATTTTGTATTTCTGTAGATACAAACCCACTCATTTCAAAGCAGCAAAAACTATTAAAATTAGTTTTTTAACTGTCATCCACACCAGCTTTCTTTTCTTTGATGACTTTTCCAATAGAGTGTGGTTGTTTTCACTGTTTGGTGACTTGTACTTTTGTGCTTTTATAACCCTTTTAATGTGGAGTGTTTGTATTTACCTTGGAATTGTGTGTCTTTTTTGCTCTCCCTTATCTTTTCTGTGAGGTATTGCCTCCATTTGTTCTGTACTACACAATGTATTTTTTTTCAGCTCGCATATTCCGTCTTATTCCTAAGCACTTTTTTATCCTATTAAAAAAAATATTTATAAAGAAAGGAAGAAAAATATCTGTATTGAATTGTTATGCTATGGTATAACTTCTTTGTGATATGTTCAAAGTGCCTCCATGGCAAGGACTGTAACTAAATCTATTCTCCCTAGCCAAATAAATCTCTCTAGTATACACAAAAAATTAGTTGCAATAGAACTTCTAGGCTCAAGTCAGAGCAAGACTTCTTGCCAAAATGGAAATAAACTTCACAATATCACTTCTTCATCTTGGGGTTTAACATAGGAGTTCATCTATTATCTGGTAGACCTGAAAAAATACTGCTTCCTCCGTTGTGGAAAACGTTACTAATCATTTACTGATGATTTCTTGGGAGGGAAAAAAGGCAAAAAGAAAAGCAAATGCTATCATCAGTATATTTGTAGTTTCCGTCTTGTTTGTTGAATGGGTGTTTTATAAATCTGATAGATGGGGTGAAATGCCCCATCTGTCAGAGAACGTATACAGTACCTTATTCTGTAAAAGTAGTAGTGTTTTAGGAAGATGATTCAGTTTCTCATTAGTTAAACATGTCCAAGCATGGATTTGTTCCTTAACTGGAAAATGAAATCAAAATATCAAGCACAATTCTAATGAGAAACATTTAATTAAACTGCAAGTTCTCAGGGAAAGAGACATTTTGTTCATGTTTGAAACTGTTCTTAGCTCACCTGTCTCATGACAAAAATCCTACTTTGCTAATGCAGTACCTCCCTTGATGGACTTGGTCTTAAATATAATATTTATGTCCATGTGTGTACAAGTGTCCTAAATGTGTGGAACTGGGAAGAACTGAGGGCAGTGAACGCTTCTTTTCTGTACGTTTGAACAACCCAAAATCTCATTCTGACTTCACAGTTTATTGCTTAACTCCATTTAACATATGCCCTGAAAGTAATTGCAAACGTGGCCTGGCTTACAGGTCTGCAAGTGAGGATATAAATATGCACTTATTTTATTGGAGCAATGTTTCATTGCTGTAACAGGTGACCACTCAGAATCAAACAGAATTTTCTAGACCCCTTGTTGGCAAAACATACTTTGGTTTTGCTGCAGTGGGCTGGTTACTGCTCCATGTCCACCTCCCCAGTGAGTAGGAGAAGGGCCTCTTCTTAATCTTCCTCTCTGACTTAATCTTCCATCTTCAGCAGCATTTTCTTTGTGTTAGACCGCTATTACAGACACCTTCACAGTCCTGTGTTCCTTTGCTGAAACCCCAGTAATTTCCTTGGTCCAATATGTGTTCTTAGAATCACATCTGCAGCTGTTTTGTGTAAGAATGTCTGGCCAAAATGCTGCCTTGCTGAAAGGTGTCTTCTTTCCTTATGAAGTTATTCCCTTTTTCTCCAAACAATACCTGGATGAATTCACAGAAAAGTCCTGCTTGTGATCATGTGGCTGTGCTGCACCATGTCAATATAGTTTTTGATGGAAAGCATTCTGTACACTAATGAATGAGGAAAGATCTTTGAATTTACATTCTTCAGAAGAACTGGTAGTAAATTTAAAGGCAGATAGCTTAACCAATTCTTTATGTAATTTAAAGTAAGGAAATATTTCCACTTTTATAGACTTGTTTTGAGTGTTTGGTTCTATATTTCAAAGTTTATTGAATTTTTGGGATATATTGAGAATTATGAATAATTGATAGTTGAAATTATTACTTCTCAAGAAAAGTTGTTTCTACCAGGACTTTCTATAATCCAAAAATAAATATATTATATTTTTATAGAGCACTTCTAAAATGAATTTTGCTTTGCAAAATGCTTTTTAGAAGATTAAGCCAGAATATCACCTTATCTAGTTTTCTGTGACCTTCTGACATGTGCTAATTTAAATTTATTCCTATGATCTCATGATTTTACTAGTCTATAAAAGCAAGTTATTATCACTGTACAAATTCAGAATAGTAGCACTTAGTCTTATGTAATGATTTATAATTTACTTTCTTCCACATAACACATGCTAATTCACAAGGCCTCAGTGTGTGCAGAAGAACAGTGTTATTAAAACTCAATTTATAGGTAGCTAAACTGGGGCACAGAGTTTGAGGGCTTTTCCAGCCAACTGACAGCAAGTCAGCTTTAATGAGGGATAGATAGGCTCAGACTGTCTGGATTTTTAGTTGGCTTACATTTATTATCCCATCAGATAATTCATCCCAGTTGAATGTAGTTCACATGAATTTGAAGTCACGTAGCTAAATAAAACTCTTCTGTGCTGCTCTGTGTAAATGAAAAAATTGTGTCTTCTGGAAATGGAAGGCTTTTTCACTCTGGTGAAGGCAGTCAGGGCTTAGACTGTGCAATGCCCTCCACTGAAAAATTGGGAAGTTTTACTCTCATAGATGTTATTATTAAGCAGTACTCTTATATTATACAGTACTCTTCAGTCATGATGACAGTGATTTTTCTCTCTTCTTAATTAAGGCAAATTATCTTCCACTAATTTCGGTCATGCTCCATTTAGAGCATTGCTGATATATTGGTAAATTTTCTTGGTTTGGTTTTTATAAATATCTCCCTGTCATCTGCACACTGCCCAATTTTCTAGGTCACTGAAATTTTCTTGTAAAAAAAAATCCAAAACTTGTGTATGCATAAGATTTCAGAGCAACAAGAGTGCTCACAATTGTATGGAAGTCTTGATAACAGTTTGTTGTTTTTTTTTAAAGAAACCCATAAAATTGCAGGATAAGGTGGAAGTTTTAGTACAAGTCTTCCAGAAGGCATAACAGTTTTCAGAAGAAGTTCTTAGGAACAAAGCCATATTGCACTCTTTTCCTCTGAGAACTATAAATAAGGAGTAGCACTTTTTGGCCACCAAATACAAATGCTTCTGAGCTGGTTGCACTATACTCCTCTACTATAAAATATCTGAGTGTTTGTTCTTGAACGATTCGTAGTTTGAAACTCTTCACAAAACACTGTCCTGGTGCACTCTCCGCAAGTCAAAAGAAATAGGAAATGCTTTATTAATTTTAGTGGTTTTTTCTCAATAGGCTATTTTATGGTCTCTTCCCTACTACCTGTGATTTGCCTCATCAACCAAAAATCTTGTTCTTGCTGCAGTAGCTATTATGGAAGTGAAACAGATAATGTTTGCTTTCCCCTGGGTCAATGAATGCCAGCTCAGGTCTGTCTCATTTGGAACTGGTGCTGCCATCAACAGCTCTTCAGAAATTCTGTTTTCATCTGCCTGAAACTTATTTAGAATTTGACAGGTATATTATGAATATTAATGATTACTCAAGATAGTATTTCCAAAAAAAAAAAGCTTAGGAACTTGGCTCTCCATCTTTCCTTGGAGATACTCTCCATATTCATTTGCCTGTGTGATCCCAGGATGATTTTTCTAACACCCCAGAGCTGAGAAAAATATTTTTATAATAGATCTCTCTCATGACTTGCACCTTTCTACCAGCAAACACAAAGCTTGTAAAAGGTATTATTTATGGCACTTCACTCTTGCCTTTGGAGAGTATTGTCTTAGCTGCTTATGTTTTTGGTTTTGATTGTTTGGTTTGACTTGTGGGGTTTTTTGAGGGGTGGTTTCTTTTTGTGTGGGTTTTTTTCTTTGGTTGGTTTTTGGTTTTTGTTTCTTTATATGTTGTTTTGTTGGGTTTTGCTTTTTTGGGTTTCTTTTTTGTTTGTTTTGGTTTTTTTTTTTTTTTGCAGAAGTCTTATGATTATTTCCTGTGTCTGTTATAGCCTCCCTTTTTCTTAGCTCAGTCAATAACCATGTTTTCTAAACTAACTTTCAGTCAGAATCAGAGTTGTATGGCTGATAACTTCATAACTTCTGAAAATCTTATTCAGTTCATGTTGTGTTCCTCCTTTTTCTGATACCAAATCAAAATGTGAGGTCGTTTAGTAATATCTCTTATCCAGCATCTTTTACAAAGTGGATGAAAGTAAGACAAATACTGCATTTATTTCTTTTTTTTTTAATTATTATTTTTATTTGCCCATGCTGGGGTTTAGTCATGGTATTTTCTTTTCTTCGTAGAGAGACCAGTTTAAGGGTATGACCATTCAAAGTTCTGACAAAAAATAACTATTGGAATGGATCTCAAATGGGGTTGAATCCTTGAGAAAATTAACAGTTTGGAGTGTACAGTTTTGTATCCTGAAAATATGGGGAGTAAACAGAAGCCAGTAAGGAGTTTAATGTGGCAGTTCTGCAGGAGTCAAATCTCTTCACTGATTTCTAGGGACTCTTGGTGATGAGCAAACCCCATGAACAGCATACGAACCATATTGCCCAGCATCACCTGGAATACACCAATAATCATGAATGCATTAGCTACTTAGCTAGTAGCTGGTTTTTTCCTATGGAAAGGAACTAAATTGTCATTTTCTTATAAGGCATTCTTCACTTATGTCTTTTCTCTTTGCCTCTCAATTAGTCTGCATGCTCCAGGCATGCTGAGCAGAGTGAATTTTTTAAGTCATCCTGTGAACCTAAATTCAGAGAGGTAAGGTCCTTCTTCTCTTGAATTCATAACTTACATAGTTCAGTTCTTGTAGTTAATGCACTTACCTGTTGGTCTGTCATCAGAGCAGAGAAAGCAGACCATGAGCCTTCCCTCTGCAGGTGCATTCTCCTTCTTGGTGATACAGAGAAGAAACAAAGACTGGGAATTAAAATATGGCTGTGCAAGTCTGAAGAAAGTTTGAGATGCCCTCCATGCCCCTAAATTAGCAGATGGCGATAACTGCAAAGGAGGTTGTTGAAGTTCTAAGTGGTATTCCTACTACTGTCCATTAAGGTAAACAAAGTACATTATTTTCCTGCTGCTGACACACAAAGGTCGTTTGCAAGAGCCACCGACTCAAAAAGTAGTGTCACCACTAATGGAAAGAGATAAAAGGCTGATACTTGGGCGTATTTTTAATAGCTTTCCTCAAATTTTGCAGGCAGCTGCAATTACATTACTTATTCTAGACTTCCAAATTTCCAATAGCATTTATAGAGGCAGATAAGGACTTTCAAAAACAAAGCTTGAGGCAGGGTGGACATATTTTCAAATGCTGATTTCTCTGACTAAGTGCCATTTGAACTCTTCAGGCAAGTTTCAGTATTTGGTAGTAGTACGATCCTATAAAGAACAAAACACTGCTTAATGAGGTCTGTGGTTTTTTGGTTTTTTTTTTCTCTGTCTTTATACGGCATCCCATGGATCTAAACATTTTGATATATTATTAAACATATAAAACTGACAGCAGAATTCAAGCTCAGTAATTATGAAACACTCCCTTATCTCTACACAGCTCTAAGTCTGTAGTAGGATAAACATTTAAGAGAATGTTTCATCTTCAGCAGAACAGACAATTTAATTTCAGTCTTGTATGATATATTTTCCTACCCATGGAGTACCAAAGTGTTTTACAAGACAATCAAGTAAATACAAAAGTGAATATATGGACAAACAGGAACTTGTATCATGTTCAGCAAAGCTAAATCACAGTTTTACTCCAAAAAGTGGATGAAATACTTTGTGCTCAGTGAAAATAAAAGTCATGAACTTCAGTTCTCTTTGGTTGACTTTAAGCTATTCCTTTTTACTGCAATACAGAGTGGTCTCAATTTTTTGTAGAGTTTTAAACAAAGATGCAAGAAACAGAAATCAAAACATTAATAGCTTGATAGCTGGCTATATTGCAATACAGTGCACGACTTATTCACAGCATCTATAAAGGAAACAATTTTAAATATACAACAAATTAAACAATGAAAATGTTTACCACATTTTCCAATAGAAAAGAAGAACTGCACTTATGAGGCATGTGGTCCACCATTATTTACTCTCAGCTCTTTCTTCAGAGACGGGAAGGTTCCTGTGTAAATTTGAATCCCTTTAAAGAATCCTTTAAAGGATATTCACCTTCCATCTATTCAGCTGCTAAGAGAAAGGAAATGTAAGCGTGGTACTTGGAACAGTAGGAGTGCTGTTGACTGAGGTGCTGGTAGGGTCGTGAATCCTCATGCTTAGAGAAGAGACTGGTAGCAATGAAATACACTGAAAGGGAAGGAGAGCAACCTTAAAGGTATTCATGAAGCCGCAGATACTCTAAGTTACAGCAGAATTCACAAAATTCTAAAATGTACAGTCTGAACTCTAAATTTTCTAGACATGGCTGTAACTTCAGAAGAACTGCTTGTTACCTTTATGTAGGAATGTGCGACAAATTGCACCAAAAGGAAGAAACCTGCTTCTAGCAGATAGTTCTGTTGGACATGGAGAACTGCAGGCTTAAAAATGCAGCTTTGCAGGTTGATCGCTTGCAGATGAGCAGGGCAGTTCAGTCTGTGGATTGTCTTGTTGCTGTTCTGTAGTTGCTGCTATGAAACAGCAAAAATACGCAAGACTATCCTCAAAACTAAAACTTTATAAATGAGCTGTCATGAAAATCCTTGATTAAAATAAATGTTATTCTCAGTGTGTCATTGTCAGGGAAAGATATTCTGTTTTGTAAATTAGCAGAACAGCCAAACTTGACACACTTACCACACAAACACTTCTTACCAATATTTTTGTGAGGTTCTTTGGTCTGAAAGTACTCTGTTGTGTTGAGAGCTTCATTCATGGTGACTTTCAGATTCAGATAGCACGCACAATACTGAGCTTGATTATTACTGAACTGTTCTACCGATGTAACTGATGAAATGGGGTTTTTCATTCCTTGGTTAAGCCAAACCTTAAAGTTACTGGATTTCATGGTGTTTTTTCTTTGAAACCGCAAAATCAAAATATTCTTATTTGGTTGTGTTATGAAATCTTAAACTACCTCCTCTGTTGGCCGTGCATGTGCAGCACACCATAGGAGAAAAAAAAAAAAAAAAAAGAAAAACAAAGAGAGTATATTGCTGATTTTTATCTGTATTTCAGATATAGATTACCACTCTCCTTTTGAAATACAGCCCACATGTGAAATAAGAAACACTGTTAACACTATATTGCTTTATTTTGGCACTGACCTTAGTGTAAGACCCCCCTTTACTCAATCTGTAGTTATCTGCACTGTAGTGCTTTCATTGCCTTTCAACATCTGATGGGCAATTGCAGAGCAGCCCTAAAACTGTGATGGAAAAATGATCTAAGCTTCATATAAAATTTCAAGTGGTGCCACTCTTCTGTGTCTGAGGCTGTCTGAATTTTTGGTGATGTGCATTTTTTGTCCAGAAGTCGCTGGGAACATTTTTACAAAGGTTTACTGGATGTGAATAAATAAAAATTGACCTGAGGGTTTTAAGATTAAAACTAATGGAAAATTATTAATAAAGTCATTTTATGGAGGATATTTTACCCACTCAGCACTATTTGAAAGACGTTTTCATATAATGAGCTAACTGCATGTGCTTTTGAAAACAGATAAAAGGAAAAAGTTGGAGCCTGTACAAGGAAACCTAGTATCTCACTTGGCAACTCAGAAATCTGCCCTGTCATCCTCCTAACTATGTCAGGTAAAATTAGTTACTCTGCTTGTCAGCTTTTAAAATACTTTGATAGCTACTGCTTTTCACATAGAGGATAAGGATATGAAAATATAGTTAATTATGAACCAGGATTTGATCTATGCTGGCACCAGGAAAAGTGCTCAGCTTCTAGGACAGGGGTGTAAATTTATATGGCGAGGCTTTAAATTTCAAAATCTCAATTTGTGATTTTAGATGCCCAGCTGAAGTACCCAGAGATGGATGCTGAAGTGCCTCATGTCTTTCACAATACTTACTCAGTTCTTCAGTAAAATCACTACTCATTTTGACATCTTAAACCCTACTGAGTCAATAAAAAGCTACACACCACTGTCCAGTGCTATAAATATGACAACTTTCTCTCTTCTGGAAATGTCTCTCTCCTAAACAGAATTTCTAAGCTGTTCCAGCCTGATTTATGTTCTTTTATGATTTCTGCAGATACCTACAATGGCCTAAACTGCAATCACAATACCTGTTTCTATTTCATGCTACATCATATATGAAAACAAGCTGCTGTTTAAGGCAAAACAGAAATTGATTCATTCATTTTAGTAGCTAAACCTGCATTCTTTCTTTGGACACTGTTTGCTGTCAATATTGATAGTTTTCTAACAAATTCTCAGTGTCCACCGGTTGACTTTTCCTAATGGGCATCAACTAGACAGCATTGCACAGTAGAAGAAGCAAAACAGCAATTCCAAGTTGTAGGAAGAAAATGTGAGGTAACATGCAGTCATACCAGTGATATACTGAATGATGGTGCTGACAGAACGTGCCATTTCTGAACCACTCTTGGGGAAAAAAATGCTGCTTTTTTTTTTTTCTTTTTACAGCACCTACTGTGTTCATGGTAATATGAACTTCTCTGCAGGATAAATTACTATATGCCCAGTTTCACTACATTAATTTTTAAAATGTTTATTGTTCTTATTGAATGAAATATACATCTTAGGCTACATCTCAGCTTTTGTGTACTGGTATTCAGATATAGCATATAGTTTTTATAGCATTACTGTTGTATCTATTAATCAATGATGTATTTTTAAGAGCATTTAATACATTAATTCTTTTTTTTCCATCAAGATCTCCTTCAGAAATTTCCTGGAGTAGTAGTCTTGTAAGCATCTCAGCAATAACAGTAACACTACACAGTAATTAATACTGCATAAGAGGTCAGATTAGCTGGTGTTATTTCCTCTTGTTTCTGATTTTTCTAAGTTTTTAATGATTTTCAACTTTGCAGTGTTGTAATTAATCTGTCTCCAGTATTCTATATTGCATCCTGTGTGAAACTGTACTTTTCTTCCCACTTCAGCAAATATTAAATAGGTAGGAAATACTGTTTTCATCTATTAAATTAAGGTGCCAAGAAAAGTTTGTGCTTTGTTGTTGTTGTTGTTGTTGTTGTTGTTTGTTTAAAATCCTGAAAATAGGATAAATCAGCATTTTTTAAATATATGGATTTAGGATGAAATGTCCTGAATTATTGAAGGTGACCCTTCCTGATATCTCTAGATTTATAAATGGAGCCGTCTTACCCTTGGCTTTTATGGAGTCCCACAATCAATGTGTTTTCTAATAACAGTAAGTATAGAAGTTGGAGGAAGCTTTCTGTTTTCTTATCAAAGGAACAAAGCTGGTGGTAGACAAAATCTGTGCAAATGTAAGCCCTCCCCTTCAATAATTAAGTAGTAGAATAGCATGAAAACAGCTCCACAAGAAATAGGATCCCTGTGGAATTTCTACCTGCTTCTACTTTGAATTTTGTTTAGGAAAGTTGTTTTCCAGTATGTTGTAGAACTGACTTCTCAGCACAAGCAGTACTGTAATTTGAAGTGAAACAATCACTAAAATATAGAAGACATACATATTTAAAGCTTCCAGCCCGTGTGAGGGGAAGTATATGTCAATAGAAATGGAAAATGGATGCTAACTAGCAAACACAGCAATAAAACATATGCTACAAAAGCTAAGGGGTTTTTTTTCATACAGAAAGAAATCACATTGGTTCAAAATCGATACCTATTGCTGCCAGATTCAAGTGTGGTTAACTGAATATTCTTAATCATGAGGCAAATGCCTCACTGCCAAAAGTGTGCACACGATGGGTGCTGTGCAGCTTGACAGGAGTTGCATTTTAAGATTTGTAAGTGATTGTGCACTTAAGAGAAAAGTTGCAATTATTCTTCCTGATTACAAAAGCACTGTCTGTCAGGTAGAGAAGAGAATCTTGCTTCTATGCACTGGCATGTAATTTCATAAACTATTCATTGCTTGCCATTATATTGACATGGATTTAGGAGTCAGAGGAGTCAAAGCAAAGTGCCACTTTAATCTGAATTTTTTTGGTCTTGTCAGCTAGGTATATTCTTTTTTCGAAATGCATGTTAGTGTACCACAAGTATGATAGTCTCAAAATACTGCCTTTAACTCATGACATTCTCATTAATTTTTTAGTGTATGTATCTCATGACATCACTGGGGAATACTTTTTTTTGAGTTTTTATCTCTTAACTATTTTAAATGGATTGGTTTTGACGGTTATATTTCTTTCCCCCAAATTTATAGAACTAATAAAAAACCGACATAACTACTTAATATTCTAATAAAGTTCTGTGAATACTCAATTTCAAAAATTTGTATCCTGGTAAGGTTCCCCATAAAATTCTCATCCAGTTCCTGTTATCTGTGAAGTAATTCTTGCCATGTTCTTAAGGAAAACATAAATGATGTGTGGTCTTCAGTTAATATACACGGCTGTGCCTTTGTTACCTCCAAGAATGTTGTTGCTTCACAGCATTTACAGAAGTTCTCTGGTGTTACAAAAAAATGCTTTGCACTAAACTTACACTGTTTTGCATGGAGCAAAGTCATCAAAATATTCAAACAAGTATTGACAACTGGCAGCATAAACTGAGTGCTCCATTTGTATGCTCTAAACAAAAACTTATCACATGCTGTTTCCTGTCAGAAATTTTTTAACCTCACACATGTGCTGCTACCTGCTGAACTACTGTTTGCTTTTCCTGGATAGCTGGGAGGACTGAAGGGGGCTGAAGCTTTTTAACTCAGGTTTTTGTTTTTTTCTCTCAGATATGTAATGGGATGTCTGTACATGTGTTTACACATACATATAGCTGCATACCAAATGAAATACCTATCATTACTGCTAGGGTCCAATGTTTCTTGTTTATAAAAAACTGTAAATCAAAGAATTTTATCATTTTAAGGTTTTGGAGGATACTATTTGCAGCATATCATCCTGCAGACTTTTAGCCCACCAAGCCCCAGATTGACTGAGTTGGTTTCTTATCAACCTGGCATTTTTTTCCAGTGTGAATGCTTCTAAATGTGTTCTAAATTACTTGTTTGTTCATGGTTGCAAATGAGATTCTGTGTGAGAAAGGGAATGTGAAAGGCAAAAGCTAAAATGAAAAACCAGGACCAGCAGAAATCTTGACTCTGTTGTTGGCAGCCTGCAAATGCTTCTGTTGAATGCAATTATTCTACTGGAAAACTATTTTGCTGTAGTTCACAGGTCACAGGATAATTAATGAGAAAATTTGGTCCAAAAAAAAAGGCGGCTGGATGGTTTTTTTTCCATTTTTACAATCTGTTTGTGGATTATGCATATCCTTTCAGGTGCTTTACACCTAGAAGAGCTGAAAGGTCATTGTGTTAAAATGTCACATGGTGAATTTGCGAGAGCAATACAGCAATAGCAATAAGTTTTGGGCAATGTGCTAAGGCAATGCATCATACCTCAACCAGTGAGGTAAAATGTCAGGCTTTCTTCATTAACCTCTTTAGACTTTGACAATTTGCTTTAGTGGGGACCTCAGAATTGAGCAACTGTGTAGTCCTTGTGCCAGGGTCTCTGAGAAAGTGATACAATTTCTTTTGATCTGGTCTCTTTCCTGTGTACTTCTACTGCAGCCTTTATTTCTGTTTCTCAAACCTTTCTGCTGGAGTACTTTTTAGAAAGTAAATACTACTGCTCTCTCCTAAGCTAATGGCTTTGGATAAAATAGTGAAAACTATTTTTTTCTATCTATCTATCTATCTATCTATCTATCGATCTATCATTATGCAATTCAAATACGTAGACCATGAAAGACCTGCTGCTAATGAAACAGTCTTGTTACTCTCTTTCTGTGAGATCCAGGGGTCAGTTCACTCAGGGGACTCCATCCGCTGCACATGCTAGAGCACAGGTTTCTACATCTTCTAGCACAGTCCTCTCAATAATGGTGTCTATTAGCATTTAGCCTGACCCTCCAGGCTCCCTGCTGCTGTCTCCTTGTACATGTCTCCAGACACTATGGAATCGTGTGCCACCACACCCCCTGCTATTGTGTGCCTCTGGCACCAGCTCAGCCCACACTCATGTCTCCAGCGACTCATGGCATCAGGTTGTTTCTTATCTAAATCCAGGTGAGAGCTAGTGGCCAGGGTACAGAGGAGGCGACTGGGGAGTGGCAGGGCACTGAGGGTGGCTCAGGAGCCACTCCTGCTGTGGGTGCTTGGCATCTGAACTGCGCTGCTCCTCTGCTGCAGGAAAAAACATCTCAGCAGCTGCAACTGAACTGGTGCCAGAAGAGGTAACTGAGCTGGCCTGCTGGCCTCTGCTCCTTACTCCTGACATTGGCCTGGTAGGGGACCTTGGCTAAATCTCTTAATCTGCATATATGTTGCTCTCCCTCTCTGTGAAATCTGGGTAATGCAGTCAAATTGCTTGGAAAGATCTTCTAAGATCTAGTCAGAAGGAGACAATATAAGAGTTAGGTTTTCCTGATTCATTATTAATTTGCTTTCCTGATAGTCACTACATGTGTCTTTGGGGTTAACGTTCTTCTTTGTTGCTCTGAAGTTAATTGCTTTACAGGTATCTTGCATTTGTGTAACTATAACTTTTTATGTTAGTGCATGCCCAGTGTCTGAATTTAAACACATGCCTACCACCCTTACCTTTTAGAATAATTTTTCTTCAAGTATTTGTTGTCTGCCTAAGGGCTTTTATAAACTCTTTAGTTACTAATTTTCAGTATAAAACTGAGCACAGAAATATTACGTTGTTGAGTGTCTGCATGAATTTTAATGTATGTCTTAATTTTGTTTTCTTCTGAACTTGCCCTGCAAGATGATAAACAGTCTTGTTCTGATGGTTTCAAATGATCTGTTCACATATTTGAGTGTTTGTGAGATAAATAATGTGCTTTGTTGGATTGGCTTCTGCCGGACAAAAACCAATAAAATTTAGATCTTTTGCTAAACTGAGATGAAATTCCTTTCATTCTGAAGATAATGACTGAATTCACTGGGGCCAGTATTTAAACATTTGCAGAATGATACATTTAACTTGTATCAACCCAACCTTTTGTAACATAAATTATATTGCATCAGGGTACTTTTTGGAGGCCTCGTGGGGGGATTATTTGTTTGGGATTTTTTTTAAAGACTGTTTTCATTTGCAATTACCAGAGAATGTATCTAGGATTTTTTTTCTATGAACTGATATGAAAATAGACACCTACCTTATATGCATCATTTTAGCCTAACACTAGTTTTTACATCTCTTGGAAAAATAGAGGTTTGTAGCACAACTGCTGACACATCCTTAACTATAGCATTGCTACTAGGCGCTGCTATAATACAGTACATATTTCTTTGTGAAAGAAATGAAAGCTGCAATAATAAAGCTTAACTTTATGGTATTGAAATTCGCTGTGTTTGTACCTCCAGGGAGAAAAACAATTAGAGAAAGACAATCTACCTAAATAGGCTGGGAAACTGAATTGCTCTGTCTATGCTTCATTACCCTCCCTCTTCCTCATCTCACACTTTCCACAAATAGCATGATTATGTTTACCTGACATCTTCATGCTTCCCTGCTGAGCAGGCTGAGGAAGCCTTGCAGCTGAGATCAGCAGTGCTTTCTGTGTGGAATGACTTAGATTTTTTTTGTTTAAAGGATCCAATTCTTGAGCTATTTCAGCAAAGAACTTCAGAGTGTCCCTGGGTTCTGGTAGAGAGCAGGATAAATGAAGGGCCAATGGGCAGGATTTTTTTTCTTAAATGACCCTTGCCAATTACAAGTACTATCTTGGCTGATAGAAAGGCATGGCCTGAGATGCTAAACATCAACTTGGTGACCGTCATAACTGATAAAAAGCCTGACAAATTTTTTCATGAAGATGCCTTTGAGCACCAAAACAACAGTCAACCCTGAGAGTGGCACTGAAATAAAAATCCCTTTTACAGAAAAGAGCTTTAATAGAGAGAGAAAAGATCTGGAATGAGCCTTGCTGTGAACGTTACCAAAGGGCTTTTCATTGACTCCCTTGAAGAACTGAATCATAAATCCAGAACAAAAAGACTTGGGAAATATACAAGTTGTCCATATAAGGAACAGTTATTTTATTTTCCAGACTTCTCAGGTAACAGAGAATTCAGCACTTTCCTGTTCTGAGTTGCCAAGTTATAAATCTGAATAACTAAACTACAGCTAATTGGACACAATTCCTCAAATTAGAAACCAATATTACATGTGAGAATTAATGACATTTCATTATGCATTACCATCTACATTAATAAAGTATGACTGCATTAGTCTTAGCAGCAGCATATAAGTCTCTTTTTCCTGTAGCCTTTGGGATCTTGCTCTAAATCTAGTTTTAATCTAATGCTGCATGAGCTGCAGAGTAACTGAATTTGAATTCATTTGCATTTTAGTTTGAATCACTCTACTGAGTCAAAACAATATTGTGAAACATCTAGATACCTGTGTGTCTTTGTGTAAACGTAGTATCAGTAGCCTAAAACCCTGCTACTTCATCTGAGTTCAAAATATTTGGAGAGATATTGACTGGAACAAGGTTTTGGTCTTTCTGCTTTTCTGTCTTTGAGCCTTACAGTGCACATGACCTGAACTTGCTCTTCAGGTGCCAAAAGCTTCTTCTGATCTCAAAATCCCGAATAACTAGAATTAAAGCTTTTTTCCACATTTTACAAAATGTCATCAAATTGAAAGTGTGGAATTAATAGGCACCCTGGCTTTTCTGCCCTTTCACTTGTACTTTCCCTTGCTTGTTACAATTAAATGACTAGGCAGCTGTCCTGAGCTTTCCTTAAAACATGGACTGTGTTCAGTTGAAATCTGCAGATTTTTTTTGTTTGGGGTTTTGGTTTTTTGGTGGTTTGGGCATTTTGTTCTTTTCTTTTGGTATAGTTTGGGTTGTTTGGGTTTTTTTGGACAAGCAGCAGTGTAATGGATCCCACCTTCACATTAGGGAAAAACCTAAGCCAGGCTAGTTCAGATCAGAATTATTAACCTGGGTGAAAGAAGAATTCCCTTTCTGACTGCCTCCAAATTCATGCTCCATTGTCTCAAAGCTAAAACCTCCTGCAAAGTTACAATATGTTGCTGATATTACTGGCCAACAATCCTGGATCTGTTAGCAGTCCTGCATTAATCACTTTGGGTGTCACATTGTTATTGGAAAGGTGTGCACAGACAGGCAGTTACCATACAAGTTCATATCTCAAAGGATACTGGAACTGATTTATTTTAGGATAAACTCTGCAGGACCTACTCAACAATTATGGTCTTTTTGGACCTCAGACAACAATAGTGACAGTGCAGTTCCCCCCTCCAAACACTCATAAGGAAATATATCTCAACATACCTAGAAATATCAGCAAGATACTTACAATTTATTTCACGTGCAATGACCAAAATCAGGCTGTTGACCGCTGTGTGTGTTACAGCAAGGAAGTGAAGGGCAGCTATGGCATTTTAATAAATTAATGTCACACAACTTGCTCTCATTCAGTGACAATACCTGGAGGTCTATGCATTTTATATTACACTGATCTAGGCTCAGATCCTTCAATCACTAATACAAGCAAAGGATTTGACAGAAAGCAGTATTATTGCAGTTTACATTTTAAAACGCTTGTAGAACTGTGTAGCTTATCCAAATAGTCTTTAATACATTTCTATAAACAACACAGAACAATTGAAGGGCCCAGACTATCAGCTGTGATTTGTATGTCTGTGGCTTCTCTATTCTTAGTGCTGCTATAAACAATAATAGCCGGTTACAGTTTCAAGGGGTTTTCATGCCAGCCAACATTACCTGGAACACAGTGACTCTTTGGACTTATGCCCTGTCTCCTGTCTACAGATTTTGCCTACTGGTGCCAAAAAAGTATTGATGGGAGCCAGAATTGCCTTTCACAGATTACCTTAGGTCTTGTGAACAAGCCATTTAAACAATTTTATCCTTTCTCCTGGTTCGTTTCCTGTGCAGCACAGGTGTGCCAGTGGGGAGTTGGACTTACATTTTTTTGTTATCTGGTGGAGGTTATTTCAAAACTTGTCACATTTCTATCATGGGATTTGACAGCATTTAACTTACTGAAGCTCCTTATTATCCTATCAAAAAATACAGACTGCAGAGGTCTTTTTACATAAATGGAGTTAACTTGTAAGTGAGACTTAGTGCTCAACTCTGCATGGAGTAATCAGCTGAAGATCTAGGCCTGAAGGTGGGAGGGTGAGCACTATGCAGAGGTATGACCTAGCTCTGAAACAACGACCTCTAGAACTACAGACCACATGGCCACCTTCAGGGGCTGCTTTGCTGACCCAGTTAGTCCTGGCAGAAGGCAGCACTGATGTAATCTTGCTGCTTTTAGAAACCAACCTGACTCTTCTCTGTGGTGAAGTGCTCTGCCAAGGGGCTCTACCAGGTCATTCAGAAGTAGATTGAAGATTTCTGTGTTGCAGCACATTGCACAGTGCTGGCTCTACCTGGAGAGTCCTTCCCAAAGGTGTGTACTGTGAATTAAACTAGGGGTTGGTTAGATGCATTGGACATTTCCAGTTTTTGTACTGCTATTAAAAAGAAAGGACAGGTTAAAAAATAAAAATAAGGGGGAGAGGGAAGAAGTGCACTTTGCTAACCCTGTTGTTTGAAAATAGTAATAAACAAGTCCATTATTAAAAACCCAATAAAAAGCTGTTCTGCACTAAATATATTTGGTCAGCTCTGTGATGGGTGTCAGTTTGCCTAGTTCCACTGATTAAAGGAAAAGTGCAGTGATTTACACCTGTGTTGACTCAGCACACTTGCCCTTGTAAGTAGCCTGTGATAAAATAGACAAATAAATAAAATAAAAGCACAAATCCTGTACTCTATAGATATTGCTTAAATAATTCATTATACCTGCAGGGATAGAAGTAAATACAAAGAAAACTGCTTGCCTTTTGAAATACTAGCTAGAGCGAAGTATTTTATTTTTTCCAGTTTGGGGTAGCTCATATTTTCTTGCTATATATACTTCAAGAACTTACAGAAGAGCAAAACTCTTTAGGTTCTCACTCATGTATGCAGTGAAGCTGCCATAATTCCACAGATCCAAACACTGTTCATATGTCCTAGCACTGAACCAAGTGTGGCCATGCGGCACATCAAACTGCAGTTCATTTACTGAGTCAGAGAATAGCTCTGTGCTATTAAAGCCCTGTCTGGCTTCTTACCGATGGCTCGCTGTTGTCACGTTGCTCAGCTTGCTTTAGTGCAGTGATGGAGCTGCAGCAGCCACTTCAGCTGCATCACAGACTTGGCCCTTGCACCTGAACTGTGCTGTGTGGCTGTTCAGGGCAATGCAGACCTAGTGCTAAATGGTCACTGTTAATTGAATAGTGGAATAGAGATAGGAAAAGGGTAACAAAATTACCAGGCTGTGTTTATGTGCACCCTATTTTCAGAAACAAATGGCTCAGCTAAACAGAAACTGATCATCTACATGATGCTGCTAGGTGGGAAAAGTCATCCATTGAGAAAACAATCTTGTAGCTGCCTGCAGCACCCTTTGTTGCTGTAGGCTGATGCTACCCGCCATCAGCTATAGTTATGCCAGCATAATGCTGGGGCAGTTTCCTATGTGAAACTGGTTTCAATGCAGTGAGATAAAAGTCCTTAAACTCAGAAAACTATTAGGCCCCTGAACCAGGACTGTTGAGTCTAAAAGGATGTTTGGGCAAGTGCTGTTTTTTTGTCTCCCTCTGTTTCTCTCTGTTTCTCTCTTCACTGTTGTAGAGGCAGTACACTTAAATAATGGATGTGAAATCTTACCTATGTTTAAATAAAATAAAAAGTATTTACTGACTTGACTTTCGCTAGAATTTACCTGAGGATATTTATTACCTTTTTCCATATTCCCATTTATGAGATCTGCTATAAAAAACCAGCATTATGCTGCCCAGCAAGGTCACAGTAGCTGTAAGAATTATATTTTTCCAACACCAAATACACGTTACCTGTAAATAATTACAGAAAATTTGCATCTTGTTCTAGGATATCTGCCCTTTCCTCCTCTGATAGTGTTGCTGCCAGCATCTTTCTTCATTTTTGTTTGTCTGACTTGCTCTCTAATAGGACTGCAAAAAAACAGCTGGGAAAGTGGCCCCATTTACCTGGCCCAGTAACCACTGGAGGAATGAAGATTTGGGTATAGGAAGCCTATGGTCTTCATTGTAAACATGGTTCCATTTTAAAATGGTGCGATATCCACCATGTGGAAGACAGTTTCTTCCTGCCAGGTGGCAATGATATTTCGATGTGCATAACATTCAGTGGAAGCTTTCCAGCCCTCAGAAAAGGAAGGCAAAGGCATGGCAAGACAGCAAAGATGAGCAGATGGCTCAAGGATGACTAATATGAGGAAGGTGGGAGGATGTCTGAACAATAGGAAACATTCATGGAACAACAGTTCCTCTGCACTGATGGACTCCACTGGAGTAGCTGGGCTAGCAGCCTTCTGTGGTGAGCTAAGCATGGGTGATAAAAATACTTAAATAAACAGAGGTGGCAAAGTACGAAATGTAACAAAGGGTAAAAGATACTGGAGAGTAGAAGGATGTTTGGGAAAAAACGGTAGTTCTTGTTTGTTGTGATGAGATAGATGCAGTGAAGGAAAATTAAGAGCTGTTTCTTTGCTGGGTTTCAAAAACAACTGAAATTCTTTTGTAATGATGCAAGACAAAAGGGCAGAAAGGTGGAAGAAAGAGATTTGCTGATAGAAAAGGTGAAATTGAGTGTCACGGGATAACAGAAACATGGATTCACAGTGATGTGGAACACAATTTATAAAGGAAATAATTAAATAAAGGTAGAAATCCTGGTGTGTGTTAATACAGGAATAGATTTTCAGCAATACCTCCCATCTGGGTCAAAATCACTTGCATCAAGAAGGAGAGGAGGTCATTACAGAAGTTTGACTCTAACAATTACAGAGACATAAATGATGTAGGTGACAAAGACAAATCAACTAAATTTAGCATGACTTTGAGAAGAGCTGATACTCCCTGGAGCCTGCAAAGTCTGTTGCAAACAAAGAGGCTCTAGTCTTCATGACAACCTATAGAGATATTTAATGCAAAAAGAAAGCTTACAGAAAGAATAGAGTAGGAAATAAACCTATGCTTTTTTGAAGAGCACACATCTAGTGAGATCTGCTCTAGGTCTGCCTTGTGGAGGAAATTAAATCAGGCAGTGAAAGACCCCTATGTGGAAAAGAAGGGGTAATGACTAGAGGTAGAAGTTTGATATGACTCCAAAACTAAGTGAACTGTTTGCCTAGGAAATCTCTGAGAATGATTAATGAGAATGTTGTAGCAAATAAATGCAGGGATGGATTAGGAAATTAGCACTACTAAGTCAAAAGCAATACTGCAAAAGCTGACACCATTCAGTTCCTGGGAAACCTACATAAACTTCATTCTAGAACTGAGACAGAAGGACATAAAATCAAAAAAACGTGCCCTTGCTTCCCAGCCTTCCTCTTTGGATTTGATTCTGTGTAGCCCTTTGCTACATGGGCTTTCAATTTCTTTCAGCAGCTGATCTCTTTTCCTTTAACTGAAAAGGACCAAAGCCTGTGGGTTGTGTAAAATGCCTTTTTTCTTAACATCTCCTGGATTATACTTCAAGAGAATCAATATGAAAAATAACCAACCTTCCTGAAACTTTCCTTGAAACCAATATCTGATTTCAAAGCATCATCTAACAGTAGAGTTTTTAGACTTTAGGAGAAACCTTATAAATGCAATGCCTGTTTTAATTTAATTTTGTCTTTAGAGATATAATTTCAGCCTAGATTCAGAGTTATGCAGTTTTTATATACACCTTCTCATTCTCAGACGTATCTTGATCAATCTAAGTAAGGCTGATTTATTTAAATCTCTGCTCTTTCCTTTCTTCAAGCACTGTTATGATACACTCTGATTTACTGTTCTTGAACTGCTGCAGTCATACCCGTGGCAAAACATTTCCTGACCAAAAGTATCCCCTTTCTCAGAGTTAACATGACCACCCTCAGGCCAGCTGAGTGGCAGAAGTGCTTTTTTATGAGAGTCACTCATTTGGACTGAAATTTATTCTTTTCTGAAAGGCAAGCTCAAGCCTCCGGGCCTGTGTAACAAATTTGCAATGTGTTGGGTTTGGGCTGACCCTCTGGAATATTTCCCTCTCTACCTTTCAAGCAGTGACCATACATCTTTTCTGTGTATGCCCTACATGTCTCACACACATCTCCTGGTAGTGGTTACTGTTACTGGAATATAAAATGTCATAAGGTCCTGGCTCCAGCCAGGCCAGGGTTAATTTTTGCAGTAGCCAGAAGGGGCATGGCTAGGACACAGAGGTTATTCTGTACCAGGTCACATCATTGCCAGGGGTGGGGGCAAGGGGTCCTTTCCAGTCATGTAGCATGGAGGAGGAGGTGTTTGGGTAGCACCAGTTCTGTGACGGGCAATTGCATGTGAATCATTTGTCTCTCATGTGCTCTTTATTGGTACTGCAGCTGCTACTGCTCGTTTTCTGGCTCCATTGCAATTTCCACTAAATTGTTCTTATCTCTGCCTGGGATCTTTACCTTTTGTGCAGGGGAGGGGGACCAGGGAATCAGCAAGTGGCACAAGATTTTGAGTTTTTTGGTGGGAACATTTTTTGGGAAATACCATTCCTAAATCACAACACATAATATTGCAGCACTTTATGCGTAGGGCATCTTCTCAGTCATTGGGGAAGGGGACATTTGACATTTCTGATGGAAGAAAGGGTATTTGACACAAAAAATACTTTTGAGATATGGGTCTACAAAACAGAGGTATCAGCTTTATCCATGCTGATAAGGTCATGGCATAGGTCATGAAGTGAGCTAGGTTAGTGTCCCTTATGGCAACACGTATGTGTTCCTGGGTTTGCTTTAGTAAACATTTACTTGCTCTCTATCAGTTTCCTCATGTCCAGGTGCATTCTTACAAATGTTTGTCAAAACCTTTTTGTTTTGTGGTTGAGGAACTTGAAGTTACACACCAGTTTTTACAATTTATGGTGTCCTTTTCATAGCGAGCTACATCAAGTTCATTAGAGGTTTAAGTCACTTAACTGGAGATAACTGGGTGTGTGGTGCTTAGCCTACAATACCTTAGTATTTTTTTTTAAGAGTTGTCTGGCTCTTCAGCTGCCTCTACCTCTTCTCAGACAACAGCACATAAAGCATGTGCCCACATGCCTGGGTGTGAGAGAGAAAAAGATAAAGATACTTCTTTGTATTTTGACTGAAATCCAATGTTTTATCCCCAGCAAATGTAGACCAGAAAAAAAGTCAGTGTTTTTTATCAACAGCTAAAAGGCAAAATACAAAATGTTATTTTTCAATTTTTGGTCTGAAAATAAGGCTCCTTCTGGACCCTACAGACTGTGTGCTTTTCTACACATTCATCCCCATCTCTTACTGATCTCTTTTCAGGATTGTGTTTTGTAGAAATGATGTGGAAATGCCCGAGAGCTCTGCTGGGTCAGGAGCTGCCACAGCTATGGAGGGAGGGAATCAAGCAGGCAAATTTATGACAGTTTGACATTTCAGATAATAGAGGTCAGTCCTTCAAGTCACAGTCCCCCTGAGATGAGTGGGTTTCTGCCGGTGAATGTGGGAAGAGCTGGTACCGTTAAATTGTCCCTTTGCTGCAAGTGAAGCATGTGGTGATAGGCTGGAAGAAAAGAATTCCTTTCATTATTGCAAGGCAAATTCTGCTCTCATTCTGATGTGGATGAATGATCCCATTCATTTCAGTGGTCGTACCTGCTGCTGGAAGTGGAACAGGACTTGAATTCCTAGAATAAGGCGTTATGTTGTGAATGAACTGGAATGAGATGTGTTAATGCATTGATACGCAAGGCTTCCCTTTCTTGCACTCTCAAAATTCAGATCTTGACGGACTCTGTGCTGTGAATGCTGTTTATGACATCTGAGACCAAATTAATTTAGTCTACTTATTAACTGGCTTTGTGCACTTTTTCAAATGAAGATTCAATGCTGCTTTTTCTTTAGAAGTACTGATGAGCCTCATCCCATGAAGCTGTTGCATCTCTCTGCCTCGGGCACTTTTGCTTGCAGTTACAGGAGCTAATGGTATGCAGTGTGATAACAGTATTGGTGTGAGGTTTATAGTGTAATATTTGCTAAGTGTTTTGAAACTGGGACTTGGGAAATGCTCTGGAAGAGCAAATAAATTAGTGTTTGTGTAGTCATTTTCATTAAATGTTATGAGAACCTTTTTGTAACTTTATGATAGTATCAAATTTATTAAACAATATTGGCCTTTTTCCAAACTGGGGATAAAGCCCCAAATAAACAAGCTAATGACAGTTCTCAAATTAGAAATATGGCTTTATTTGTTTGGGTTTATTTAATTAAAAGTAGATTTTTTTTTTCCGTTTCAGTTTGTGCTTGGAACTTCTTCCGCTAAAAGTATTCTAATTAAAATGTCAACAGCTACTCAACTTACTGCTGTTGAAGTGTGAACTGCCGTATTTCTTAAATATCTGTTTTTGAATTAGCAGTGGAGAAAATAGAAGTCCAATTTCTCTAGAAAAAGAGGTGAAAATTAACTCTATATTGACTTTACCTTTTTGATGTCTGGACTGAGATCTTGTTCCAAAAAATGTTAAAAAACAACTCAACATAAAATCTTGACTGTGATGTAACCCTTTTTTGCTATAAAGAAGCAAGAAATGAAAGGGGAAAAAAGTGTGATTTACATTAAGCTGAACTGTAGCATCAGCTACAATAACTTCTCCTGCAAAAATATGGAATGATTGATTACTGTGGTCTTTGAATTTCTGTAGATGGTAATCAGAAGATTTAAACATGTCAGGACTGAATCTAGAGGAAATTATCAACCCTTTTTCTAATTGAAGATAAAACATTGCATAAATCTTGTAAGCTTTTCTTTCTAAAAATAAAAATTCCATCTAAAAACCTCTGTTTAATGTGCCACTTCCTTTATGATTCCTTGTGAGAAGCAGTCTTCTGCTTAGCTAGATTCTATGCCTTGGAGCCAAGAATGTGCCAGTAGCTAAAATATGTGCCTGAAATCTAAAAGTGAGAGACTCTTGCCTAATTTCTTCCAGAAAAAAGTGATATGTGAACGTAAAAAGTGTGTGTATGAGATAAATATACAATATTACATTGTATGCATGTTCACATACTGTATAGAGCTGTGCAACAACTTCTTCTTGAAGGATAAATGAAAGACTCCACGTTTGAAAACATGGTGGCTCTGCTGGTGGGAAAAGGGTACTGAGTTTTCCTTCTAGCTGGACTATGAATCCTCAAGGTCAAATAGCCAAACCACAGTTCTGCAGTTATCTAAGTCTCTAGGCATACTGTGTTACTCAGGGCAGAACTGACTCTTACCATAAAGGTAGATTTCTCTCCAACATGGTAAGAAAAGTGTGGGGTTGCTCTCTGAGCCCTCAAATTACACATATATTTTTATTTTGTAGGAGGTTCATTTGCTACGTTACAGCCTACTTGTACACAGACCTTTAACTTGTGTGATCTCTCTAAAAATTATTTTAGCTCTTCTCTTGGGATTGAAAAAAAAAAGGAGAGAAGAATTATGATATTCAGGTGATTAAATCGAAGAGATATGGAAAGAAAAGCATCAATTTTTTCCAAGCCAAGCCATAGATCATCTATGCCTGATCTTCTCTGTAGTTTATATCCATACTTGTTAAAAGTTTATTAGCAGAAAACTGTTGAGTATTACAGCCACACTTTTATTTTGTGCATTGATAGTCCTTCAATCACCTTTATTTTTAAAAATTGGACTTGTAAGATATTCTGTGTGTGCTTACTCAGAAAAAAAGATTTCAAAGAGAAGAGAGAAAAAAAAGTTATATATTTGCTTTCATTTGTTACAGTGGAACTACAAACAAAAAGTGAAAAAATGTAATTTTGTATAAGAATATTTTTAAATCTCACAAAAACATTGATATATCATCTGTGTACAAAAGGGAACTAAATTAGTCTGACATCCAGTTATTCTGCTCAAAATATCCAGAAATGTTGAGGTCAAAAGTTTAAAATCCAGTCCTGATCCACAGCTGAGTTTTCCTATTAGCCATAGTACTGGCTGGATGAGGCTCAGTCAGGCATTTTTTTTTTGTTGTCATTGATTTCCATCTTTTTCAGCCAAAAAAGGGGAACTTAATTGTTTTTGTAAATAAATATTCCCTTATTGATTTGAATCTGTAAGCTGTGTCTGCAGAAAATTTATATTCTAGAAATCTGTATAATTAATCTGGGGAACTGGAGGTGAGGTGATGCTGTAGTTAAAACCCCAGGCTCTGATGCCATATTATGCAACATCAAAGGCTGGTGACTAACATCTTCTGTCCTGTGATAATACACTAGCCAGTTCCTTTATTCCTTAAATGTTTTTATTTGTTTTCTTTAACCCAAGCCCAAATTCTCACTTAGTCATATAATCTTCATACTTGTTGCAGTCAGGTTATTCCAGGAAATGGTATGCGTTGCTCTCCTGGCTTTCTCCTGCTGTATTGCCATCACTTTAAGTTTGTTATTTGGTATTTAGGTTTAGTACACACAAACCACATCTATTTTGGCAAATACTGTATGAGCAGACTTGTATAGCAGAAAGGTCCACAGTGTACGTATTTCAAGGGATTTGCTTTGCACTGCTTCAAGCCCCAGTCCCACAGTGCCATTTAGAGACTGGAGCATATCATCTGAAGCCCTGGGGCAGTTATTCTAGTTTAGTTTGAGCTACAGTAAACCCACTTCGTGCTGAGGCCACCCTGTGATATGAACTGAGTCAGGGAAGTTCAGCAACAGGAGTTTTGGGGTATAAAGCTTTTTGGTAGAACAGCAAATGTAAAGATATTTCAGAACCATCTCCGTTTTATACTTAGCTTTCCATAAGGCCGGATTATACATAAATACATAAATATTTAGATATATTTATGGTATCAATTAGCAAAGGCCTTGTACTTCAAATAACCAGAATTATTTTCATTAACTGACAATCTGCTTGTTAGTTTCAAAATATTAAGATGAGAATAATATTTTGTGTGGTTTCCTCCTTTGGAAGCCACCATAAAAGGAACATCCCTTATTCAGTGTTGTATTTTGGTATGGATTGAACTGTTCACTTCAACGAAGTAGTAATTCATCAAACTGACTGGAAACAACAGGTTTCACAGCACCTCAAGGAGTGGAGAATGACAGGTTGTATCGTACATGTGTTGTTCTGACTTCAGTGTGGATGAGAAATCCTGAGATTCCCATGTGAAGTTCATGAAAAAATCTTTCTTCAGTGAAATTTG
Organism: Grantiella picta; assembly: GCA_013397955.1. NCBI lineage: Eukaryota > Metazoa > Chordata > Aves > Passeriformes > Meliphagidae > Grantiella > Grantiella picta. The sequence goes on along the minus strand of VZRM01006014.1, from coordinate 1,118,391 downwards.
GCTATTTGAGTATGCAAAAAAGATCCAATGAAGATAAAAGTATAATAGCAGCTGTTTAACTTAGCCCCCTGAAATCTTGAGAGTAACCCATTTCCTATCCTCTGGCCAGGCTACTAAATGAGGCATGCTCAGTAATTACTGAATTATCCCTTTCAGCAGGAGAGAGGCAACATGGGTGCTGGTCTTTTGTTATTTTACATTCACCCCCATTAGCGTTACTTGCTGTACCTAATAGGCTGATAAATGAGGTATTGCAACTGTCAGTGGCTAAATGGCACTTAATATTCCATTTTGAAGTTCAGAAAATCAGAAGTAGGAGGAGAGGCTTTTGATGGCCATTTGCTCAGTGACACAGGCTTATAATCAAGTAAATTGATGTTGAAGGTTCAATTACGTGGATCTTGCCACAAAATGGAGCTGTAAAATTGTACAGTTGATGCAACAGACTTTGACAATATAACCCTTCACCTTATTAAGATTGTTCCCAAAAATAGTACTAAAAATTAGAAGTAGACCTCAGTATCTGAATCCTGTAACATTACTTCAGTATAGGCAATGAAAAGAAGAGAGTTTGGAGCAGAGTGCTGGACTTTATTGCAGAATATAGCAGAAGAAGGCTTAAGGTGACAATTTTTGCTTTGAGGTGCTCAAAGGCTGTGAGCAGATATCTTTGCTCAGCTGGGGGGAAACATCTTAAATAATGTCGTAAAATATTCACACCAATGGGTTCTGTGGACTGCTCTTGGACAATTAATCTGTAGTTGTTAACACCAACACAAGTTTGATAAATCCTTTGTAACTTAGTAAATGTTATCCCTAGGTATAGTTTTCTCTTTGTAGCAGTCTAGATAACACATTAGACACATTACCCCATGTATTTAGTGTTTGCTGTTTACAGATGAACTGTATGTATTTCTGCCAGCACAGAACAAGAAACAACAAGTCCAGCAAATTTTTCTGTTTGGCCAGATGAAAGAGCCATGCTGAAGGAAATGAACTGAGGTCCAGGCAAGGAGATCTTGCACACCTGTGTCAGGATGAGAGTCCGGGTTTTAAACATTCCCATTATTCAGAGTTGTACTTGGACAGCTGTTTCTGACCTTTTCTGATTGTCCCACATAGGAAAATACTGTGCATTGATTCATTAGGAAAAGGTGCTGTAGAAAGCAGCTTTACAGTAGGCAGAGAGGGACCACTGTAATATACAGGCTGAGATTTTAAAGTCTGAGAGAAGCAGCTTGTTTTCTGCTGAGTCACTGAAGTCCTCCTCTTGGGCTGTGACCTCTTTTCTGGCCCAAACATCATCACAGGTTTAGGTGGATTCCAAGTCTCCATACCCTCCTTGCCACCGGACCTCTCTCTTCGTCTGAATTTCTCAAGTGTTTTGAGTTGTCTTCTCTGCAGTCTCTACCATCTGGAATAGCTTCACTGTGGCTCTCTGCCTCATTGACTCTCTTCTTCATTTCAAATCTCTGTTGACCATTTATCTTTTCTACCTTGCCAATTTCTTTTAATTTCCCTGTCCATCTGCTTCAGCTCTTTAACTAGGTGAAAGCTTTTAGAATACATTTTTTATAGTAGATGCACGGGGAAATGGTAGTGTATTATATATGAACAACTTCCCCAGCCTGAGCAAGCATGCTGTTAGCATCCGCTGAAAAATCCTACATCTCTCCTATGTGCTCAGTGTTACTCTTCACAAAGTTAGAGGGGGATGTTGAGCTTATGATGACAGCCAAAACAAAACATACCTGCTTTCCTAGGGCTGCAGCAAGTAGAGCAGATGGTATTTTCCCCCACTTCACATCACTCTCTGTCCTTTCCTTCCTCATGCCCCATTGTTCATTTTTCACACTTCTCTGTCGGTTTGGTTTGGATTCAACACCCGCTGAAGTCAATGGAGAATCTCCCACTGACTTTATTTGGCTTTGCTTCATGCTCCCTGCCATCTCTCCTCCCTTCAGCTATGCCTGGACTCAAATCCCTGCTCTGACCTCTCATTAGTTTGGATCCTGTCTGTGCATCATCTCTCCTCTCGCCTCCTGTACTTTGCCAAGAGCCTTAGCAGAGCAGGCATGGGGAAAGCTGTGTGGAATGGCTACTGCTCGGATCCGTAGTCCAGAAGAAAACCTGTGCAAAATTTTTGGTTTGGATTACTCTGAAACAACATTTTCTCTAGCTTTTCCCTCTCTGAACCAGAAAATAAAACAGGAACATAATCTTGCATTAAATATTATCAGAATGAAAGTTAAATGTTTTGTTTCACTAGGCTTTTAACTTTTAATTAAAATGAAAAATCATGTCAAAACAGAAGTTAAACCTCCCTGTTTTGGAGATGTCATAGTGAAATATTTTGCCTGTCAGGAAATAATGTAGGCAGATTTCTATATTTTTTTTTCCCAGGTCATTGGTTATTAAACCCAAAACATATTTTTCTTTAAAGCTGAATTAACTACTCAGTTATTTGATGCTATTTTGTCTCATGGTTTTTCTCTGTATTCCAAAACACTAGCTACCCCCTTTCTAGCTGAGATCTTTCCCAATCATCTCTTTCTGTTGTAGGCCGAGAAATGGAAGATGTGAGGAAAAGAAAAAGAAAAAAAAAAACTGGAATAATTGTTATGGCCTTCTCCAAATAATGCTGGCTTGACCCCATTCCACTTGAGAACACCATCTTGTTACCTCTTGTAGTGTGTCTCACTTCAGTAATGACTTTCACTAAAGATTCTGTGATATTCTCCCATAACAAGAAAGCCAAAGTCGGTGGTGTTTTTCTGAGAGTTCCATTTCCAAGGACACAATAATCACCCCAACGAAGTCAAATGAAATTTTCCATCAACATCATGTAGTCACAATGGCTCCTTGTACATCAAACAACCTCTGTTACTTTGCACTCAAGTCACTCCAGGAACAAAAAACATTTCACAGTAACATTATGGTTGTCATAAGCAGTACCTCAAAAGCAACTCTCTGTACTTTTCTAGACCTGGGAAATGGTGTGGGTTTTAATTGACATCCCTAGGAGTTGTGAGAATTCTCAGCAACTTGCAGGATTTAGCCCTAATAGTATTTACAGTAATTAAGCACACTAATTAAATAACAAAACAACTAATGACAAATTGATTTAGTGCCAAATAAAGGAGTCAAATAAATGCTTAATTAAAGATGCTAATAAAATCCCCTTCAGTCTTTACAGTCCACTCCCTAGGGCTAAAGATGACTTTCTACCTCAGAAATCTTTATAGCCCTTTACAACACCAGTCTCTAGGGTTACTGCCTTTTTTAACCTCTGGATTAAATGCTTGTTAGCTAAGCACTGTATAAACCCATTTAAAAACTATCAAAATAATTAAGTTGGATGCAGAACACTCTGTGTCCTCCAGATATGAGAAACCATGATATTCCCATCTGCAGGGATGTTTCCTTTCACTAGAGGTTGTGTCTAACTGAGCACCTGGGCAGGGGGACAAATGCTTGCCCATCATCCTCCTTAAGCCAATGGCACAAACCACTGCTTCAGTTGAGACTGAGTACCCTGTAGAGCTGAAGTTGAAATGAGGAAGAACATAGCCATAGTGCCGCCCAGTTTAAGTAGAGTGAGACAGCTGTTTTCTAATTCATTATTGATCCCGTTAAGCTCTCTTATTTATCACCTAAGTAAAGCCTAGCAATCAAAAGATATTTTTAAAAATAAATATGTTGGAGAATGGAGCTGCCATAAAAAAATGGCTATTAAGCAGCACTCAGAGAGAAGAGAGTTCTTTAAGTTAGTATTCAATATTTCTTTCATGTGCCAGGAATCTCTATCTCACCCTGGCAGATAGCCTCATTAGATATTTCTCTCCTTATCTGGACTTATAGCTTTTTACACTTCGTGTCAATAATGATAAAACAAATGCTTATGAACGTAGAAAATGAAGAGTAATTTCTCAGCCTTTCACAGAAGGTTTGCAGAACATTTGAGCAGACAGATCACCACGTGCCCAATACATAGTGCACAGCAGCCCTTTCCACTTTTATCTGTACTGCTGTTTCATGATGGGATTGTTGTCTTTGGGGCTGCCAGCAGATAGTCAGTCCCAAGGTTTTCCTTTCTTCCCTCTGATGTATTACACCATTTCACATTATCTCATCTAACAAGCCAGTATGATTTCAGATAACACCGCATGTGTTTGACTTCAGAAGCTCTGAGCCCAGCTTGGGTATCTCTTATCAGCTTTGGTCCTATCCAGCTCTGAATCTGAGGCAGATGGAAGTACATGGGATGTCAGGGAGACGGAAAGAATTCCTTACACTTGTTTAAGCTGCCTCTGTACTACTTGCTTATAAAAGAAAGAAGGTTGTGCAGCTGTGAGCAAATTATTACACTGATCTGAGTCATATAATTTGGATTCTGCTGGAAATATTAACAACATGTGTTCTATACGCCACCTTTAGTTGTGGGGGAGGGTGAGCAGTGGAAATGGAGAAAGAGCTGATTCATATGCAGGTGCTGCTTGCAGTGTGCTAAATTACCTGTTGGATACCTGAGTACTTGCAAATATTGGAAATAACTTGCATTTATCCCTCTGGAAACCCAAGAGAAAATGCTTACACAGCTGGCAAGTTAAGAAGTATGAAAACAAATGAACATAAAAGAGGCTTAAGAAAAAAAAGCCCCAAAACAAAACACAAAACGCTGAAGTGTAAAAAGAATGGAATTAGAATTAACAGTCTTAACTGAAACAGACTTGCTCTAACAACTGATCTTTCTAAACTGCACCCCTCTACATCTTCCAATTATGTCCGCATGCTGCTTTCCATCAAGAATAAAGGAAAAATTCAATCCTCCAGGCAGTGGTATTTGAAATGATTCCTCTTATCATGTAACAATGTACTACAGTGTCAAATTGGTGTTATGCTAAGTCACGTTCTGACCCATCAAAGATACTTCTATTTCCTCGTCCTTGTTTGCTCCTGGCCTTTAAAATATCCACTCATTCTTTTTTTATATCTTCAATAACTTTAATTAGCTCTTATTTCGTGTCATACTGGCATTTGTATTTCCCACTGTTATCCTTCAACACATATTACACTGTTTGGATTGGTTTTTTTTAGTCACTATGTGATGTTTGTATTTTTCAGACTTTAAGAAGGGCCCAAAGTCTTCCCCAGTGATTTTCAAACTCTTAACAACTCTTCCGAGAAAATATGTTACTTACGCTTATAGCCTTTTGCTGTTTAGATCCTTAGACCATTGTTATTACAGCAGTAGAACTGTAGAGCATTTAAAAACCCTGTTATTATTGTTAAAGCCACCATGAAAGACGAGAACAAAAATAGCACTCTGAGTCACGGCTTGTGTCTGCTAAAAATTATTTAATTTCATTTCTCTCAAAGTTTGTAAAGTAGAAGAACAACAGCAGCAGATCTCTGCCAGAAATGTGTGTTGCCAGAAAAGAAACACAGGGATCATTGAAAAGCTCAAAAGCAAGGAATTCTTCTGGAGTGCTGTGTCCCTGTCTGTAGGAGTTTTGTCCTTGGCTGTTTGAGATATGATTGTGCAGAGTGAAATGGGGAGTTCAAAGCCAAACAGAGACAAAGCTGATGAAAACAAAGTATCTGCAAGCCCTCTTTAAGAGATTTCCTAATATTTGTCTGTGTCTCTCTCTCTCTCTCCTTTGTTATTGCTGTTGATGACAATAGTGATGTCTGTTGAGGTACAAGTAGCTTCACATCCCTGGAGTGAAAGGGGCTTCTTTTCTTTACATAGCCTCGGGAGAAGATGAAATACAATTCCAAATCGTAATTCTTTGAGCAATTATTTGAATTGTTCTCAATATCATGCAGTATTTCCATGGCTAACTTGAAGAACTGTTCTATTATCACTCCAGGAAGTAGCCTAGAAGGGAAATGCTACTCTGTAATACACAAGACGCTGTCTGGCATAGCTGTACTGAGATGAAGAAGGGAAAAAATCACCATACAGTTCAACAGTGCTTTAAAGGACCAAAATGATTCCAATCTGAACAAAATGTCATGGTTGTTCCCAGAATTGTCACAACACAGGGACATGGGAGTACAAGATAAAGCTCTGTTGAAAATCGTTATGTCTCTTGATAGCTTTAGTCAGCTGTGGCAGGGAAAACAAAGGCATTTCTTGCTGTGATGCAGAAATGTATAGTGGACAGCAATAAAGGAATAAATCTAGGAAGTCCCACTGACATAACAATGCAATGCAAATTTCATTTGTTTCAGTAAAAGCATAACAAATTCTTTGTATCCTGTAATAATTTCAGTTATTATTTTAATGGCAGTAATTCAAGATTCTTCTGTTGAAGAATAAATTTCAATAGTTTGAAAGGTGGAAACTTTTTAAGCACTGCATAAGAATATGAAGATTAAATTAAGCTTTGCCAATAACAAAAGAAAAAATAATTTAGTTTCAAAAAACTTGAATTTATTGCATAGAATAGCTAAATATTTTACTGGAAAAAGGAGAAATAAGAGGTTGAGAAGAACACATTCAACAAATGTGGACACCCACTATTTTCATAATGGAAGTAATTTTGATTTCTGAAATTCAGAACATCTGTGAGATCTCACCTATGTGCAGTTCAGTAGAACAATTAGGACTTGGAAAATATTACTTTCAACAGAGGAGATACAGATTAGTGCTAAAAATCTTAATTGAGTCTGTCTACAAAGAAAATAGTTAAAATGCCAAGAAGCCCTGCTGAACAGGATTGGGGGAAGTCTGCCATGAGACTTTAACTAGTCTGATTCCTCAAGGATATATCATGGAGTTGTTCTGTTTCATCCTGGTGTTTTAGCTGGTACATTTCTTGGAACTAATGTTGGGGCTTTGCAAGGTATGGTAGTGTGAGAAGTTTGCTGGTGGCACAGCCCTAAAGATATCGTCAGTGCAGAGGAGAAACTGGCTATTTTTCAGGAATAACCAGGTGACCTGGGTGATAATCATAAAAGTGAAGGTTAAATAATCATAAAAGTGAGCAGAATTTATCCGTTATCTTGGGAGCTTCTTGGTCAGAAATTACTAAGGATGAGAAAGATGTGCGTTGAGAGCATAGAGCAATTGGGAGCTGCTCCTACCATTATGCCATTAAAAAAGTAAAAGCAATTCTAAAATACTTTTGACAAGCCATTTCCATGAGAGCTAGCAATGCCAGGGAATATCTCACTGGTTCATCTGGAACACTTTGTGTATAATTCTGTGCATCTGCATATTGAAAAAAAAGAAAAAAAATCTTAAACAGATGTAAAGAAGGAAATTAAAATAGCAAAAAAAAAATTGTCTTATGTTTGTGTGAATTAACTGAGAAAAACGTACTAAAGCCCATTTAAAGTTAGAAAAAAAAAGAGGTTGCAGAAAAATGTATAGAAATTATTGCCATTGAATTAAAAGATGAAGTTTAACAATAACAAAATTTGAGTTCTAGGTTATCATCCTATCAAAAGATAAAGAAAAGTTAATATTGTTAAAGTGAAGCTCTAATAGTTTATAAATGGGTTGGGATCAGCAGCAGGGTGCTTGGTCTAAATGGAAATTACGGGTGCGTCTATTGTAACATTTTAGTGGGAATCAGAAGTGTACTTTTTGGAGAGGCATCTGCAGCATCCCTGTGGCTGTGCTTTGTTTCACAGTCGGTCTCACACTGCACTGGTTCCTTTCAGCTGAAGCTGAACTGGAAGGTGCAGTCTGGAGCTGCATTTGGTGCTGCATCTGCTGATGGCTTCTCAGTTGACAGAACCAGGCTAGAGCTGCTAGGAAGTAAAATCCTGGGAAGTGCATATGCTACGGATGTCAGGCTCTTAGCACAACTGTATATCCCTGTCTCTGTCTGCTGCTGTTCCTGTAACTTGACTGAAAAGAAAAAATGCTGAATTTATGATTCAATTTCTGTTAGACTTCTTAGTCGTAGTTCAGAAAGCCAAAAATATCTATCTTAATGCCAAAGAAATTATTTTGCCTTTTATATATATGATTTTAGTGGTTTACTGGTGTTTGAAAAGTAGGAGAAGGACTGAAGTCTTTAATGCTTTCTGGAAGAACCATCTTTAATGTATATTTATACACACACACTGCATACAGAGATATTTACACGTGTATGCCCAGGATCTTGCAAAGCAGAGTCCTATATTAGATTGTAAATGCCATAAAAGAGCAAACCATTCTTATTGATATAGTCTTATTGATAGCTTTTTCTTTAGCTTACAGTGTTTACTGCATTCCAGTGGACTATATTAATTACAAGGACTTAGCCCTCGTTCACTACATTGAGAGATAACAACTAATACAGTCTTGGACCACAACTAGCTTGCTGACTTCCAGAATAAAATAATTTGCCTCATGTTGTAAGATAATTAGAGCAAAATTCGTCAGCCTGTGGCTAGCTGTGGACACATGGTCCACAGAGATAAAGAAAATATGTATAGCATGAATGGTTGGTGTTTATGTAATCCCTGGCCACATGATCTGCACGGAACAAACTCACTGCCTTAATTTTCCAAGGTACACTCAATAATTGTAGAAGTAGTGATTTATTTAGCTAGATAAGAGTGGAAAAAAAAGAGGCCTACTGTCAACACCTTTAAAAAAACAGCTGAGTTATTTTCTAGAGAGAGTGCACACATGTCTCATGTACACAGGGCACATCTGCTGTAAGATTGCTAATGTTCAGTAGGTATTTTACTACTGATGCACGAGAATGCTGGGAGGCTGCAAAATGTGAGAGAGGCAGGTGTGTACATCCAGAAAAACTTCATTTTTCCAAAATTTAACTGCCACGTACTGCCTTTCCAGCCGTTTGTAACTGAGGAGCACTGTGCAAGCATTCCCACTCTTAGGTGGGTGCTGTTCATAGTGGGCTGGTACAACAGGCTTAAATCAGGGGTGCCCAGAGCAGGGGGACACCAGCTGCAGGCTTGTATTCTGGATCCATCCACTGAAGAGCTTCTGCTCCTCCAGCTCTCATGCTGGGCTTGCTTTCTGCAAATTCCTCCGGCTGCCTGGCTCCCAAACCAAGGATCCACCCATCATCTTTGTTACCTTTGAACAAACAGCTGTGCAAACTGAGGCCTTGAAGGATCATGTAGCTGAATACACAAGTGCTCTTGGTGGCCCAAAATGTTTCTTGTGAGGTTTTATTCAATATAAGAGGACAAGTAAATCGAAGTACTTGAGCAGCTAGACAATTTATCCCCTGCAATGTCTATAATTCCTTCTAAGAGGAGCCTTGTGTTTCTGTCAACAATTGATTTTAAGCAGTATTTCTGTCTTAAAGAGAAATTATCAGACTTCACGCTTCTTCTGGGAAGAAGTCAGTAACATAGGCAACCACAGATGACTTTTATTTTTAGTAAAAGTTTCCTGGCTCATTCAGGTACTGTTCAGTTGTGATAGGCTTTTTGTTGTTGTTGTTGTCTTTTTTTCAAAGAAAAAAGAGCCCATAGCATTTAATTCCCTCACTTTCAGCTCTGATGTGTGAAAAGTTCTCTGGGTTTCATGGAATAGGGACAGTGATGCGTTGTGCTATTTTTAATTCTTCTGTTTCCATTTGGGCTATTTCACACTTTTGTGATAGGGAAATAATTTGCTGAGGATTGCTGAAGATTGCAGTGCTAAGCATCATTCAGCCTCCCAGATATTTCCAGTCTTAATTGTAATGAAAGGTGTTCAGCTGCCAGAGCTCCCAGAGCTCACATCAAACTCTGACAGACTTGGGGACTGTGGCTTGCACTGTAGCACCAAGGCACTCTCGGTGTTAGTAACCAAGGTTTCTGAGGAAGGTCATTAACAGACTTCATAAAGTCACAAGAGTTTCTTTTCCCACCTTCAGGCAAGATGGCAATTGGCTTTTCTGTTATTTGTGATTGAGGGAGCCCTGTGATAGGGAGATATTCTGTTGTACGAGGGACCTTTTAGAGACGGTGGCCTGATGCCACCACGTGACAGGGTCAACGCTGACTTTATTTTAGAACTTCACTTCAGAGCCAGCTTATTCTCACAAGACCCAGGAAAGGGGATAAAGCAGTACTTTTGAATCCTGAAGAGCATTCTAGCAAGTCACTGACTGGATACAGAGTTCATTCATGCATCCTCTGTAATTCAATCATAGCCCGGCTTGGAAATTTGACTATTTAATAAATGCTTCTAGAATTTAAGGAATCATTTTCGTCTTTGTCAAATTAGCATCCTACGCTCGTACACTACATTTTAGTGCCTTAACAGCATTTTGGAGGCTTGTAAGTGCTTTGCATTGTTGATTTGATAAGAACTATGTGTTTATTCCTCAAAATTACTCCTCAGTGTGGTAAACACATTACAACAAAATGAGAAAAGATCCAGTTTGTGACTGAAGAGGATTTTCGTGACTGAAGATGACTTTCATGACTGAAACACACAGTCCAAATTTATCACTCAGCTAGCTTTGACTTAGCAAAAGAATGACAGTTGTGTCCTGCCAGGATTCCTCTTGGCGGTTCTTAACTCTGGGGTCTAATGTTTATTTACCCACATTCACAGTTGCTGAAGTATGTAGATGATGTAAAGAGGGGCTGAAGATCACTGGTTATGCTCTGTTTTCATCCTGAATACCAGATTAAGCCTCCTTTACACGGCTTGTCATTGAACAAAGAAGTATCTGTCATAAAATCAGCAGTGGGGGAAATACTGCTCTTCCTTACCTCCCAGCAGCAGGAACATCTCCTCCTATCATCAGAGCACATTTCTCCTTGTCCATTTCAAAACTGGTATGAGCCAGGAAACCACCTCTGAGACTAGTCTTCACTGGCTTTAGAAGTTCCACATTTTTTTTTTTTTTGCAGATTCCACTAAATCAGTTCAAATGCACTAAATTCAGATATTCTAAAACTTCACCTAAAAAGTGATTATGTACCAACTTGTTGTGATTGTGCAGACAATTTCTGAGAATAATTAAAACTGAACACGTTTCAAATGCTTCCCAAGCACATTTTGTAACTGCTAAGATTTACTGAAATAGCAAGAAATAAATCTTTTCATATCTATATTTCCAGCACACTCTTCAAAAAATCTCCATACAGTATAAAATAAAGCTCTGTCAATATAATGTCCATGTGAGACAGGCTGGAATTGTTATATATTCTTTGTTTTTTGATAGCCTTCCCTTGAGCCTAGTCCCTGTACAAACATGCAAGAGAGCATCCCTAACATGGCAAGCTTCAAGTGTAAATAGGAAAAATGCTGATTTTAGGCTTTTGTGTGCACCAAGCTGGTTATGGAGAGACATATTAACCTCAACTTGTGCATACAGAAAGGAGATATCTCCAGGTGTGAAGAGAACTTTAATGGAGCAGCCAAGGGAAGTATGGAAGGCAATGCCTGGAAACAGGGGAAGAGCTTGAGTTAATTTATTTACTTATTTACTTATAGGGATATAGGTTTACATAAAATGGACTAATGCTGGGAGGAGCCAAACTTGAACTTGAAGCAGCAGAAATCCAGAAGATTGAGTCTCTAACTACATAGCACAGGTGTACAGGATTTTTTCATCTGATCAATGAAGCAACTGTTTGTGTCAATAAAAATATTGTGGTCCTTCTCTGTTAAGATTCTCAACATAATAATAGGTTTCTGGCTTACTGCTTGATATATTTTCATCTGTTTTTTATAAACAAGTAGTCAAAGGCACAGCAAACTATGACATCCTCCCTTACAAAGATAAAGATCAATCTTTCCTGACATTTTTGCCTAATAAAAAAAGCTACAAACAAGGCAGAGAAAGAAGGCAAACAAAAATGTTTTCAAAAGAGAGAATAAGAAATAGGGAACAACTGTCTGGAAAGATATATGTTCCTCATGAAAAAAAACAACAAACAAAAAAAAACAATTGGCTGAAACTGACAGCTCTATTTGACAGATATTGAAAATACTTATTTTCTTGTGACTTTCAACATATAACGTCCTAATTTTCATCCCCTCTGTCTAGTTGCCTGCTTTTGGAACCAAAACTCATCTCAGTACCAGCATTAAAGCAGATGAATTCACAGATTGCTCTTTTTTAATATGAAAAGGAACTAAAAAATGTTAGCATTTATTTCTCTAGTTTTAAAATCAGCTTTTCATTTCCTAGGGTTAAGTATATACAATAATAAATGTATGTTGAAATAGGATTAAAAATAACTTGTGAATATTAATTGATGAATTAAATTCCCGTCCTGAAAAACTTTTGAAATTTGGGAGAAAGTGTTCGTGTGATTTAAAACTACCCTAGGTACTTTTGTGAATGCCTAACAAGAACTCATTTCATAAATCAGTTTGACCTTGTGAGAATTAAAAAAATGTTGGTAATAATCTTTTATGAAAGGAGTGCTCAGTAGATGTTGAAATTAATCTGTCTGCATAGTACTCCTCATTCTCCTGTTTTTCTCTGTTAATACTCTCTCTTCTTTTGGTTGTGAATTCCTCATTTTCTACATAGTCTTAGGTCGTGTCCCAGTGATGAACTCATTTTCAAAAAGTTAAGTAGTACCACACTGCTTTATTAAAATTATCATCCTTTTGAGGTAATCACTTAATGTATTTAATCAGTAAAGGTACTGCACTGCATAATGGGAATTGTGCAGACTAATATTTCACGTGGCAAACACTGGAGCACTTGCATAGTTTTTCTCACTTAAGTAAATGTGTGTACATGCTTGAGGGTTTGCAAAACCTGACATTGTGTCATGGATCATATCTTGGATTGAATTCCTGCGGATCTGGGACAAGACAGAGCATGGGGATCCACAGGCACGTTCAGTGGTTATTCCTTTCGGAACATAATGAAAGCATTGCTAACTTGACTGAGCCTTGGGAGCAGGATTTATCCAACCCATGACAAAACAGGAATTAGAATAACTTCCATCATATCTAGTTGCCAAAGTTCCCATTGGAATGATTTAGTACGAGTGACATTTAATTGTATAATGGATCTTCTAAAGCAGTATGGTTTTCTGAATATTTTTGTTGAGTTTTTTTAATTAAAATTTTAATAAATAAATTAGAAAGGGATCAATTCTGAAGAACTTTTCCCATCTCTTTTCATTGGTCTTTGTTATACTGAGATATTGCTTTTTTTAAAAAAAAAAAAATCAGCATCATCAAATTCCAAACTGGAAAGATATTTCTGTGAATTTCCCCTTTTAAAATGAGAAAAGTATCTTTTGAGAAGTCCATGAAAATAAAACCTCATCATATCATGAAAGATACTGGCTTGATCTGTTATAAAAGACCTACCTAATTCTCAAAATGGCATAGAATGCCATTGAATTTGGAGATAAAAGGTAAAATAATGATAAAAGTACTATTGACTCTAGATAAACATGCTGCCTCCTTTGAACCAGAATTTAATGCAAATTTATCTCGATCTTGATCTCCAAGTTACACAACAAATAAATTTGCAAAGTATGCTTCCTTCTTTTCAATGTCTCAAGTAAAAGGTTTATATTTCAGCTAGATTTTTCAATAGGATGTAGAATAAGGATTCTGTCATGGAATGGGATGAAATAAAACATCAATTATTGAAATACATAAAATCAGAAGATTGCACAAGGTCCTTTTCCTAAACTTTTTGCTGGGCCATTCAGTTGTATATTGTGCCTCCTGGAGATGCATGTTAGCCCTTTAGAAGTATGGAAAGGCTACGCAAATACAGATTATAAGTTAATGTGGTGCTTCAGGAAATAATGAACTTTGGATATGTGAATAATGCCATTGAACATATGAATATATATTCATGAATATATGAAAGGCAGCTGCAAGTTGTTGCTTTCTTTTTGAACCACAAATTAGACAAAAACCTATCACATTTGCTTGCAACTTCATTTTATCCTTGGTGTCTCAGCCTGGACCAGGAACCTCTGGAAGAGAAGAGGAAGCCTGTTCCTATGCTCCCCGGTCTGTAAGTCCAGAAGTTTTAGAACAGTTAGTGTCTGATACATGGTGAAGGAAACCAGTTTTATATTGTCTTAATCCATTTTCTTCAGAAGCACTAATGAGTTAAGAGAAAATACATTATTTGTACTCTAAAAGGAATTTAAGCAAAACCCTATGGGAAAAATACGTAGCAGGTTGAGCACAATTGGAAAGAGTGTGGAACTAGATTTAACAAACATCCTACACTTAAAACTGTCATTACTGAGATAACAATGTCAGGATTATTTAATGGAGAAGCTTTTAAATGGAAAAAGACGCCTGATGTCTCTGAGTTTTTAATAGGAACTGGACAACTTACTGCACTTACTGACTTTAAGAAATTCTTGCAATCAAGGAATGTTATGAAGCATTTTTCAAATACATTCTTTAGACGTCTGTCTCTTTGCTCCATTGTTTTTTATTGATATCTGTGTGGTAGTTTTAAGGTACTGTACAATATTTTAAAAATGTCTGGTCAATAGAAAATGGCATCTATTGCTACAAGAAGCATCTGCATTGAGAAGTTTCCAAACACCATTACTGTTCTACGTAAATCAATAGAAGTGTTTACTGTATGTTTTGTATGCTCTCTGGCAGTGTTTTTAGTCACAGTATTGGGTTAAAATTTTTAAAAGCCCTCTGATTTCACTAATGTATTTGGAAGTTCACAAATAAACTAATTAGAGGTTACAGCAGTGCAGCTATTTTCAAAATGTGGTCTCATGAGACATTACTGGTGTGTAGTGAAAATGAGGTGATGATTCACCCTTTCTTCTTCACATTGCAATCCTAATATTGTTCCAGGCAAAATAGATGGTGATTTCTCTGGTTTGCTGTTACAGGTGTGATCGTAACTGAATTGAAACAGTTAAATAAAGACCATCTCACAAAGGCTGTGCACTGGCTGAATAGACCTGTCAGGAGAAGTGGCACACAAGTATGATTGTAGTCTGCTTTCCCAGCTAAGAAGACATCTGTAAGTTGGTTTGGTTGCCTGAGCTCTCTTTCAAGCTTAAAGCTCTGTTTTCTCTTTTCAGCAGTCATATTTTGGAACTATGCAGAAAAAGGAAAGACTCTAGTATTTGGGCAGCCAGTGAGTTTTCCTTTCCCTAGCTGGTTGAGCTTCAAGGATCAAACTGCTGTTTATGCACGAGGTGTGCAGGACAAAAGTCACTTTGTACAAACTTTAGTCACAATTTCATGTCTATCAAGTCCTCTGAAAGCTGAATCTGCCCCTCTATCCGGTATTGCTGCTCAGATGTTTTTGATTATATCTAATCTCTGTTGAGAACTTGCAATGATCTGAAGGCATCATTCCCTTCTTCCTATGAACTACACTTTGTAGAGTTGGAGGTAGCGCATTTTTGTGACAGAAGAAAGTTGCACTTTGATGTTTCAGCTCATTAGCTGGGTTGTCTACTCAGTTCCCTCTTAATGGGGACACAAGTGAATAGTCATTTATGGTTGTAGCCTTGGGCTCAGGCAAATTCAGCTGTGAATTTTCCTTTATGTCTGAATAGCAGATAATTTTAGCTGTCCAAATTCAAGAGGTTATCAGTGTCTCAAATATTGGGGGAAATTCAAATGAGAAATTTAAAGAAAATTATTGTCTGGGAGAAGTGTTAGAACTTGATATTTTGATTAAGTTTGGTACTTCTGTTTGTACTTTATTCTTGTGCATAAATCAGAGAAAATCCTGGGAAAATGGGTAAATTAAGGTTCTGACTTTAATTTCAGACAGAAACTGGCACATGCTTATACCTTAGTAAAAAAAAGCATCACCCAGTATGTCTTACCTGAAGATTGAATTCCATTTATAATGTCTGGTAACTTTGTATTCGGAAGACACAGAAAAATCCCATGAAGATGAATTAACATTTAGTTAGCTGTAAGTGGCATTTTCCTTTTTATCTCTGCACAAGTCTTTCAAAGCATTGCAGTAGTGGTCTTGCTATTTAATGTAAGTAAAGTAGTTGTTTACATTTGCCTAGTTTGAAGAGGAACTGCCTAGTAGCTGATCCTTCCCAGACATGCCCTCCTCAAGTCTGGGATGTGTAGAAGCACTTGATCTTGTCTTGCCTTACTCAAACACAGGCTTAAGATGGTTTTTGTAGCTAAAGTGCTTTTTTTAGTGTTTGAAAGTGAGAATGCTGGTTTAGGAACATCATTTTTCAGGAACCAGTGTTACTTATCCTTGTTACACAGTTGGACAATAAAAGTACCATAACCTGGAGCTCTCTAGTGGGTTTGTGGAAATACCATTTTAAACTCTTCTGGTAGCATTTGTGAAAATATTTTTGCATGTATTCCTTGTATAATTGTAGCTTTTCTAAACTACCTCTTTAATTACATTACAGATGAAATATCCTGGATGAAATCCTGATGCCAATAAAAGCATTTATGTTCTTAATAACAAAATAACCCTGCCAATTTCTATGAGACCTGAAAGCCTGAAGCTATAAATTAGTTTTAAATAACACACTGTGATGGAGAAGGAAAAACATGAAAGAATTTGAGCTTCCAATTGGAGACTAACTTTAATGTTCTTTGGGGACAGCATCCAAAATTCTGTTCTCATGGTATGTTTTTCACTAACTGCTTGGCGCAGTGTTTCTAGTATAAAAGGCTGTTATGGATGGCTTTCGTAGGCTTGCATCTTTAGAAAATTGCATCTGTAGGAGAATTGTGCTGTTTTTCCTAGTCAAAACTGCGATGAAAAACTCAAATTTACAGTTTTGGCTTTGCTTTTTTCTTTTTTTAATTTTAGAAAATTGCTTTAACATTTTCTGTAAAATCCTTAAGCTTCCATGAAATACATCAAGCAACACTGTCTACCTCAGACCCCTCCTTTAAAGAAAGATGGTATTGCAATTGGTATTGATAGATGCTATTTCCATTCTTTTGCAATAAGCAAACATAAATCCATACCATCAAAAAGAAAGCAATTAGTAAGTTGCTTAGATCAGGCTAAAACAGACAATGGAAGAAGAAGAAGATGTAATTTTCCAGCTTGTGTTTTCATTATTCATTTGGCGTTTGCTGTTAATAATACATTGCAATACAGAACAAGGTAATACAACTCATAGAGTGCCTTATTATCAAGTATCCTCGAGGCACTTCAAAATAACATCAAAAAGGAGACCAAAAGACAATAGCTCATTTGTATGAGAGGCTTAAAGCTTTTGTTTAAAATGTAATGAGTTGGGGTCCCATCAACTTCAAAAGAATTTTGTTTAGGGCTATGTCTCTCCCTTTCTTTTTTTGGTTTTTGTTTATATAGTTTACTGTACTTCACAGGAGGAATAGTTTCAGAAACAGCAGGGGAAAATTGCTCTTGTAGTGGTGATCTGCTGGGCAGTGTTTGCAGACTTGTGGGGAAAGGAGTTTAGTGGGAGTTCCATGACAGTGCACAGTTGTGTGCATGTGGAAAGAAGGCCTGGGTTGTTCCTTGTTTGTAGATACTACATCCCAGAGCTGCAATAGGTGGAGTGTAACTTCATGAGAGGATAGTTTAGGGAATTACCAAATCCAGCAATTCTGTGGTACTGGCAAAGCAGCTGCAGGTTAGTGCTCCAGGTGCAGGCAGTAGTGAGGCTGAGCATGTAATCCCTAGCAGTACACATGCAGACAAGTGTAAAATACATATACACAGCAGGCCACACAGATGAACTAAGGATGCAATATTCACACAGAAATGAACTGTCCCAGCTGTCTCCTCCTGATCCCCATTCTGCTGATCAGGATTAGGGGCTGTCCCTTTAGTTGTTGGCACCCCACACAAAGGGTCCTCAGTCAGGTTTCTGTCACTTAGACCTCCATGTACGTGGATTAGGGACTCCAGTCATGCAGGAAAACAGAGTTTAAGAGGGGAGAACTGGCTGTGCAAATCAGGGCAGGGCATGGCCAAACACGCTGACCAGCACCCTACTTAAAAGTCACTGCTCCCTTTCATGCCCTTGTCCCTTATTTCTTGCACTTGTTCTGTAATAAATGCGATTCCCAAATGGTCTTGCCTGCATAAGGAGCTTGTATTTTAGAGATTTATTGGTGCTGAAAAGGAGCACAATAAGGAGGCAAGGGAGCAGACCCAAGGTACCACCCAAATTCATCCATCTGAATTAGCTGTACACAGGACAAAACTGCAGTCAAAGCTCTTCTGCATGTTAGAACTCCAGGATTAGTAATGATGAGTCAGTCTGTGCTGCAACTGCTGTCATCACTGCAGCCCCGTTAAAATATACATAAGCTCCATTTAAATTAGCTGTGATCTTTCAAGAGTTGCTCCTGATGATGGATAAATTCATAACTACTTAACCAGTGCTGCTGGTGACCTTGGCTGCTGGTGCCACACTGACATAGTGAGGCTTCTAAAATTGTCGTTGAAGATCGTGCTGTTCTGTGACATCTCCACTGTGTCAACTGGGACAGCTTCACTGGCTAATGCATTCATTTAGCCACAAATGACATGAAGTGATTTGTGGGTTACCAAGGGCTTAGGCCTCGTTTTTCATCACTCAGGGAAGCTAATACAGAGGCTTTGGCAAACTAATATCCCTGAAAGGAAACATCACTGGAATAATTTTAAACATATTTTCATGGAGCAGAAAGCGTGGATAGATTTTCAATAGACTTAGGTCCAGATTGCCAGTGTAATAAATTCTTTACAGTTAACCAAAGCACAATGAGGATATAAACCACATATTACTAGGCACAGGCATATTTAGTCAAAATACTGTTAACATGGGTATTGTAGTGTTTGAAAAAATGAGATCAAATATATAACCACTTTCTACCCAATTAATGCCCACAGGAAGACAGAAGATTTTGCACCCATTATTTCAATCTTAATTAATCTTACTCCATTTTAGCCAGAATTTTAAGCTGAACGCTGCATTAGATGTCTAACAGAAATCTAATGATAAATGTGGAGGCTGACACTGTCATTCGGTTTGGACAGGGGTAAAATGCCTAACTGCTCTGTATGCTCTCTCTTAGCCAAAATTTAAAGTGCCAATAAGCTCAACTGAGGGTACACAGCATAAGTGAATGTAAAATGTACCAATGAATTAGTCAGAATGCAAAGACCAAGAGAATTTTGCTAGTGCCTTTAGCTAAGAGCCTGTCAGAATTTTTTTATTGCAAATTTCTATTCCAGAGCCCTATTATGTAAAAGAAACTCTCTTGGGTAATTTTTAAAATTTGATATAATCTTTTTGACAATATACTTTTCATGAGTACAAAAAGAAAAGAGAAAATTTGGGGTTGCTTTGGTGCATGTGCAAACTTAGTTTACTTCATCATGTTTTCCATGACCAACAGACAACAGTGTGGATGAGACATGTCTGAAACTTAATGAAAAAGCTGCTTTGATTTGCTCTGGGACATAAGGGATAGAGCACATTTTGTCAGTTGAAGCCAAGGGATGAAAGTCAATATGACTCGGTTTTAGAGGAGTCATGGCTTTTCTGTCCTTCCATTTATCCACCTATAAAATGGCAATAATGGGGAATGGTAAAAATACTAGTTTGTGAAGATTTAAAGAGTGTTTAGATGAAGGTGTATAAAGTTTGTTGGATTGAAAATGGCAAAGATTTCCATTAATGCAGAAGTACTGCCAGTGGTGGTGCTTGACAAAAACTTTATTGGCAGTTTACAAGCATTGTGTTCCCATGGGAGTGAAGGGATCTTTTTCAAAGTCAACCATAAACCAGCTCAGAGCAGGCTATCTAGTCCTGAGTTTATCTACCCTATTACTGGTACCATCTTATCATTAAGGAGTTTTAAAACAATTTCTGAAAATAGGGATGGAGCCCATTAAGAAATCTGTTGGAAACCTTGATACTTTTGATGGATATCTCATCAGATGTGACTACATTATGAAACTCATGCTGTCATTTTGTATGATGGTCCTGTATTGCTGGCCGTGGACATTTAGCTTCTGAGGTTTTCTTCAGATTAGTACATTCAGACAGACCTCTTGTAAGCTGATAATGAAGCTGAATTAGTAGAAGATAGTAACAATTTTTTGGTGCAGCTTTTTAAAATATTACTTGGGAAGTAACTGCATTTATCTAGATTATGCAAAGCTGAAACAGGCCAGTCATATGAATCACAACAAAATGCTTTCATAAGGTAACACTATGAATCAGCTGTCACCTTGCTCATGAGATGGATGGGCAGTAGAGAAAGTGGAGAATGAATTGTATTTATAAGGCACATTGCAGGGCAATTTCTTCAAATTATGCAGGACTTGAGACATTTTCAGAGACAACCTTAAAAATAAGAGAAAAAAATTCAGTTCTGAGCACTGCAGGTAGTATTCCCAAACTCTAATTAAATCTTTGTTCTCCCCATCAGAATTTTTCATCATGTCCAACTGAATGAATCTCATCATAACCCTTATTTTCCAACTTTCCTTGCTAATTAAGGAATTTTCCAATAAAGCCTGCTTTTATTTTGGCCAAGCTGAATGCAGGTTTTCTGGAGGCTGCAGGCTAGAAGGCTAGGACAGGCTAGATGAATGCAAGTCTTGCACTGGCATTGTCAGATTCAGGTGCAAAGTCATAATCTCAGTAGAGCAAAGGGTAGAGGTTACTCTCCAAAACAAACAAAAAAAGTACCTTGGACAGGAACAACTTGAGAACGGATGCTGAAGACATTGAGGACTTTAGATAAACTTCAGTGAAATTTATGTTTTGTTAGTTAAAAATGTGTTTTCTTGTTAGGATGAGAGTGACTGATGCATGATGCCTAATGAAGAGATTTTTTAATATTTACATCTGCAGCTGGCCTTTCCCAGACAGTGCTAAAAAGGTGATATACATATAACACCTCTGTGCTCTCAACAGAAAAAGGAATGTGATGCGTGAAGTTGATAAAATTTTTATTTAAGTTCTATATTTATTTTTAAAACTTTGTGCTTAAACAGGAGAGTTTACCATTGAGGAAAAAACAGTTACTGCTACTCAAAATAATTGTGCATTCCTCTGTTAGCTACACTTAACTCTATAGCTAGATTGATGGAGAATTGAGGAATATTTTAGGATACTTTGTAATTAATGCACACCCTAACCTCACTCAGGTTAGCTTCCTGTTTATCAGCCCCAGATTTTCAAACTTTATCAGAGTTATCAGTCCCCTGAAGGGCGAGAAATTGTCCCTGTCAGCTTCTTTCATTAATTCAGCCAGACCCTTCTCCTCAAACACCTTTCTGCTAAGTTCAGGTGGGGTTCTTCTTTGAAGTGTTTATTTTTGCACCACATTTTAATTTCTTTCAGGCCCTAAGGCTCATTTTTTGGATCAGTCAAAAATGAAACTTTTAAATTATTGCTTCACTGTAGGTGTGTTTTATATCTCACCGTGCAACAAGAAAAAATTAAAATGCTTGCTCAACTTTTACTTTGCAGCATTATAGAGACATTCTGCAAATAGGAAGTTACTCAAATCCCCAAAGCGCACTGTGAACTAAATTAGTGAATTGAAGTTCTCCCATTTAATGTTAAGTATCTTCAGAATTTTGAAGGTACCAGCTGAATGCACTCTGTAATAGCTTTTTGAGCCCTCTTCTTAATTTCTCCATTTTATAAAGTTTTCACCACATTTTCATCAAATGCTCCTTTCCTTTAGCTCAGCAATATAATAGAGTAATTGAAATAATTTGCTAGCATGTAACCACTTTGCATTAAAAGATACTAATGATAACACTTCAGGGTTATTAAGAAACCTTTTCTTCCCCTTCAAAGTCACAGGGCTGTACATATTAGATTCAAAGCCTGTTCCAAGTGGGCAGTTGTTCCACATTGAGTCCTTAAGTTGCAGAACTTAATATGAATAACTTTACTTGCAATTTCTCAGTATAACTCCATTTAAATGATTGTGTAATTCAGTGTAACTACATAAAAATGACAATATAGCTGCTTCCCAATTATATAATAGTTACAGAGTAGTCAGTGTTACAGTTTAAATGTAATTGATTCTTAATTATTCTAGCTCGGAAGAAAGGACACTGATCATAATTTCATTAGGGAGATAGAAATGACTCTGCAAAGGGAAAGAATCAGCCACATATATACATGCTTATTTTCTGTTTGCAAAATACTGTTGATTTATCTGCTTTTCCAGGCCTGGTTTGTAGAATAGTACTGCATTCTGAAGTTGCAGCAGTATCCTCATCAAAAAAAGGAGTTTTAGGGCTGTTACCTCATGTTTTCTTTTTTTAAAATTTTTGTTTATTTGAGAAGCACTGATTTGCTATCCCAGAAACAAATAACAATGTACAGTAACAACAAATCAGTAACCAGAGTTAAAACTTATCAATTACAAACTCACTCAGCAAGCAGAAGTGGGCTAGCCATACTGCAATTAATCAATTAATTGTGCAACCTTCTTGTCCCTGTCTCCCAAGGGACCCTGCTCCCTCTGCCCTGAGGTCAGAGCACACAGAGCAGAGTGCCCGAGGGCACAGCTACATTGTCAGTGCTCAGATGGTTTGGCCACTCTATGAGTCAGGGTTCTTGCCTTGTTTGGCTTTTGACAGAAGTGGAGAGTCAAGCACTGCACATCTGGCCTGTCTGATAGTAGGTTCCTGCAGAAGGGCAGTTTTCCCGAGATCTTCACCACCATCGTGGGAGTTTTTCATTCCACTGACATGATAAATGGAGCCATGATAAATTTGCCTGTGGGATACAATTATTCTCCATGGTGGAAGCTAGGTCAGTTCTGAGGATGCCTTTTACAATGCTTAGATCAGCATAAAAATATTTTCTCTGTTCTTAGTCTACACTTAAAGTGAAAATGTGGCCATGCTATACCTTTTGATATGCCATAGTAACTGTTATCAATAGGATTATTCAGATATTGATTTCAGGATTACAAGACGTTTATTCAAATGGAAAATTTCATTCTGCTGTGCAGTCAGGTTTCTGTCTTTCTCTTACTTCCACAACAGAAAATAATTTTAAAGGCCACCAGCACAAGGTTAACAAAAGAGAGCTGTCAGGTGAAATGCTCTTCCATGGAAATGAAATAGATTTAAACAATAAGTGAACATGCTCAAGGAGAAGTGGCCTTCACGGATGGTTGCCTAGTGATGAGATCATCCAGTGCAAGGCTGACTGATTGGCAGCTCAGATCTGGAAGGCTGTAAGAAGTTAAGTTTTTTTTCCAATTCAGGACAGAGAGCTGCGTAGGAAATACTTTCATTAGCTCAAAGTGAAAGAAACCTTTTGAGTGGTTTGGGAATCCATTCCTTCTACATACAGAACCTCCTGTAAGAGGTCCCTGAAGCTGGCTGAGGCAGTAGTGGAGGGGGCCACTGTGCCTAGAACATTTTGTCCTCATTTTTCTAGCTTTTTC
This sequence comes from Grantiella picta, assembly GCA_013397955.1. NCBI lineage: Eukaryota > Metazoa > Chordata > Aves > Passeriformes > Meliphagidae > Grantiella > Grantiella picta. The sequence goes on along the minus strand of VZRM01006014.1, from coordinate 1,095,101 downwards.
CTTTACATAAATGTGGACATTCACTGCAAAATTTGTTCCAGGCCATCGTTAACCCCTCACTGTAGCTTATGTGTAAATTGTGCTTCTGCTGCTTAAACTTATGGTTTACGATCGTCTCCTCATACACAAATATGTGGATGAGAAAGAGAACAAGGTAAAGTAGGAGGGAGAGATCTGAAGTGATTTTTACTGTGGTGGGGAAGGGCAGGTTTTGGAGTTGGAGGGCTGGTTGTAGGTGAATATGACTGTAATTAAGGTCTCATTTTGTTTGCATATACATTGTCACCCAAATAAGAAAAGCATAAACCCCCAAATAACCATGTAAGTTGTGTTCAGAGAAATGTATGTGTTTTTCAGAGGATAGGAATCTGGTGGTCGCCACTCAGAGACAGTGACTGAGCACTGTTTAAACTATTGAAGTGAAAATTCTTTTATTTTCATTTGAAGGAGCTTCAAAGTCAAACACAAAGAAGTCAAATGACCTGAAAAATATTACATGATATTTTATTTTGGGGTAAATAAAATCTTTTGGATTGATCACAGGTACAATTCCTTTTTCTTCTCTTTAGAAAAATAAAATGGCCATACCCTCATATCTAAGCATACTTTTCATAGTAGGGTCCACATCTATATTTTGATGATCTGGAATTACATTTACTGTGATATGTTTAGCTTTGTAAAATGACAGAATGGTTTGGCTTGGAAGGGGCTTTTATAGATCTTCAAGTTTCACCCCTCTGCCATGGGCTGTCATCATAGGAGAGGTGTTCTGCTCTCTGATCATTGTCATAGTCCTCTTCTGAACCCACTCAAACAAGTCCATGTCCTTCTCATTCTCCCGAGCCCCAGTGCTCAGTGCAACATTCCAGGTCATGTACAGAGAGCCTTTGGTAAAATACTTTAAGAGCAAAAGTGTATCAACCTTGTTTTATAATTATAGTATTATGTGTTCCTGTGGCAGAGTAGTCTGTAAAAACTGCCAGTGACTCTGTATTCCACTTAGATAAATGCAGACTTTTTGACCAGATTCACTGATGCCTTTTTAGCTCATGTATACTTCCTTTCCTTTTTTCAGTACCTTAGCAACTTAAAAGGTGCTACTGCTGGTAGTACATCAAAAGATTTCACCATTCAAAACATAATTCTACATTTTTGCATGTAAGAAAATCACTGAATTAAGAGAAAACAATTTGCAAAATGTCTGGTTAATTGTTTTGGTTGTACAAAAACTTCATGAATTGTACTGACAGATTTAAAAAAATAACTAACCAAAACCAACCAAAACCAAGTAATGAAACAAAAAACAAACAGGGAGGTAAAATGCCTCCACTTACTTAATTGAGACATAGAAAACTGATGCCTTGTCAGATGAGATATGACTTTATTTGCCCATGTGAAAGCTGGTGGAATTGTCAAATCTGATTATCCAATGAAATTTCTACTCAGTACCTTACAGCACCAAACTGCAGTGCTAAACTCTCTTTCACCTTCAAAGACTTATCTTGCCCTCTTTCCTGTCCCAGTTCAGTCTTCAGATAACTGTTGTGGCACTCTCATCATGTCAGCTCATCTCCTGAATCTTTTATCATGTTTTTGATTCCTGGTGATGCTTTCGTCAAGATACCTTGAATCACTTCTAGACCTGCTCTGACCTGCTTGTAGACACATGGTGATGGTAGTAAGCAGAGTGCCTGAAGTGTGGTTGCTGATAACACGTATTTATTGCTGTTAAATCACCGGCATGTCTGAGACTGACAGAAATTTTCCAAGGAGAAGGCAAATCATGCTGTCTCACCACACCAAGTTGTTGGTCACTCATCAGAGTGAGAAATCCTGCCAATAAGCATCCCCTGCTAGCAGCTCTCAAAAGGGGGGTGGCCCTGTAGAGAGAAATAAGCTGAGGGCATCTTATGACACAGAACATCCACAGATACAACAAGGCTGTAGTGATTCCTGTTTATCGTTCCTGTTGCATTAGAATCAGATCTGGAGAAAAAATCTCTGCCTATCCTGGGCTATAAAATGCTGTGACTTTGAAGGCCAGTATGTGTTCAAGTTGTTGTCTAAACATAGAATACAAGGGGAATAGTTTTTTGCAGTTTCAAATTTCTTATTTAATTTTTCTGACAGTGTAGCTAAGCCAGCTGTTGGACAGCAGTGTGCTGAGTCAGGCTTTTTGCCACATTCTGCCTGAGTGGCAGAGAGTACCACTTAAGGCAGAAAATTTGACTTAGAGCAACTCAGAGGTGGGACTATCCCTGGACAGGCATAAAAACCATTAATGCAATTAGAAGTAACTAATGTCTTTGTTGGCAAACTCAGCAGGGGAAGAGGACAGTGGTAAGTCTCCTGCCTGCATTTCTGGTGTCACCCCAAGGCAGTGCTCCCACGTTACACCTGTGCTGGGAGGAGAGGTGGAGAAGGGGTTCTGCTTCTTGTTCTGTCATGTTAACATGTAAGCTGTCAGTTGTCAAACAAACTGAAGGAATGAATGTCCTTTCATCCCAGAAACCTTGAAAAGGTATAAAGAGTATGAAATCTTGCCTTATATCAGAAGAGTCATTCTCTTTCAAACACGTATTCAATCCTTTTGATTGGGGGTGGGGGGCGATGTAGGGAGTGGTGTGTTTATTTTTGGATAGGTGCTCAGACTACCTAAAATAATTTCACCCTTTATTTGCATTTTTATGCAATATATTGCTTATCAAAATATTTTTTCGTTCAGCTAAAAACAGAGGATAAAAATCCAAACATAAAATGAAGGAAGTCATACTTGGTGACTGTAATCGTATTTTCTGGTTTAAGCGTTTATGAATCACACATAATAATTTATCCAGGGCATAATCAGTACAGTGCAGATATCTGTTACAACCTTTTAGTTGCAATAATTTTTTGCAGCTGCTTTGCGCTCATGGTCACATATTTCAGTGCTTGTCTACTCCATACACTGTATGAACACATAGGCACTACACTACAAGCACATAGGCAAACAAATCAATATTTGGATATTAAAATGCAGAAAGTGATTTTACTTGAAAATTGTTCATATATTTCAGGCCTGTGTTTTGTTTTTTTTTTAAAAGAGCCCCACTCAAGTACCTTGTGTAGTGGGGAACTAGTGTACACTAAATGAGTAATGTGCTTTTCTTGCTCACTGTTCGCTGCTGCAGAGCTCAGTTCCCACCTGCTGGCAGCTAAAAGCCACCTGCAAAGCCCTTGCTTGTGACAGACACATAGTGCTACATAACACGTGTGTCAGCTGTAGCATAAGATGCAGGGTAGCCAGCAAGTGGTTTTAAGCATTTTTCAGTTCACCCCTTCAGCAGGTGAGACTGGAAGGGTTTTGTGAGCTCTCAGGACAGGCAGAGAGGGGTCTGGCTGCAAGGCAGGTCTCCTGTGCTCGGAGGGAGGAAGCCACCGGGGTTCGGTCGGTGGTCTGAGAGCCCAAGCAGTTCACAGCTCATCATTCAGCTGCCAGCTGGGGAAAGGGTGAACACAAAACCAGCACTGTGCAATGGAAACAGTTTTCATTTTTAGGATGATATTTGTTTCCTAAGTCATTGTTGTGTTTAACTCCAGCTGGCAACTAAGTGCCACCCACCATCTGCTTGATCACTTTCCCCTCACTGCTAGGGAGAATTGGAAAGGAATGGTGACAGTAAGGACAGTTCAGTAAGGAATGGAGACAGTAAGGAAATCTTTGAGTCCTACTGCTTTTTGCTGTTCTGTAGTGGATGCTTTTTGTTTTCCTCTTTTAAATATATTTTAGCAGGAGAAATTCAAACATGGCAGCAAATCTGGAAGAGCAAGAGGGTAGCAGGGGCTGTAACTTCTGACAGAATTTGTATAAGTTTATCTAATTCAGCTGTACCACACTGTACATATCAGTAAGATAAGCAGGGACTTTTACTTCACCATCACAACCCGCCAGTTCTGCCTGTCATGTAATTCACAGTTCTTATGTGCTTTATCTCAATTAAGTTCCATCTCTAGAGCACATTGCTCTGCTGCATATTACTGCTCTGCTAATGAAGCAAATGCTATATGGCATTTCTTTCTGATTCCAGCAAACACAGAATAAGCACAAGTCAAACATTCCCTTGACAAATTGTGTGAGCTTGGCTCTCATTTCTATCCAGAAAAGAATCTGTTTAGCTAAGAGGAGAGTATATCTAAGTAACTATATATCCCAGCTCTGAGACTGTTGGTCTTGGCTGGTTTGCTGGTGGAATGATTCCAAATATCAAAGGAATAGAGGAGCTCTTCTAGAACCCATGAGATACCAGGAGGTGTAGGGATGGTACCTGCCAGAACAGCTCATCCCAAGCCCCATGGAGAGCCAGAGAGAGGTTCCTGCAGGTAGTGCAGCCATTGCCCAGGGTAAGAGGGTGAGGAGAATGGTGATCTGCTGCTAGCACACACTCTGGCATTGGACATGGAGCTCAAATCTGGTTGGAAGAAAGGCGACAGCATTGGAAAGAAAGTTGCTAATAGAATTTGCCTTTTTCTGTTTTCTGCTTCCAGTTCCTGATGAAAGTTGTATTGTTCTCCTTCACTCTTCCAATGGTGCTGAATGCTGATGAGCTAATACTTGGCTCAACACCAGCAAGTAATTTCCTGGTAATTAATTTGTTTTCTCTATACCTGACCTGAATTTTTTTCAGGTAATTTGCAGGTTGGGTAACCCATCAGAATCAAACAATTTTAGGGGGTACCCAGGAGTGCAATGAGTAATGGTTATTTTGAGTCTGTCTTCCCTCAGACTCTTTCTCACTCTCTCTCAGCATTAGGGTTTCATTGCTATTATAGCACTTTGCATATAATTACCAACAGCTTTAGGTTATAATTATATTGTCATTTAGTACATTTGCAATGGGGAAAGAATGAACAAAGCAGTGAATTAAATATGCAATGACTGTTGATGTTTTGTGCCTTTTGCTTTCTTAACAACTTCATTAATATTTTGCAATGTTTATGAGGAGCTACCTGGAAAAACAGCCATTGCATGCATTTAAACATGTCACAACTCTAGGAACTAAAAGGAAAAAATAAACAGGATGAATAAATATCCTTTAAAATTTAGATTTTTTTAATGTGGACTTAAAAAACTACTGCAATCATTTGCATATTTATTGCACATGACATTTTAATAAGACAGCAGAAGTGGGCTAATGCTACAATAAGTGGTAGAACTCCTGTTGACCTAAGAGCAAATGTAAATAGGTACCATTCGTTCAAGAAAATACCATGGGATGGTCACTGTAAAACAATTCAAAAGTTAAAGCCTACAGTCTCTGCCTTTGTCCTTGAGATAATAGCCAAACACACTGTTCTGTATTTACTCTGCAGGTGACAACATGAAATATAGTACATTTTTCCACCACACATGTGGAATAAACTTATGGTTGTCTCTAGGAAATCTATAATGGCTCCAGTTTACAAACAAATATGAGCCAAAACATCATATATGCTTGATAATATTGCATAATTTGTGTGCATGTCTGTAGACCTAAAAGTGTATTCAGTTGTATGTGGATTTACTTTGTTAATTAATACTGCCACAGTACCAGGCTTATCTGTCTCTCTGTCTCTGGCCTCTAGCTAAAGAATATTGGCAGCAAGATATTATTGAATATATGAGATAGGATTTTAAGACATAAAATATATCAGAGTCATTGAAATCTTCTTCTATAAACTCTCAGTGCCATATAAGCTTGGTTAAAGCACACTTTTCCTGACTAAATTAATTGAGCTTGTAGTTATCAATAAAGATGATAAGTATTTAGTAAAATAGCTGGTGCTTGTGACATATTTCAAGTCAGCATGAGAGGCTAGAATTTGACAGCATGGATGAAGATGTTTCTAAAGATTGATCTTTCTAGTGATTTTATTTCTACAGAGCATCTCTGTATGGTGCAAACAGGGATTTTGCAAGTGAAATCTCCATGTTGATTTGCAAATGAGACAATTCACAGAGAAGTAGAATTTGCTTGGTTTAGAGGATTTGCTTACTTTAGAATTTATTTGTTTTAGAAACAAGGTAAGTAAATAAACTAAGATTAATTGGTGATTGAGAGTATCTATGATTTTTTAGTATCTACAAATATTTAGGATTAAATGCTTTACAAGTAACCCTTCATATCTTGTCTAGTGCAGAAGAAGGTATGAGGGTAACAGCAGTGAAACAAATGGAAACACAGGTTGATGTTTCTCAAATAATGAAATAATGTCTTTCTTCTCAAATGTTTCACATGAATACAAGGATATTAAAAGGAAAATGCATCATATCTTCCGTCTTTTCTGGTCAGCTAGAGGAACTAGGAGTCAAGATCAGTATGGCTACGTAAGAATCATAATATTTTGTTCTATGTGGAAACCATAATACTCTCTTGGCAAAGTGAATAATTCCATTCAAAAAGAAGGAATAAGAGTGTCTTTGAACTGGATAGCCAAGCTATCCACAATCAGGGAATGCTACAATTAGCTTTGTGAGCATCTACTTCGAAGTCATTCCACCATGTCATTCACTGCCTAGGATTCTCAGTGCAAAAAGGCACAGGGATATTTTTTTTAAATGGCAAAAAATTTGCTCCCATATCTGGGAACTGCTGAAACAGTAAAAGCCAAGGAAGTGTCCTGTAAGTAATAGGTCAGCTCAGTGAGTTGAAGTGTGTCAAAATTCTATGTGCAAATGAAATACCCTTGTAAGAGAATCTCACTCATTTTGTGTTAAACTTAACTGTGTTATAGGATCTGGCCCAGGGACTTCAGCCTAAAAGACGACTTAAATTTCTAAAATTGTATAGCCATCAGGAAGATTACTTGTCCCTGAGGTGGCAAACATCCTGCATAAGCAATGGCAAATGCCAGCCTGCAAAGTGCTGGACCTGTTGCCTTAACCCTAGCAGGATCTTCAGTGCTGAGATTGCTTTGTGAATCTTTTCTGGGAAAATTGAGGAAGTAAGATTTTTCTGAGTGATTTAAATCCCTGTGAAGATAAAGATAATGAGCCACCAATTAATGTACTGCTTAGAATAATAACAGAGTGTGATGGTCTCCAATTCAAAACTTTCTATCCAAATTTGAAAGCTGGCTGTAGGTGTGAATCTGAATACAAAATAAGCACCCAGAGCAATGCTGGAAAATGGACCCATCAGTTGCTTCTCTTGACAATCAAGTTATAAAGTTGTTCACACGCTTTTTCCCCTTTCTGGATCAATGCTTTAAGATCACTGTTATTAATTACTGAATCGAAGCTTTGTTGGCTGGGGTTTTTTTTAACAGAAAGGGGAATAAACCCAAAGCTTTTGAGCTATGTTATTCTCATGAACATAAGATTAGGAAAATCATTATCTTATGACCACTGTGTACAAACTAAGAGGCAAATTATATCAGTTTTCATTTTTCAAATTTTATGTATAAGGCACAAAATCCATTGAGAGCAGCAATATTCTGCCAGCATGGTCTCTTAATAAACAAGCTTTCAGAAAAACTGTGATAAATAAGGTGTCTGATAGATGAATGAATGCCATGAAAGCTAATGCTCTGCTTAATGGATGCACAACTTCACCAGCATCCATTAATTTGTATATGAATAACCAGTAAGTGTAGGTGGTCCTTGAGACAATTATACTTCAGCTAAGCGTGACATGAAGAGCACACAATGAAACAGCCTCCTTGAAGATGCCGTAATGGTGAACAACAGGACAGATAATCATGAAGGATTATCTCTCTGGCTCATAAATCCAGATCAATTCTGACAAAGCTCAGCTCTGGGGATGACAAACCTCCTCTTTCTCTTGTGATGTTGACTCAAAGATGCCAGGCTAGTGATCTTACTCCATTAAGGTTTTTCCAGTGCCATCATTTAATGGTGCCTTGTTTGAATGTTTATATTCATCTCCTTCTAACTTAGAAGATGACTTTTCAGGCCTTGGTACATGTGACAAAAGTAGTTCTGCAAACTCATTTTACAGTGAGAGATTTGAATCCAAAGACTTACTATTGTTTCTAGCATATTGTGCTAGTCAAGAAATAGTCACTCCACTCTCTTCAGAGGCAAAAGTTGTGTGTTTAGTTAGGAATAATTAAAATACAATAACAAATCAAAATGGAACCCCACTCCCAAATGTTACTGACATTTCAAATGTCTAATATTTTTGTTAGTTCATCTAACTGATCACTTTTTGCATTGATAGGGTTCAAAATGAGACTGCTGAGAGCTGTTTTTCTTGTGCTGTCTCCTTGATGGATTATTAACAGGAGTTTTGTCTAATGATCAGATCATTATAAAATGTTTCAGAAGGGATTTTCAGAGTTTTTTATGCATAAAATCTGTAAATCTGATCATTTCATGTCCTCTTACCCATGCATATTGCATCTATTTAAAGAAGGAGTGTTATTGAATGTAATACTCCAGGTAGAGGAACCCTGCCATGACACTTGTTACTAATAAATTTACAGATCATTCCTGTCTCATTAATGTGACTAGGTTGTCTGCATTTTCTCACTTATTCTATGCTACCCTTCATTTTCTCACCAGTGAATTTCATTTGTCCTTGTGCTGCCCAGCTGCCTATGATTGACAGACCTTTCAGTACCTCACTGGCATATCTATTTTGCCTATTCAAAACAATTTTGTATATATATATTTTAGTTTAAATATATACTGATCTGCTGATCAACAAACTAATAGCAGTAAGGTTTCCTGTAGTCCTTTTTTATTCCAAACTGGCTTGAGTTTCAGAGCTGTAGATGTACAGAAATAATGGCCAACCAGTGTTAGGCAGATACTGTATTACTGCCTGCTATAAGTCAGTGGATATTTGTGACTGATCCAGTGGGTAAAAGCTTTGCTAATGTAGCTAAGTGCCTACTTTCTGGAAACAAATCAATATGACATTACAGACCTGTTTTTCCCCCTCAGTTTTACCTGCCTCATCTCTTTACCTTGCCTGCTTCTATTATAGCTATATTAAAACAAGGTCTCAGGAGCGAAACTGAGTTAAAATTAGTCCTAGTGTCCTGTGTTTAAAATATCATATGAATCACAGAATTACGTGAACATTTGATCAAGAATTAATCCCAGAATGACTTTGCAGGTTTGGCCAGGATACACTGAATTTTCATCATGGTAGCTAATATGGCCTATGTTTTGGATTTGTACTGGAAACAGTGCTGGACACAGAGATGTTTTTGTTACTGCAGAGTAAAGCCTTTTTTGCTCCTCAGCCCACTCCACTCCACCAGTGAGGAGCCTGGGGGTGCACAAGCAGCTGGGAGGACACAGCAAGGACAGCTGGCCCCAGCTGACCAAAGGGAAGTCCCAGACCATACGGCATCAGGCTCAGCTCATAAAAGATGGGGGAAGAAGAAGGAAGGGAGGAAAGTTCAGGAAGATGGTATTTGTCTTCCCAAGCCACTCTTTACAGGTTAGGGTGCCCTGCTTTCTTGGGGATGGCTGAACTCCTGCCTGCCCATGGGAAGGGCTTTGCTTGCACATGCCGCCTATGCTTTACCTGTTAAACTGCCTGCCTCAAGCCATAAGTTTTCTCTTCTTCTTTCTCTTCTTTCTCTTCTTTCTCTTCTTTCTCTTCTTTCTCTTCTTTCTCTTTACTCTTCTGATTGTCTCCCCCATTCCAACGTGAGGGGACTGAGTGAGCACCTGCATGGGGCTGAAGTGCTGGCAGAGGTTAAACCATGACAATGATCTTACTGGCATCTGTGTAACTTCATTTTATTTACTTACATACTATTAAAAATAACTCTGAAAATAATATATTCTTACAAAAGTGACATTTTTCTGTTGTCATAAAATGTAAGAGGACAGGTCATGAATTTTTAAATCTCTATTAATTATGCAAACATTGGCTTCTTCTTCAATGTGAGATTTGGTTGAAGCTGAACAGTAAAGAGGGGATTTGACCCTGTATTTTTACCACTACCAAGGCTATGCTATGTGTAGAGAAGCACATACAAGTTGATGTCCATAAAACTTTTTTGGGTTACATAAATGAAAAATATGATCAAAAAAACTTGCTTACTCATTCCACTAACTGTATGATTTCAGTTTTCCCTTTGTATGTACCTCAAGTTTCTGGAAAAGCGAACAGCCTACACACTGCCAAGTGGAGACTGCTTGTGAAAAGTCTTGGACAAGTGTGGTTTGAAAACCTGCCTTGCTACTCGAATGTGAAATATCCTGTTCTGGAAGCTTGACAAATTGACAGCTAAAAAAGGGCAAATTGCTTTCCCTGCCCATTCATCACTCACTTTTGCCTCCAGAAAGACAAAATGAGGTAAGGAAGAGTCTAGAAAGGTAGAGAGCTTAGCATTACAGCAAAAATTACATGCAAATTTATCTAGAAATCCATCAGCTGATTCTGTTAATGAGGTCAACAAAAACATGCAGAGTTAATCAAACCCAGATATAGTTTTTATTGGTTAACTGTCTCCAGGGATGGAAACTCAGGACCACAATTTTTCTTCTTCTTTTTTGCAGAAACACCTTGCCATAAGTGCTATTGGAATTTAATTTCATTGAAGAGCTGCCTCTCTTTTCCCTTTTGCACAAAAGTTACCCATGCATGTCAGTCTTGTCATTTTAATTGAACTTATAGGCATGAGTGGCATGTGGTGGAATTTAATCTGTCAGTATAACAATAATAAATTATTGCAGTAGGTTTGATAAAGAAACCTGGGACTTTGAAGAGAATAGTAAGGAATTGGGGGTTGGCAGGAAGTTTCATACAGCTTTCCCTGACAGTCAACTTTTCTGTTTTATCCATTTCTTCTTGTCATTTTTCTGTATGTTGTTGCCTAATTATTTCAGCCACTATGCCTGTCATATTCTGCATTACAGCTATTAGTCAAATGGTTCAATCTTTTCCAGTCTGCCTTTCAGACAGGATAATTTTTTCTTACTTCTACAGCCCTTCTTATTTTTCAACCATTTTGCTTGTCCTTTGAAATGAATTGTAGAAATAAGATTTATCTTTTTGAATTCATGAAGCGCATTAGGGAGAGAATTAATTTTAGCTTTGAATCTGAAAGATTAAATGACATTGGTAGTTGTGACCATGTGGCCTGAATAAAAAACATCTTGGGAAATTCTTGGAGCCATAATATTCTAAATATTTTCCTGCTGTAGTACATGGATTGGTGAGGAGTGTATCTACAAAGGCCTCCCAGCTTTGAGTAGCAGCCAAAGGAAAATAGTAGGGTTCTCATTTAAGCCCTTGTGTAACTGAAATCGGTACTAAGAGTTTATGAGAGGTGTGATGGAATTACACAATGAAAGGCCATGTAATTGAGCAGATATTGCCTGATGCTTTGGAGAAGAAAGAGTTGGAGTACCTGGAAAAAATGATAGTGTTTAACTGCTGGCTACTTGCATAGTTTTATATTTTAAGGGCTGAAAACCCTGTCTTGACCCCAAAGTGTGATAACAGGTCATGGTAATTTTTTTTTTAAAGTGCATATACCTCTTCTGAAAATCCAATGTCAAAAATAATGTAAAAATGACTAGTTCTAAATAAACTGTAAAGACGTTTCACTACCAACAGTCAGAACATTTAGAAGTTTAAATAGAGGGTTCCACACATATGTAGAAACATCTAGAGCTCTTAGATACCCCTTTGCTCCATGCCAGGTGTGAGGTGAAACAGCACCAAAAAGCAAAGACACTTGAGAAGCCTGGCTTTATCTGCTAAGTGTGTCCAGAGCAGATCTACTCCACAGCAAGAAGGCCCTGAGCAAATCCCAGCATCCCTACTCATTGCACTTTTCAGTAGGGCCAATGGCTGCAATGAGGATCGTGGATTCTGCCTCAACAGTTCATGCATTTGCTGTTGTTCAGAGCTATGAAATGGACTCAGCCTCAGCAGAGACCAAACAGCTCGTCCCTCCCCAAGGTGAATATTCTTACTGCTTGGATACTGAGTCATGCTTCTTGATTACTGTCATGGATTTTACCATGTTTAGGAGTATTATTTAGACACTTCAGAGAGTAAATGACCTCACAAGGGGCTTCTCAAAGAGTAGAGGTGTCACCAAGAATGCACAAGGACACCAGTTTGAATAAGTGAGCTGCTGAGATGAGCCTGTGTTAATAGGCTAGTGAAGGTCTCTGAGACAGGTCAGCTTAGCTTCATTCATATGAAGAATGAGAGATAGTGGGATTAGGTAGATTAAAGCAACAATCAGGATAGACCTTGGACAGGGAGCACTGCATTTCTGATGAGGAGAGCAATAGTGCAGCAGCCAAGACACAAACTTAAAAGTTCTCAGCAAATAATTTTCTCTGCATGAATGTGTAAGGAACAACTGCAGCAGATTTATTCTGAAAGAATGTGCAAAGTTTTTATTTTCAGATTTAGGAAAAGGTCCAAACCCAAAATGCCATCCCATATGAGCATGACAGCAAAAGGCTTTGCATTGTCTTTTACTCTGATGGAAGGGATAAATGTAAATCTTGAAAGGCAGAACAGTAATTCTGTTTTAGCCATACTGAGCCTAAACTAACAGCTGCACCACTGCCAGAGATGTCAAAGAGACTGACTGCAATCTTAGTTTAGATGGAGAGAGAAAATTTTGGAATAGCAAAATAGATCCATGAATTGTCAGAAAAGAGATGGTACTTAAATATGTACTTCATGAGAAGAAATGGTCTTTAACATCTGTGCCTGCCACATGCATTGAATAGATTTTGAAAAAGCTGTATTTTAAACCTAGATTAGCTAATTAAATATTATTTTAGGTCTCTGTAGTTATCAGGAAAATATGAAAGGCTGTGTTTTCGTCTCAGAGTTGTAAAGAGAAAATAGTTCCTCTTTTTACCACTAACCTTGGTGTCAATTTTTTTAAGTATAAAACAATCAGTCTCTCAGAATCCTTCTAACAGGTATAAATTTGAATGCTATATGTACAAAGGTAAGGGTTTTGTTTCATATTTCGTAATTAGAAACTAAAGCCTTTGATAATGCAATAAGTGGTCCAAATGGGGGTTGCAAGTAATCATGTCTAACTAATTATCTACTGTAAAATCAAAAAACACAAGAGGAACAGACACCTGCATAATGCAAGTCTTTGGAACAGATGTGCCCTTATTAATAGACATGAGTTGCCTATTAAAACTCTGTGGTGACAAAGAATGTTTTCCACTTTATGAAGGATACCCTGCCTAACCTTCAGTTTCTATGTAATTATAAACACAAAAAAACTGTGGAAGTAGTGTGGCTTTGCTCTCTTCCCCATTATGCTACAGCATGATCTCTTAGCCCCCCAAGGTTTTAAAGGTACTGTACTGCCTATCCAGTTGTCTTTGGTTGATTTTGAGGACTGTGTATTGTCTGAAGACATGAAAGGAAATAGCATTCAATGAGAATATTTTGCCAGTAAAGAAATTCAGCATTCAAAGTCCATTGCAAACATCTGACAGATGTGTTGTGTGGATGATTATGGATGTAACAAACAATGTAGTGTGTGAGGGTTTTCTTAAAGATACCAAATAACAGTTGCAGAACTGTATGATAATAAAAAAAAAAAAAGATGAGCTACTTAAAAATATACTACAGGGAGCAGAAAACTCATACATTTATTCATTAGGATAATATTTTAGGTATTAATAACTGTTTCCTGTCCCTAACAGATTTCACTGGAGACAAGCTTGAATTTCATTCTCTGTAGGTGCAGGTATACATATACCATGATGCATGTGGCTTTTCCTATAGATTTCACTGGTAGTATTTACATGCTTAAGACTTGATGCATGAATATGCATTTACAAAATAGAGGGTTTAATTATTAGAGATATTTTCCATTAAATCTCCTAATACATGCAGGTAAAATTAACCAGAACTAAAAATTCTCTTCTTGAGTTTAGTGGTCATGAGCTAATCTGATTTGAAATATTATTCAGAGAATTAATTAAAAATCTCAAATATTGAAATAATTTTTTTGAAGAGTGTGCAAAATGGGGGACATTAACCATAAGAATCTGATATCAGTAGTCCCTTTTTTTTTTTTTTTTTTTTTGAGGGGGTGGGTTTCCAGTTTTTTTGGTTGGTTGGTTTTTCTGTTTGGGTTTTTTTTGTGGTGCCCATAAACAGCAAAACTAAGATGTTATGGAAAAGCATCAAAACATTGGCATTCAGGCTGCCTATTTTTTCACCTTCACACTTTTTCCCTTCTAATTTTTTCTGCAAGTATATACTTTTAGAGAGAGTATTCTGTAGATATTCTCCCATTTTTTTTATTTGAGACTCAGAAACACTGGTGTCAGAGAGCAGTTATCTGAAAAGAAAGTTACCTGTTTTCAAAACTGTGCAGGTGAGAGAAAAATCCTTAAAGCAAAAGTAGTAATGGGGTATTTACATCCATGGTCTCTCTTTTGATTTCAGCTCTACTGAGCTGAAGAATTAAACGAAGGTGAAAAATTTCAATATTCTTTTTTTTTTTTTTACAACCCACTTCAGGGAACTGATTAACTGCTGCTCACCACACAGAGTGTTCAGTGTGCCTGGACCTAGACTGGGTGAAGATTTTGGGCTCATCCCAGCAGAACATCAACTATGCTGCTCCCCAACCCTCTGTTATCTTACCGCCCCACAGGTTTTACCTATCCTTTTCCTGTACTTAAACACCATATAAAGCTTCTGACTTTCAGTAATGCAAACGCCTTGCAAAGTGTTCTATTTAAGAAATATTTCACTCTTTCTTCTCTAAAATGCAGAGGAAGCTGATTTCAGTTAAAAGACACAGTGATCAGTTTAGAGTACATAAATGGAAAATGTTGGCCACAGATGTTGCCATTCAGGGTAACAGAAGCCTTCCTTTTGGAATGATGTGTTATGACTTTCTAAATTATATTTGACAGCATCAGGGCACTACAGTGAAGCCAAAAGACAGCTGAGGTTTAGATATTTTCCATGTCTAAAATATCTTTTTTGACAAGTAAAAATTAGCTTAAAAGGTCAAACTGAATGTTATATCATGTACTGTAGTAAGTGTAGAAGTACATTAAAAATATATTCATAGAGAAAAAGACCATGTGTATATTCATTCAGTGAGAACAAATATATTCAAATATATACAGGAAATCTACTCCATCCGTCTAAGTCTCAGACCTAAAGTACTCACCATTAAAAAGTCAGCAGTTGTTAATGTTTATCACACAGTGGGAATGAAATTACCTCAGCTTTTCTTTCCATTTAGGATAAAATATATTCTATAATAGCTGTAATTTTTTTTTATAGTTGATTCATTGATTTAGCAGCTTTCACAAGTTGCTGTAGCTTCTTCTACTTGGGCATTTTGAAGGCTGGTAGTGCTGAGTTTTGTCTGTATGAAGCTAATGTGATAGGCATTGCTTAGGGATCAGAGATCCCTATCCTTCTTACTGGTTATCCTGGTAGTAGCTCTGCTGCTGACCTACTTCATATTTGGCACTTTTAGGCCTGGATTCACTGTTCCACATAAAGCATCTAATGATTTTTGAGATTTTCCCCAGTGTGTCAGTAATAATCATATGGAGCTGATAGATAAAGAAACAGGATTTGCAAGTGACCTGTGTTTTCTGAAGTGGCAGCCTGAACCCAGGTGAAGTATCTTACAGCAACACCAGTGGCACTGTGTCAAAGTGACACTTTGGTGTCCACTTTTGTGAGTGTCAACTGAGCCCTTAGTGATGGGGCTTTTGTGTGTACTGAGGGCTACCTAAGTCTCTGCCTTCCCCTTTTGCCTCCCTTCTCTCTGCTTTTGTAGACAGAAATAGCCTGCTTATGTTCAGGTCAGCATAATCCATATCACAAGAGTATCTCCAGCTGAATATATTTGTTTGTGGCTTACCAGAAGCAGTCTTAACTCGGGAACATGCATTTATGTATTGTATTTTCTTTTCTGTGGTCTTTCCACTCTGTTCATTGCTGCTGCCCCCGGGGAAACATTTGCTTACAAAGATTTGTCATCTGTCATCCAGAATTCATCATAATTTTGTTGCACATTAGATTTGACACAACTATGATGAATGCTCAGGGTGTTGCTTTGCCGTTCTGTGAGTGCCACTTAAATTCGTACAGTCTGTGTTATCCTGGTGACTCATTTCACTTTGATACCATTTTTTAATCGAGAAGGCTGAACAGCATGTCCTGCCTTTGGTGTCTTGCCAACTGCAGTAAGCTTTGCTTTCCTGCATCACAGAAGATCCTTGCCAATAAGCAGATACGTGCAGCTAAGAACTGAGCTGATCAAAGCAGCCCTGTCCTTTCCCATTGAGGTGGGAATAGGCAGTGGAACACTGGAGAAGAGTGTTTCATTAATTCATACTAGCCTTTCCTCTTCAGCCGTATGGAAGGATTTCCAAATTCATCCAAATAATTTCAGCGGTATTTTGTTTAAATCAATATGTCAGGGAGATAGGACTTTCTTTCCCAAATCTGTTCGTGGCCCACCATGAATGACTTCAGAGAGTTAATTCGCTTCCCCATGGTTCTGTTTCCTTGTTTGTAAATTGGAAAAACCTCCACTGTAGGGCATATCAAGACATTCAGATGGAGCAAGAGACTTTCTGAAAACTCTGGGATACTGTGATGAGGTATGACTTACCACACATTCTCCATATAGTTACATGAACAAAAAAAGATTTGTATGCCACCAGAACTAGTTATTTATCCTCACAGCATGTGTCAAAATGATTTCTGAATTGGAGATGCCATGCTCTGAGGTGCCAGCAATTGCCAAACAGATACACTGTGTAACCACACTTGCCCATATGATACACAAAACAGAAGGTGGATCTCAATTATGCCAGCTACAGAGTGATCTCATGAATGGCTGGGTGCTTCCACAAGCATGAGGGAATATACATTGACACTGCTGACTGACAAGCCACCCACACTCGCAGCTAGGACTGGGGGTGGTCTTCTCTTTAAAGAATGTGCAGATCAGGTAGCCAGTCTGTCAGCCAGAGGAGAGTGGGAACTCCTCAGCCCAAAGTGAGCCTTCTGGAGGAGAAGGGGAATAACCCACTTTCTACAAAGATGGTTAAGAAGTTTTTATTTGGGATATTTTCTTTCATTCCCTTCCTCATCCATTACACAGACAGGAAAGAGAAGCAGGGCCAATTGTGGGTTCAAGGTTAATTTATATCCCACCCGTGCAGAGCAGTCTCATGTGCATTGACTGCAGTCAGCCACACAGAAAAAGCCTTCATTCCTTCTGGGACACTGGGCACTTCATCACAGCCCAGTTTGCCCAGTAATCACAGCCTGCTTATACAGAAACATGAAAACAGTTTCAAACTTGTGAGCTCACACTATAGTTTTTGTTATTATTCATTTAGAATAACATAATGAAAAGCCTAAGGAATTTGGAGAGCAGGACTGCAAGTCTGTGTTCACATCATGAAGGTTCATGAAAGTGTTGCTTGATCCCAGTGACTCAAAATACTCAGGGGGTTGCTATTTTCTATAACAAAATGGCATCAAAAATGGTCTAGCTACAGACATACAGAAACACTCCCGGCTGAGGTTTCTGTTCCTTAGTAAGTGTAGAATAAAACTGTATGCAAAAGACAAACAGCATGTAACAAAAGCTTTATAAGACAGAAGAGCATATATCAAAGCTGAAAACCCAAGAAACATAGATGAGGTATTTACAATGATCTTTGAGAGCCAGGAATGAGCCTGAGTTTAAAACAAATGCAAAATTTCGTAGAAAAAGAAAGTTGGAACAGGCTGATACAGCAGAGGAAATTGAATATATCAAATACACATTCAGTATTCTCTGACTCATGACATGTATGCAACTATAAAATAAATTAACCAGCCTAATGGACAAGCATGCATCCAGTGCACCATTTATATTATTACAAATGCCTGTAACATTTTCCCCTTCCAGAGGTAATAAGAGCTAAGCGTTGCATATTTTTGAAATCAAGATTAGAACTACACTTGACATTTGTTGAGCACATTTATTAATTTGTTTTTAATTGTTATAATCCAAACAGATCTTTCATTCTTACAGTATGATTTTCTAAATATAGAGTGCAGTACTAAATTGTTCTTGCCTGCGCCTCGTGTAAGGAATGAGTTATTGATTGCAAATCTTCCTCTGTTTGTAGAGATGATTTGTATTATCTACATGTAAAAATGCAAGATTAAGCATTGCCATAGTTGATTACACTGAAGGCATTGGTCAAAATCAAAGCAACAGAGTGAAAAGGCTGCTTTCTGCTTGAGGGCACCATTGTTTGTACTGAATATATAGCTCTAGTGTCTTACCCTTGGGGTCAAAGCAATTAAGGCAATTCTCCCTGGGACTAATGCTTTTCTGTGCTTTGTATTTTTCAGTACAAGGTGTTAAAAGCTCTGCCATGTCATGATCTGCATACACAGAAAGCACTTATTTTCCTGAAGGTTTAGAATTCATTTATTGCATGCATTTTTTATTATATCGTTAATGTTAACATTCTGATGTATTTTTTTGACTTTCAGAGTCATAATCAGGTATATCTTATGGTCTCTTATCTTTAAAGAAAGATAGAACAGAATCAAACCTGCTGCTAAATTCTGTGTTTTATATCAATAATATGCTGATTATACTTGTAATAGTCATTCCAACCAAATGGAAGGATAATGGCTACTGACATGTCATCATAATGTATTAGTGTGAATTCTACTTAATTAGATATCTATATCCAGATTACATTTCCAAATGAGAACCATCCTATATCTTGTATGGCTTGGGTTCTGGAGCAGCATTGTATAAATCACTGTCTGCTGCATAACGGGTATGTGATTAAATATCATTCAAACAGGAATTTTTCAAATAATGAGCCTGATCCTTTACTCACATCTGACAAAATTGCAGTTGACTTGGTGGGCAGTTGGTTTGCAGACATTTTCTAGTAATTTATATTTTTCAATGATAGAGGATAGACATTTCACTTACAGAAGAAAATCGCTCAGTGAAATGATTAATGCTGCAGCAGAACCTGTAAATTTAGGGAAATAAATAGATGTGGTTTCTCTTGTCAATATTCTGCCCCCATTAAAATAGTCTGTGAGTATAATAGAAGCAATAAAAATTAGGTCTTTGTAAATCAAATGTAGTACCATTCAACTCACTGTGAGCTGGAGATGTGATCGAAATTGTGCCTTAGCATTTCACTTGAGTCCTCATTTCACTGCTCTGTAAAAGAACAACAGGTACTGTTCTATTTTGGTTTTGAAGCCAGTCTTTCTAAGCAGTGAGCATAAAGCATAGGCGCATATTTGGCATGTGGGAAAGTGATACCTGAAGAATATGGCTTCAGGAAGGCATAGACTGGATTTGCAAAAGGCTTATTGAGTAAGAAAGGCCATTTTTAGAAAAACAGTTTTAAAACCATTACCCAACTAATTTTAAAGTAGGTTTTCTGATGCAGAAGTGTTCATCTTAGCTGGGTTGTAACATTGCATGTTGGATGCAAAGCAGAAAAAAATAGGTGGTGGACATGGGGACCACAGGGGAAGTTATGGTCGTTACATCTTTGGCTGAGGAGGCTCTGAAAAGCCTATCTGTTCCCCTACCAAAACCCTGAAAAAGGCAGATAACACTATGCAAGAATCCCATAATAAACTAGCCTCATCAAGATGTAGTAATCAGTACTGTTATTATAATGGAAAGATTCAATCTCCTCCTGTAATAAGAAGTTCATTCAGACAGTCTTTCCAGCAATTTTAAATCTTCATTCTCCTATGCTGGTGCTTTCTTGGATCTTTTTGTCAGAGAAAAATGCTTCGGTTCATTGTGGAGATTGTGTTGGGGGATATCATATGCACAGGCTCTATCCAAGAAAACCTCTTTAAACTACTGAGTGGTGAATCACGTTTCCAACTAGATACTTCAGAGTGTGCAACAGTCTTACAGACAAACTTGGTTCTTCTGTTAATTTGTCAGCAAAATCAGTAGTGCTGCAGTTTGCTCTGTTTTTAAATATTTCAAACTTTCAAAACCAAGAGCCTTTCTGCTCTGCCTGGGGCAGCATTAACATAAGCTTGCCTCCTCAGCAAAAATATTTCCTTTTCCTGGTCGCAAAAGTTGTGACATTTAAAGGCTGATGTTTAAACACATGTACTTAGCTGGTGTAGATCAGCGCCAGTGCTCTGCTCGCAGAGATACAGTGTCAACTTACATCTGACATTAGGCTTTTTGGTGAAAGAAGGCAGGTCTTTCAGGAAAGAATTATACACAGGCATGAATTGTTGTGAATAGTTATGTCGTTTTGCATTTCAGCATTTGATTTTCATGCCAAAAATATAACTAAATGATAGTTACAATAATTAAAATGCTTAGCATATCCACAGGTGCAGTAAATTACTCCACTTGGTAAAAAAAAAAAAAGTATGCATCCTAAAATTTGCTCTAATTTTAAATATATATTTACATTCCTTCAGCTTAAATACAAGTTCTAACAGGGAACTCTTTTCCATGCCAAAGACAATTAACAATCAATATTTTACTATTGCTTGTTAAAAACAGATAAATTTGTTACTTTTCCTGTCATTCTTCTGCATTTTTCCCCTTTGGTCTCACCTGGTAGCCCCAGACCCTTTTCTGTCAGGCAAGGAGTAAATTCATATATGTTTATTGTTATCCACAAGTCAGTCTACACATGTGGCTATAAATTCAGAATGCCTGGGCCAGCCATTTAAATAAGCCATGTATTCAAGGCACTGTTTTGTTTGGTAGGCTTTTAGTTAGATAACGGTATCCCATTTGATCTTCCTCCACCTTTATTTTTCTTGTGGAATATCGTTAGAGCTGACTGGAGAGGGGGGAGGATAAATGGCATATAAACAGGCCAATATCAGGTGATGTCCTACATCAAGATACTTTCCTGGATGATTTGTACCGCCAGAGAAGAGTAAAGATCTCATTAAAAGAGAAAAGGAGCTAGGTAGATTTCTTTTGACATGGTATTTCTGCCTAGGAGAACAGCTGTGTGATTCCTAAAGTTGTCCAACTACATGGCCTTGTGTCACTTCATGGTCTAGTGAGAGTCTAACACTGCATTGTTGCCATTGTATATAGCTTCCTCTGTAGTTTTCACTCAATTTAGTGGAAGTAGATTGAATACCAGCTAAATCATAGGCTTATACATACTTTCAGAAGGCAAGTGGGATGTGTTCAGGTTACTGGAAGAGTGAATATCCCAAAGTTTTACATTTGAAGCAGTATAACCAGGTGTTCCATGTCTAACACAGTGTCTATTGCACTGGAATTTTGCATAACAGATCATGCTTGGAATTCTCTAGAAAAAGTAACACTTCGTGATATATTTTCTTCTGCTTGTGTTTATGTTTTGGTGTGACATCTTTTGCAATTTGTTGGATTTTTAGTAAAACTGAAATCTGTGTATGTGTAACATCTATGAAATATGAACTTAGTTATGTGAGCTATGAGCTTTAAGATGCTACTAGACTGAAACTATCTTACCTCCAAAATATGAAATTATTGGATTGTTTCTAAACCTGGCAACATTCCACCTATTGCTTGAAGCTTCTGGATTTATATTCTCAGTGTTTCTGAATATCTTAACAGTACAGTTCTAGTGAGAATGTACTAAAAAATAATTTGTCTGTAAATCTCCCCTGTCGTATGCAAAAACTATAAGACCTTCAAGGGAATTGCTTTTTTTTTAACTGCAAGAAGACTTTGTCTAGATTACGAGTGTAAAGCCCTGTGTGAGAAATACAAAGTAGAGAAAGCATGCCCCAGAATAATTGAAATAACTTTGTCTATCAGTAGTGTAAGAATCATGTATTAATGTAAGTATTAATACAGAAGACACAGAGCCAGGGTCTTCATCAGTGGCTCCACAGACATCAGGGGTGCAAGAAGGTAGAGCCAGGTAATTGTCATCATTAGTGAGAATCTGACAAAACCTGGATAGCAATGGGTAAGCACTCTCACTGAGCACTTTTTGTGAAGTTGTAAATAAGTGATTTCAGTGCTAAATGGCAGCTTAGCAGGTGGGAAGACAAGTCCCTCCCCCTGCCTGGTAGCTTGCTCCTGTGAAGGGCAGTTTCTTACTCATTCTCTGCTGTTACAACTCAACCCTGAATGCAAGGGTAAGTTGAGGTTCATGTTATTATTAGATCCCCTGGGGCAGATTAGAGTGAAACAACACTAAATGAGCAGTGCTTATATATATATATCTATATCTCTGTGTGTAGTGTTTATTTTAGAACAACTGGGTCACAATGGAAAGGAGGTGTGTAGCTGATTTGGTTGTTATTATTACCTATAGTAATATAACAGTATAAAAGCATAAAAATTACATTTGATTTTTAAATGTGACTGATTGAATATTTTATGAAACTGAACTTGAATGTTTTCTGAACACATTTGGGAAGGAAAAATGCAGATCTATTCCTGTTAAGAACTTGTTATTCACTGTATTAAAATATGGTGAGTCAGATTTATGGGCTCAGGAATCCTCTGTGTGTATTTTTGTATGCATGTGTGTGTGTTTAAACATGAGAGAATATAAAGAGTTGAGAACAATAGTTCTTAAGGAGAAGGCACATGGGGCAACTGCTGTTGGCTCTTCTAGGAGTCCATTGGGGAACATGTTATTCCATTTACAATTCCAGGGAAAACCACTGGTAAAAGCTATCCAGAGGATATCTAGTAAAACTGGGGGACCAGTGACTGCTAGGGACAGCTAACCTGGGCTTCAGGGTCTTGCATAAACCCTGCCTAAGAGGTAGGATGTCGTAACTACTTGAGAGAGAGAGAGAGTAGGTAGAACAGTGCTCTGGAGTGAGCCATGAGTGCCTGGCGTTCAAAACTCCTGACATCCAGGTCTGGCAGAGGTCATTCCTTAGTGTATTTCTGGTAACGTGCAGAAAACCAAACCTGCAAGTCATGATGCAGAGAGAACAGGTTGCCCTGTTCATTGGCTTCCCCTGCACACTGCACTCCTCTGGAAGAGACTGATCCCTGTGAAAAGGTTTGTCATTCACCTCTGGCCAACTCTGCTCTGTTGACTAAACTTAAGCAAGGAAATGTTCCAGCAAAACAAGCTCCAGCTTGCAGTCAGAAAAAACAATCATGCCCCTCTGCCCTCTTTCAGTCACCTTTCATTTCTCTGCTGTCTGGGCTTTCACACCAGACCAGACAGGTCACATCTACCCTCTTGCACTAAAGGTCTCAGAAGCAGAGAAGCATGTTTTGGTCAGTGGCATTTCTGTCCATTTGAGAGATCACCTCCATGCCTTGGGATACCATCACCTCCTTTTTCTGGCAAGGGAGGAAAGAAGCTGACCTGAAGGCTTGTCAGTGACAGCTCCTGCATTTCCAGAGGGGCTCACTGCCCTGCTGCTCTGTGTCTCAGAGCTCCTGATTTTGGGAGTCATTGCATGATTTAGGTATTTCCCCACTTTTCACCTGAGATTTGAAGGGGCTGGGATTTGGCTGAGGAGACATGACAGATACCGTGGTGTTAACCAAGTCTTTTAAGGAGTATGTGCAGAGATAGATTTATATTTAGATGTTGCAATCATATTGGTTCACTTTGTACTTTCATTTTTTCTATTATCTGTAGTCATAGTTTAAGGAGGACTTGTTTGAAATCCAGATGAGTGGAACAAGAGAATAGACATGACAGATCTCACAACAGAAATCATAAAAGCTAACCCATGACCAAGGACACCCTACGTGAAAAAACAAGTGGCTCCAGGCATTCCTTCTGAGGTCACAGGCCAGCATGGGGAGAAGAAACTGAGGATTTGATGGGCAGTACCACATTGTCCATCCCCCCACACAGCAGGCAGGCAGCAAGCTGAGAGGTGGTGTAATGTGGTGTCACCCAGCCAGGCTCTGTGGAACTGGTCTGCTTGGCACAACTGTGGCTGCAATGTGGTTGCTCCTCATATGTGCCTGCTGCTGAGAGCACCCTCCTGCGGATCATAAATAATAGCTATGTGGCTGTTGACGCATTTCTGCATATCCTCTTCACTATCTATCCAAACTATTTAACCTTGATGTGTGAATCTGATGGGGAATATACCTTGTAACTCCTTCATTTTAAAGAGTCCACTTTGGTGGCTAATTGAGGCTGGGCTGTAAATTTCTCAACCTCATTATAAAGTAAAACAGTTCCATGTCTTAAGAAAACAACAGACAAAAACTTGCTCATAGTAGGAAGGTCAGTATTTTAAAATCATCAGACTATAGATATTTTCTTAAAGTGATCTAAAAAGGAACTTATATTTTTGTGAGGACCAAGGCTTATAAAAGCCATTGTTTTTGACACAAAATCTTATTTTTTTACCTCATTTATAATCCTGGCTCACATTTCCAGCCAGTTGCACTGTATTAGTTGATTAATGTAGCTTTTAAAAGCTGACTATGGAACAATTTTAATATACCTTATAATGGTTGAAAGATGAAGGGAAATCTACATTCCTAAAATAACAGAGAATGCAATAGTGTGTCGGGTAAGAATAGCTGCAGATGTCTGTATCTTTGTCTAGAAAGAAAATAATAGAGTATTTGCACGTGTGTGTTTGCAACATATTAATGAGGACTAAAAGCTGGGATACTGAAGAGGGAAAAGTATGAAGTTTGGAAACTAAATTTCCTTGATTATTTAAATTGTGGGGGGAAGCCTTTTTTTCCATTCTAAATTTGAAGTCATACTGTATATATAGAGAAAAAAGGGAGCAATTTGAGCCAGGATGTTAATAAGGTTTGATCTTTAAAAACAAGGATGAGCGAGCAAGAGAGGGAGAAATATAATAATGTTTTGAATTTGAATAACATGTTAGCTAACAGCAATGGAAAGAAACATCAATTCAGAGGGAAAGAAAGTGGCCAAAATTGCATTATGGAATATGAATCATAGAGTAGCTAGAAAGCAAAATACGTAGGGAAGCAGCAGCAACAACAAAAAGACTGGACGCCTTACATGGATTCTGCTGTTGAACAAATTACCTATTCCTACAATTTTTCTACCAAGAAAATATAACTCAGATCATCCAGAAGAGAATAAAAACTGTATAGAAACTATGACATTAAAGAAACAAATTATTTCATCAGCCTTGGCTGCATACAGTGATGCTAACTTGTACTGTGCTGCCCTTTCTTAGATATCTGTCATGTCAAAAAAGGTGTCAGGTGAGTATGAGATTGCCTTTAGTAAATACATATTCTATTTACCTCCTTTTTATCTTTTCCCTTAAAAGTTGTTTTCCAGATTTGCAAAATTTTGAGAAGCTAGCTAGCCAACAAATACCTGGTGAATTTCTTTCATTTCTTAAATAATGGTTCTTTCTTTGTTATCTAAGTAAGGTAGTATTTGGCCTGTTTTGGCTGAGCTTCCCAATTCAGAGTCACCTGAATTGCCTCCAGTAAACCATGTCACTGTCATTTGAGAAAACTGAGGTGAGATGTTAGTGAGATGCACTATCCTTAATTTCTACCCTATATTTCATTACATAAGAACCCACTTTTCCTCTCTCATTTTTAGCATGTGCCTGAAGGACATTTTAGGGGTACTTTTAATCTACTTAACTGCTCTACTTCAGCTTGCTTTTTTGTAATTCTCAATTGATTCTTCATCATTTTGTACCTAAAGACACAGCTTGGGTTTACTTTGTCAATCAGTTTTTTTTGGGGTTGTTTTTTTTTTTCTCCATTCTCATCTTCAGATTCTCTGTTGACTTCCAGTGTCTTATTTCATGTAATTATTCATCCAGTTATGTGTGGAGCTTTTCCCTGCAAGTTCTTTTCTTCCTTTTAGCAACAGAATCTAGGCAGTTTCATACCTTTCACGCTGTTTGTTTTCATGGTAAAATCACAAATTAGTTCTCCCAAACCAACAGCCATGGAAGAATTAAGGTTTAATATTATCACATTATTTCCTTTTCCTAAGTCCATTGGCAAAGGTAATTGAAAGTTTTTGCTGAAACTTTCAAAATGTAAATCAGACCGCAGTCAACAAATATGGGATTTTACTAAATTTTTAAGTTCTGAGACTTACCATTTTATTCCAGGCTTTTTATTCATGAGGTTCTTAACCTGAATACAAATTATTGTTCGGATAGCAACCTGAATACAAATTATTGTTCATATAGCTAGCTAATAAACATTTAAACCCAAAAATGTCTCTCAAAGACCATCTGCCAGTGGTTACACCAGAGACTCAGGCAATCTTCTTTGAAAGTCACAATAAACCAAGTGGTTGCTAAAGGCATCTCTCCTGTTACATGTCCCTGTGCACAGGGCAGAGGTTCAGAGCTACGCACCTACTTCTGTCCGTCCAGAGCAGTGAATTTAGCAGGGACAGGTAATGTTCTCTAGTGCTGAACCTGGATTATCTGGACTATTATGTCGTTAGAGCCATCTTCAGCATGAGTTTGGACTGCATTCAATAGGCATGTAATGATAGTAATAAAACAATAATGTACCATGACAATAATGTAGTAATAATAACAATGATATTAACCATCATAACAACAACAATAATGATGATGACTGATGATGATGATGATGTTAGTAATTGTTGTCCACACAGGGTGTTTTCCTCAGGTCTCCCCCAGGTCCCTAATAATCTTAAGAGAGTTTTGTCAAATAGCATTTAAATTCACGGTATCTAAAATGATACAAGCATTGTGCTGTATTCCACCAGTTATGGTTTTCTGTTATTGCACCAGGTGCAGAATGGCACCTGAGTTTGCCTCAAAGAAAATAGTTCATTTCAAAAGAGAGCTGGGAAGAAAACTAACATAGATGTAGCATGGCCAGTCAGTGGAATGAGGAGCAAACTGGGGAACAAAATTACCTGGCCAAGGAACTGTAGACACACACATATCTCTTGCCCACATGGTGATGTTGAACTTTGCTAGCCTAAGAACCCTAAGGAATAGGGAAGAAAACCTTTCTTAGGAAAAGGAGCATTTAATTGGCCAGAAACCAGTGCAAACAGCTTTTCACTTTGTGCTTTCCCTTTGGTTTGTTTAGGAAGTTCCAGATTTTTCAGTGAATGCAGCAGCTGTGAGCATGAAAAAGCTGGAAGAGCAGGGTAGAGCTCAGATCTGCTGTGTCGTGCTTGCACCCTGATGCGCTCTCTTTAGAAGGTGACTGGGAGCAACATTCACCAGCTCCCTCGTGGGAGGCTCAATAATGTGATGACTTTTTAGTGCTAAAAGTACCTTGGAATGCTCTGAAGCTCCAGCAGCATGCATAATGCCTGTGCAAACCATCCAGGTGCTCGCACAAGTGTCTAGCCTTAGGTGCATGAGCAATCATGTTGGCTCGAAGGGCACTTCTCCTGCATTTACAATAAGGCACATTCCTGTGGGTGAAAGGAGCCAGAAGCCTCCTTCTGCAGTCACACCATGTTATTTCTGTCTTTGATGCCTGCCGTGATTTCCAGAGGAAGAGTTTGCAAACACTGAGCCAAGATCAAATATGTTTACTTATGCTGAGTATCATCACCTCACTCTGTTGGCATTTCCTTTCACTTTGGTGGGGCCATTTGCAAAGCCCTGTGACCTCATGAGTAAAAACTTCAGCCTGGGTAGTGATGTCTGTGTGAAAGCACAAATCTCAGTCCAAGCCTTCCATTCGGGTGGTGCTAAAACAGACGTAGAATCAATCTCCCTGTCAGGAAGTGCAGTGCATATTAACACTCATATTACAAGCCATGCAATATTACTTTTCAGATTCACACCATTACGAGTAATTAAGGAATGATATTAACCACTTGCTGGTTTATGGGACAATAATTTTTTTCCCAAAGGGACATGCCACAAAACCAAAAGGAACCAAAGCATTGACAAGAAATCCAGGGATGACATTGTTCTTAGAGCTATATGAAGAAATACTCATCTCGTATGTTTCTGAGAGCTGTTCTGCTGGTTTTAAGATAAGAAAGCCACCTCTTAGGAAGAAAAAATGTCCATCTTTCTGCTGATTTGCTTTAATCCTGCTGTGCTTTCAGGGCTGAATTAATAAATTGTTTACCTGTGAAGTCTAGAGTCCTAGATATTAAGGACTTTATTTTATAAAAAAATATGTAATTCTCTCTGAGATGGTGTTTCAGCTTCCGAAACTGGAGCTACTGGAATAAAATCAACTACAAAGCTACTTTTCTTCACACTGATATAGGCATGGCTTTTACAACCCACAGACTTCATCCTCAATTTTCAAATTGCTTGTAGTTACTTTGTCATAGATAATAACATAATGTGGAAAGTAATGGTTCATAGGTAGTTAAGAGGGAGTACACCAGAGTGCTTTGATGTTGTTACTGCTCATGACTAAGTGCTGTCTATCCAAATGAGACACAAAAAACTCAGAGACTGGTAGCAGTCCAAAACTTGGGGCATTATTTAACACAGAAATTAAAAAGCAGATGAAAGAGGCCTTGAACAGAAGCTAGGCAAAAATAAAGGACTATCTTACCAAAGCCTAACTTACTGAAATGAGGAAAGGTAATGTACAGGGATGGAAATCAGACCCATTCAATAAAAAAGACCAAGGAACATATTCCCTTCCAGATGGGCAAGCAAAAGTGAAAATGAAGGTCACAAAATCAACTATGCATACTAATTAGGTCAAATTCACTAACTACAATATTCTCTCCTAGTAGAACAACCAATAATCTTAGGCTGACAATTGCAGGCATACACGAAAAAACAAAAACCCTGCAACAAAATCCCATTAAGAGCTTCGGCCTAAACAGGCATAGAGAGGTATTAAAAGTAATCCCTGCTTCTGTAGTCAAATGAGTTTGCCTGAGGTCCTGCTCCACATTTTCAGCTGTGTGTTCAATAGATTTAGGCATTTCTTTTTCTTATATTTGCGTGTTGAAATACCCTCTTGGGCATACGAACACTTGTTTGTATCTGTTACCCCTGAGAAATAAGGTGTGTGAAACCAAATGACACCCATAGCAAATGCTTGAGTAGGTGTCCAGAACTTGTTTTGATAAGTTTTGATTACTAAGAGCATTTTGAGACATTATTTGTAAATCAGAAAAGGGTGTGCAAATGCAGGAGAGCTTTCTTTTGAGAGAGAGAAAGGGTGGTCAGAGGGGCACTGCATGTAGCAACACACATACAGTGTTGTAAGGAGGAGGAAATAGGGGGGTTTGATTGGATTGGAAAAGGCATAAGAAATGAAGCAGACAGTTTCTTCCCTTTTGGCCTTCTGAGGTATTCAAACTGGAAGAAGTTTGGGTTCTTAACAGATAAAATGAAATACCAGAAGCGGAAAAACCTTGGTTCATGTGGTCAGAACTAACTATGGGAAAAACAGAGTAAAAACCATGGGATAGCTCTCAAATAATTTCCTTACAATAAATCACTAAATTTTAGACTTCTATAACCATCAGGCAACATTGATCAAAGCCATATTACTCTGACAGAAAAGTCGTCTGCCTACAAAATGGTTAGGGACACCACTGGACTTCTGTGAGGTATAAGAATCCAGACTCCTTCATCAACATCATCCCAGCAGCTGTAGAAGACTGCAGAATTTGGGCTAAGCAGAAGACTGCTTGGTGGCTCCATCCTTCTTCCCACAGACAATAAATGTGTCCTATCTTTTTACATCACACTAATCCATCTGTAAAATTCTGGCTATGTGCAGGGAACAGGGCTGGGCCCCAAATGTCAATTGTGGCCACTGTTTTCTAGCAGGATATGTAAAGGCAGCTAGGATTTGACTGCTTATGCACTTTCATTGTTAGGTCTGACTATTGACAGTCTTCTTACTGCTCATTTTCTAGTTGTTGTCTTCTGAATATTTGTGACATCAGGACAGCTGGCCACAGAAAATGCAGCTTCATGTAATCTACCCCCTTTTTCATTTTGTGCTCTGGTAAATATTCAGGCAGAGTCAATTATAGAAGAAGAAGGGAAGAATTAAAACCTAATGAAAGTTAATCAAAGAGAAGAACTTCCTTCAGGCTGCCCATGCATGTCTGTAGTTTGTCTGTCATTTATAATGCTGCAGCCTCTGGTTCATAGTCAAGCTGTAATTCTGCCAGTTAATGTATCCAATTAACCCCACTAATGAGCTAATCAACAGTGTAAAATCTGTGTAAAATCACTGAGGGTGTATGATGAATGGCAAATGCACTGAACTCTCACGGTATAAAAAGTGCTTTATTGCACTTGTTAAAGTGGCACAGTCTTCTCCCTCTCTAAAGGGTAATTTATCACTGGGGTCTGTAACTGTGCCATGCCCTGATAAGGGAGAGGTGGCAATAAACCCATCATAAAATGATTACTCTGGAATGCAGAGCAATTAAAGTGTCTCTGCATATCAGAGTCATAGGCTAGGGAGCAAAAGTGGTGTTTTTTGGTGTAGGGTGCAAACAAAAGGTAAGCAGTTGCTTGAAGGTGAGCCACAATTTGGGAAGCAAACACTTGTTTAATACAAATATTTCCGTTTATGTGTAAAGAATCTACTGAACCATTTGGATTATGATATATGAAAATAATTAAAGATTCTGACTTCATTTTCAGTATGAAAAATGTTTGCTGCAGTGATAATCCTGCTAATTTCAATGAGATCATGTGAATAGGAAAGTAATCCTCCATCCAAATAAGCATAACAGAATCTGGCTGAGAGAAAAGAATCAGATGAAATTTTTTTTCCCTACAATCATGACGAATGCAAAACATGGATAACAATAATTAATTTAAACTATTTTCTGTTATTTTATTCAATATCCTTTCTTTCAGCATCTTTTTTTGTGAGATACAGTTTAGAGAAAGTAACACATCATAAGAGATGACTGGAAGGAAAGAAAATCAAAATACACTCAAAACCCCCTCTTGTTAAGTAAATAACAAGAAAAAGAGATAAAAACTAGTTTTCTTAACCTTTGAAGAAAAACACAAACAAGAAAAGAAAATTTTGGTAAGTACAGGGGTGAATCAAATTATCTCAGGAGTTTGAGAAATCATTTCAATGGAAACAAAGTTAGAGCCAGCAATCAGAAACTCTTACAGATAATTAATTTTATGCTTACCTTGTGCAATTTAATTATGTGTAAGAGTAGGGTGAAATGGTTTGCATGACCTGCTAGAGATTCCAAAGTGTTCTGTGACTACATTTGATTATTGAATGCATTTTCCATGCAAGGAAACCTTTTTTTTCTTTTTTTTTTAAATATGCAAAAAGCAGCAATGATTTTAGTAGAAAGAAAAAGAAGGTTAAGTGTTGTCTGGGATTTTGGGGACACATACAGCTTTAGCTCTAAACTTTATACTACAGGAAAAAAAATCTAGATGGCAATAGGCACTGCTAAAATAGAGCCTTTGCAGCTGGTTTTGGTTTGTTTTTCTTGAATGCAAAGGCAAACTGAGTAATTTTCCAAAGAATTATAGGAAATATATGTTACACAAGTTTTATAAAGGGCAGTGTTTGTCAAAACATTCTGCAAAGAGACAAACTGCAGGACATTTTTTCTTGTGTTCTGAGTCTTCCCAACTTAGCCTTTTAGCTCTTTTTAATTTTCCCTGCCATTTTTGCATTGATAAAAAAGAGGTCTGAAATATTTTGTTCAGAGTGTAAGTTTTCTCTGTTGCCATGATTATGTTTCAGGATACAAGTAGCTGTCCCAGGCTGAGCTGACATCAGGTACTTATGTCTCACTCCCACCTTTGCTCTACTCTTTTCCACCTTGGAAGGCAGAAAGGCAACCAAGTGTGCAGAAAGGAGGTCTGTGAACTCAGCCAGGCAGCCTTGGGCTCTCTCCTTGGAGCAGCTGAGCAGCACTGTGGGATGCTGTGGAAGAGGGGCTTAGGACATTGATAGACACGGGGATTTGAGAAAATTGTCCGGGGAAACCCCAATTAATATTAGCTACTAAAACAGTAGAACAATAAAAGGAGACAAACTGAAGATAAGTGGCACATTCTTGGGACAGAAGCTCACAGACACCCTAGGAAGAAAGGAAACCTCAGTGTGGTGCACAAGCCGCAGGAGGGGTGGAGGTGTCTGGAGAACAGGAGGAGGAAGTTGTCTTTGTAAAGACTACACAGAACAGGTGTGGTAAAAGAAAATGTTTAGAGGGAGAGAAATAATTTAAATGGAGAGGAATCTTACTTATCAAGAAAAATCGTAGGATCTTTTGCTACATTTAGAGTATCCACAATTACTTTTTTGTTTGTTTTCTCATTGAACTTCATAGATGAAAGACGCAGGAAAATTGTGTACCAAATTCATGTATCAAGAGTCTGGTAAAACTTATTAATGATCCCACCTGAATTTGTGTCTAGTGTAAATAAATCACTTGTTTTGCAAAGTTGTCTCAGGCATTAGACAAACATAAAAATATTCTCTTCAAGTTCTTTTTTTGCCTACAGTTACAGCTAGAACCATATTCATATACCTGAGGATAGGAAATGTCATATTGATGGATGAGTTATAAGCCTCCATTTCCTGGATTGGGCACTGGGGGCCCAATTCTGCTCTCTATTCAACCCTGCTGAATTGAATGGCATTGAATTGACATAATTGAGAGCAGAAAGGCAGTTTGGGTGTGCCTTTCAGAATCAATAAAAATAATTTCATACAAAGATGAATTCTTCAAGTGTATCAGAATCAATTACAGTGCTACTGCTACTTGAAGTACATGAGCCCATGTGCAGCATCTGTATTCATTCTTCATTCCATGAAAATTGACTTTTTGCCAGAATATTAATACGAATTGTGTTCTACTAAGTGGAAATAGAACTCCTATTCACATTTTATGAAGTAGGAGATATTCTGTATTTCCTATGAGTTCCGAGTATATTTTCCTCTGTGTGTTAAACTCCTTTTTTTTATTACCATAGGCCTTAGATAATACTTTCCTATGAGTGTTGCCAGTAATAACATGGCAAAATACCTGCAGGATCAAACAACAGTTGTTAGAGCTCATCTACATTTCATGCTCAGTAGAGATATATTCTGATTAGTATAAAAGTTATCTACTGTACTTTTCCTGTATCTTTGTGTCCACATGCTTTGTGTCTGAACAGTAAAGAACAGTCATGTGATCCAAGAGGTCAGAATCCTGGTACTCCTGTCCCACAGCAGGGAAAAGCTACACAACTAATAAACTGTTGAGCAGCAGTGCCAGCCTCTAAGCCATACATCTCAGCGTTGTGTCCCTGCTTGAGAAACAAAACAACCCTGCCATTCCAGCATTTCTAAATTTTAAGGATCAACACCTGGATCCAACCTAATTTCTTTCAACATTCATATTTTTGAGTCAAGCATTTGGTGGAATTAATCCAACATGAAGCAGGCTTTAGGCAGGAAAGACATTCTGAAGCCCTTCTTACAGCTGGGTTATTTCTGCATGCCATTTAAGGCATATTCCAAAACCAAGTGTACTTCATTGGCAATTCTGGGAACGAAAATTTGGCATTCAGTTATTGTCCAACTCTTCCTTTCATAACATTTATAATTTGAAAATAATACAATTTAGAGGCACAGTTTTCCAAATCAACCCTTAGAACGTTTAACTAGGAAGTATATTAAAATAAAAACAAAGCAAAATTGGACTGTTATACCACTTTCTTCCTCTTTAACCATATTCCTAGATTTAGCTCGAAGTACACAGATTCCTGAGGCTCTTTAGTGATGCAGCCTGCTACAGGCCTACGTTATGTTTCAAGCAGTCCATTCCAGACTCTATGTTATATTCCAGATGCACCCACATGATTCTAGTAAAAACTTACTTTGTACCTTTTTATATTAAAGTTTATTTTTCAGGGTAGGGATCTAATTAGAATATATTCAGTCTGTAAACAAGTCACTGTATAGTTGAAGGAAATTTATTTTTCCCTTCAGCAGCATAAGGATTTTAGTAAGCAGCTGGTATGCAGATCAGCCAACCTTGTAGAAAAGGTAAGCAGTGTGAAATTATATATGAGTTATTAATAATTCCTAATAGGAGGAAGAGACCTGACAGAAAGGGTGAATTAAATGACTGTAATAATCACAGAGATGCATTACTTGAGATTCATTTCAGCACATTTGTGATACTCTGTAAAGGGAGAGTCAACTTGTAACTCAGCAAGAAAGCATGTTCTTCCTCATTAACAATATTTCCTCTTGAATTTAAATTCTTCTGTTTCATATTCATACACTGATGGCAGTACTACACTTGTAGGATGGATTTTTAGTATGAAAATGCTTGTCTAAATACATCCATTGAACTACAGCTCCCAAAGTGTGGAAGAGATTGTTTATTTCTAATCACCTCCTTCTCTACTGAATTCTAGGAAGTCAGTAAAGAACTATTTGTTAAATACTGTATAATGGCAAAAAGGTTGTTTCAAGAAAAAAAAAAAGCACCAAAAGAAAATGATAACACTGCAGAAAAATAGGGTGAGAAACTATTCAGTCATCTTAATATGCTAACCTTCTCTGTCTGTTAGAAATTTTAATCCTGCTTTGATCCAGTTGTCTTTCTTACAACTGATTTTCAGATTATAGTATCTCTTTCTATGTGCACATATTTTCAGCACAGGGCTGCCTATATGCTGTTAGACAAAGCAAGATCATCTGGATAAGACTGACAACAGATTGAAAAATTTTCAAGAAAATGCTTTTGTTGTGTGGCCCTAACCTTTTTTCAAGACCCTGCCTGTATTTCTAGAAGGGCTGGGTAAGTCAGACAAGCAGATGTGCATGCACATACCACCACGCACCCACTGCACACACCCAAGCCCAAAATAAAGGAAAACCTTTTGTCATAAATGTCAACCAGAGAGGTAAATAATGGTCATTAATTTGAGTAAAGAGACAAGAGCTGAGTGGGAAATTAAATGAATAGCTACGGAAGATGCCTTGATGAAGGAGAAGTGAGGAGAAACAATTGAAACAGGCTGAACATGTACAGGATTATAGAGAGCCAATGATAGAAACTACATAAAGGGGAAGTATGCAAAGTATCTGTGCTGTTACATATCAAATTTCGTCATAATCCAGCCTAGGTCTAGGTACAGGTATGAAGTTCCATACTAGTTTACAGAGAAACTGGGACAAAGCTGAGCAAACAGGACTCTAGCACACACTGAATGACTTCTGTTCCGTAACTTATACAGAAGATGAGTAGGATGCTCATTGCAAATGTACATACAGTGTTAAACTAGTCAAGTACAAAATTACTGAGTGAAAATTACTGTTCCTGCTTAAATTATAACACCTGTTTACAATGAACTGAAAAATACCAGCATGTGTGTGGGAATTTAGTGGTGTAGGGGAAGGGAGTAAGCTATTTACTGATTTTTTTTGGTGGGTGAGTTTTCTCATATTTGTTCCTTTTTATACTTTAAAAATTTGGACTATAACTTATCTGTCTAAATCTAATCTCTATAAATTCATTTTAGATTATTTCAATTTCTTTATATTAAAATTTCTTAGCTGGTCAGTATTTCCTTCTATTAAATTGACAGTACGCTTTCCTGTTTTGTTTTCGCTTATCTGTTGAGAAGTTTTTGGAAATTTTGATGAAAACATGGACATCACAAGAATATCTTTGCATCCAATGATCACTTTTGCTGAGTTTTTAGATCTTCTGAAATTGAGAATAAAGTTCCCATTCATAGGAATTTGGGAACAGATATATGTATATAGTATAGAATGGTTAGTCTTCTCATCTGCTGTGAACAACAATTCTGGTTAAAAACGAATAGTTTGTGTTCTCATCCATATCTCATCTATGGAATATGTCATGTCCTTAAGGGCTTTTGCTGACTTTGCAAAACAAAATAGCCCAATTATGGTTGCATTTTTTCTTTTGGAAAAAATGGTTTTTAATAATTGCTTACATTTATAAGCAATAATACTACATCATGTAATAATATTGTTATTACAACAATTAATAAGCAATAATATTACATCATGTAATAATATTGTTATTACAACAGCAATAATAATTGCTGCTTGGTAAAGCCAAACAGCAGTGGCATGTTCCTATTTTGGAAGTTCCTTCTATTTTCTCACTAATCTCTTAATATTAAGAGTTTTTTCCTAGCTCAAACACCATTGGGATTATTCTGCACAATTAATTTTTGTTAGGTAGGCAAACAGAATACCTCCCAGCACAAATCTTTAGAGCTTGTGTTCTACTTTGAAGCTTTTTTTCCTCAGTGCACACAGGAAGGCAGAAAATTCACACAATCTCTTGCTCATCATTTGAGATCAAGCACGTACTCCAAAAATTACATATTTGTAAAGGAAACAGGTCTCATGTTACTCCTTGAGTGGCAACAGACCATGCACTCTGCAGATGTTCCTTGGTTCAGTAATCTCAGTTATTTCAGGGGATTACTAACATTACAGGTTGTACCATTAAACTACAGATTTGCTTTACAGCAAAGTCAAGGCTCTTGCATGAACAGAAGAGAGAATATTTTATAAATTGTGCCTTATCTTGCTAGGTATCATATGGGGATTTTTATTCAAGGCTCTCCAACATCGTGCACTATAACATTCTCAACTGCTTTTAAACTTTAATTTCTTCAAATGGATATTGAAATTTTCTATGTTGGTCATATTTCTCTTTGAATATTGTGAGGAAAGTATCCAATCAGCCAAACACTTCCATTTTGGAGGCTTCAGTGATGTGGTTTAACATGTATCTTAATAAAGAGTTGGGCATGGAGGACTATGGTGCAGAACAAGCTGTCCAAGGTTATAAGATTTTGAAAACTTGAACATCAGAAAATCTGTTCTAACTTCACGGTGTAGGTATTTTTAAGAAAAAGTAACAAAAAAAAAAGGTGATAGAAGAAAGGAATTAGCTATCGGATTCCAGAAAAATAAGGTAGGAAAAGAAACTAGAATAGACCAGGACTGGGCTTTTGTGGAGCGTGGGTGTTTTTGTAGGACACACAAAATTTCATCAAGACAGGAATTAGCTGAATGGGGAAAACACACACAGGAATATAGGTATGAGAAGATGAACAGGAATCATACAGGCCCTGAAGGAGATGTGGCCTGGGGAAACAGAAAGGTGAAATAGCACACATAAAGAAAAGAAAACTGGACAACTAAATAAAAAGAAAGACAAAATCCAGTGGGGAGTGGGCATGGCAATGTCTGCATGATTGATTTGTGTCTGGCTGTAAAGAAAGAGTATACTAAGGGCAAGGAAGCAGCAAACTGAAAGAGAAGAGATGAGAAAATAAAGCTGGATGCAAGGCTCTGGGGGCCTGAAGAGCTGGGTATAGATTGTAAAGTTTCAAGGGATTAGTTATGTAAACCTAAGGGAGATCTTCTCCAATCTTAAGGATTCTATAATATTTTTTGTTGCATAATTACATGATATTTGTTGACTGTTCCTCAAGACCTAGGAAATCATAACTGGTTTAACAGAGCCTAATGGTCATAATGCAAGAAAATTACTTGCAAACACAAAGACACCTGCCACTAAAGGAAATACTGTGAATACCCTGAGTTTCACTAATCTTCAAACAAACTTGGAAAGAGTCCCACAAATCATACAATATTTAAATTATCTATTTAGAAGCATACTAGTTACCCTGATTTAACATCTTTCCCAAGAACTGTCATTTTTACAGTTTAAAGAGTGCCGCTAACATTTCTCTCTGCAGTCCCCAATAAAGACCATATAAACCAGATGCTAATAGCACTGCATTTTTGATAATACAATAAATACGAGAATGAACCTTCACAATTTCATCACATACCTGTTGAGAATTTATGGAGACGAGTGTCCTTTATCTGTAGAAGAGGAATAAATATTTACATTTTTAAGTGAGTGATGCTTGCCTGCTCATTTTTGCACAGAAGCCGCCAGCTTTCTTGGTGCAGCTTGTTCTGGTTTGGGCACAGCTTCTCCTTTCCTCTGTGTTCCTCATCCCATAGCCCTGAAGCTGTGTCACAGATGCCCACAGGAAGAGAAATATACTGGCCACCACCAGGAATTTTCAGAGACCTTTCAGTAACTGTAAGAACAATTCTGTGAGGCAAAGCATCTTCTTAAAGCAATTTAATTCTTAATCACTAGGACTTTGAGTGGGAAAAAGATAAGTGCTATCATGGGAAAATGCCAAATATGGGGATGTAGAGGCTCATTCTCTGTCTTCTGTGGTGATTTTCACACTCAGCACAACAACCTGAAGTGGTGGCATACAGGAGTAAATGATGACAAGTTTCAGCAGAGCTGTAGGGTTACATAGCTGTTTGTAGATCTTAACTCCATGAAATGAAGGGTGACAAAAGACATGACTTCTATCCATACAGACCAACCACAAGCAAAGCAAACTTTTAGTTCTTTGCTTCTGCATTGGAACTAGTTTTCCCTCTGCCATGTTCTACTTTCCTACTTCCCTTTCAGCCTGAAGGAATAAATTTTCTCACAAATACTGTCTCTGCATGTCTCAAGTCTGGTTGCATAAGTCCATAAGTCCCTTGGGCTTGCAAAAACAGTGGTGCTGCTGTGTACTCACAGCTTTGAGTCCTGAGTGTTCGAACAACACTCGGTGTGAGCTGCCAAGTCCAGTTCCTAGGTGCTGAGCCCCATGGACTACATGACATTGATGGCTTGAGAAGTGCATTGCACTCTCACATTTTTAACATCTGAACACATGGTGTTCAGAAGCTCCAGAATAATTTCAGGTATGTGTATTTATACTTCTAAATACACATGTATGGTGTGTATGTGCGTGTATAATTCTCAAAAGGCCTGAAGTATGCACTTGGAATGTTTTTTAAAAATTGCTTTCTGAGAAAATACACATTAACTGATGGCGCTATTGACATAATTCATAAAGGGAATAGTTGATTACCTGTTCTGTAACTGAGCCAATGAATATTCATAGTTCCCTTGGTATGGAGCTGGCATATTTCAGCTAATTAAGTCTTCTGTGTAGTTGGTGCATATGCACACTTTTTATATGATACCAAAGTATGTTTAATTGGGGTTTGGCAGATAATACCAAAGAGAGTTTGCAAACAAACAAACAAAGTAGACTCCACTGCCATTTCAATAATTGGGATGGTATTGCTTTATGGACACTTATATAAAAATGCCACTGCATTTCAGAAGGGCCTAAAACTCAAACTATTAGGTTTAAGTTAGAAAATGGCGATAGAAGACTTATGTGAATCCACCATCCGCAACAGCATCTTTATGTCTCATTGACTCATGACTCTCTTTGGATCCCATGTTGTTTTCTGACCCATGTTTACTAACACCTTCTGTAATCAAAATACCTAATTCTGGAGCATGGACGATTTAAGAGTTGGTTATTCAACAGAGCTTTTTAATCAAAGTCATTACTTCAGCCCCACTCCTTTTTACACAGGGTTGGAGTCCATCAGGAGGAATCATTGTCACAGGTTTAAGGGAATACACTGTCTTTGCTCTGTAACTGGTGGGAAATGTTTTCGTGCATATGAGCTCTAAGGCATCCACAGCAATATTTATATCAGATTAGATGTGTTGCTGAAAAAGATCAACTCAAGCCACACAGAAAAATTCTCCACACTCTTCACTAGCTTAATATAGCAGCACTGGAGCTAGACATCATGGTAAGAGGTTTATGGTTCTCACTTCAGTCAGGTAAAACTGCTTCCTCCCAAACTCAAGTTTACTTAAGCAGTTTTTAGAATCTCATCTAGACCTGTCCCCTAAGGAAGGTGTGGCTTTATTTCCAACCTAAAGTATGAAGTTCTGATACATATTGAATTCCACTTATGATCTCAGCCATTAAAATTTTATTCAACCCAATGAAAATCAATTCTACTTTTCATTTTTTGAAATAGCATCATTTCTGTGTATACTCTCTAATCTGCTCAGAAACACCATAGTACTTTGCTATGTATGAAGCTGTAAAATCATATAATCTCCTATAATCATGACCAGTACAGCTTTTATGTTCTTGATACAATATATCAAAGAAGAAATATAAGATAGAACATGATCTCTTTGAAAAGAAAGGTCTAAACTACATATTTAATATTTCTTTCATGAAACTAGGAACAGGCTGCTTCATCTTCTGCTTCAGTAACTTCTCATGAAGAAAATACATTTAAAAACTAATGAGTCCTTTTTCGTTTTCATATTTGTTTTTTCTGTCTATGAATCTTTAAAAAATGAAATCCATTATTAAATTATTCTCTCTATAAAGCTAATAATTTGAAGCTAATTTTATCTTACCTACATGATGATTTCATGATAAATATCTAGCTATTATGTTGTATTGGCCAGTTAAATTTAGTATATAAATCTTAATTCATTATAACCTTTAGCAGACTTCTAAATAGCAGTTATGTCAAAAGAATTTGTAAAATAGTTGTTTTTACAAATGTTAAAGCTGTATCAGAATGGTTTTTTTTTTAATTGTCAACCATGCTGCAGGGAGTAAAAGCAAATTTGCATTCTAAAAAAAGGCACAGCATTAGGTTTAAGTATGAAATGTTTTATTGCCTTCTGGTAACAATAGGAGACAGCAAAACCTGGGAGAACCTTATAATAGTTTTTTAACATTTGTTAGCATTTTCCCCCCATTTTACCCCAGTGCTTGTGAAAAAAAAAATAGTAGAAAAAAATTCTCTGTTCCTGGGGGTAAATCAAGTCACACAGTGCCCAGAATCGTTGAAAGTAAGGATTCAAGAGTCGAACTGGTCACAGAAAAGTCAGCTGATTTGGAATGGTCTACAGGGTTTTACCACAGCAGGGGCTGCAGAAACCAAGAAACAGGTGGCTTCTCCAAAGACACTCCTTCACCTAAAAAAGCAAACACCAAATGTTTAGCTACCAGTATTTCTGCATTGCCTGGGACACCAGCTTCTACAAATAAGTTTATACTTACCCCAGCAAGGGCCTGCAGCAAGGGCAGCCCCATTCAGGGGAGGTGACAGGGGCATGCAGCCAAGGGAGTGTAATTCCTCTCCCCAAAAGAGCCTTTGAGCCTCACAAGATGAGGCTCACTCTTTCATAGTGCCATCATTTCAATTAGTGTAAGCACTGAAATTATCTGATAGCACTATTGTAATGACCTCAGCTAATGCACTGGTTTTAGCACTGTGTTTTAAATGAGATAACGAATCTCGATGTGGCATGAAAATATTCCAATAGGCATTTTTTAGTATTTCTGTATAGATGAAACTACATTTATAGTAATTAGAATGCTCTTGTAAGCCAGTAGTGTTCCAGTCCTCCTGCCCCATACAAGACTATTTGGACCAGTGTTAGCTTTTACCACTGTGATTCTCAAGCACGTATTTTTATCCTGACTGGAGCATGATCCAGACTTTTGTCCAGTTTAATCAGTCTCACAGGAGACCTCCCTGACCTGCTTGCCCAGAAAAGTGAGAAAATAGAAATTCACTTGATGGTCTTGTGACCTGCAGTCAGAAATCAAATTGCAGTATCTCTCAGGAGCACTAAAATTCACTTTCAAGAAGCCATGTATTTAGAGGCACCAGTCTAAGTTCCTGTTAGAAGGTGAGACCTGAGACAAGGAACTCGTAAATAAAACAAATAAGGCTACTTGTATGCTGCCACTCCAAATTAATTTACTTCAGCTGTTGAAGGTATTTAATGGATTTGCTTCGATTTTGGGTTTCTCTTATGTAATCTGGCAGCAGCTTCACAGAATCTGTTGGAACTGGGGGAAGTGGGCAGAATTGTCCAGGCTGCTTGTTGAGCACTGTGCTTTCTGTTTCCATTATGGATGATCAGTGAATAGAGTGGCCACTTGCAGGTAGATTGCAATATTTTTCTTTGATTTTCACCTCTCCCATTTAGTGGAAAAGACACATGACTTTTTTGGCTTGATAATAAAATATTGCTTTTAAGGTAAATTATATTTGTCCAAAGATAATGCTTCACTGACAGTGTGTCCACTGATTGAATCAGCTATGTATATAAAGAGATATCTGCTAACCATAGGAAGAACTAGAAATATTTTGTCTTGTTCCCTGTGGGACAGCAAACATCAATCAGCATATCTGATCCAGAATAAACTGCAGTGATTTTTTCCCTGCAGAACTTAAAAGCAAAATTCCCATCCTCTTGATTTTACAGAGGTAAGATGTAGTACTGTCAAAACAAGATAAAGTATTTATGGAGTAAGGCAATAATGTGAATAGGAGTGTCAGCATCTAACCATTGGACACTAAATAATTAAAAGTGAGATCATAATGAAATTCCTTTCTCCCTACAGGTGGCTATTTTTTTCTGTAACCTTTTTGTTACATGCTAAGAATAAAATGTAAATAAGGCAGGCAAAGGCATTAAGTTGCATTACAACTGCTTTTAACTTTAATGGCATTCTCTGAGTCTGAAATAACCACTGTTACTTACAACTTGACCTCTTTGATCTGGCAATAACTTAGCCCCTTAAGCTAGAAGGTAACATGGTCGTTTATACCTCAGCACTGCTTTCACAGGAGACTTGTCCTTCCTAATGCAGATTCAGTGGAATCGATCATGTTTGCCTTATTTTTTCTTTTGCATAAGTAGAGTGGCAAGTGATTCCATTTATGCTTTTAAAATCAAAGATGAAATAAGAATATGCTTCCTGATCCGTTGCCTAAACTTCTAGGACTTAGTTTGAACTATTCTTCTCTTACTTGAGTTTTACTCTTTGGTCTCCCATATGTGCAAAATATACAGA
Organism: Grantiella picta; assembly: GCA_013397955.1. Taxonomy (NCBI): domain Eukaryota; kingdom Metazoa; phylum Chordata; class Aves; order Passeriformes; family Meliphagidae; genus Grantiella; species Grantiella picta. Next base: position 1,052,448 of record VZRM01006014.1, on the reverse strand, counting down.
AGAAGAAGCTACACAATGAATTCAAATGTTGCCTAAAGCAATCCAGGGGCGTGTTGAAAATGTGTGAGAGTGGTGCATTTATGTTATGATGAGTACAGATAAGTGCTTATGATTTGAGTCCTACAGCAGATTTTTCTTTGCAGCCTGGTGTGGTTATGTGCACTATGAGAAGAAATCTTTCAGAAAATCAGTCTTTCAATCACATTTCCTACCTCTTCTTAGCTGTCTGGGGCTTTCCTTTTTCTCTCACCTCTCACCAAATTAACCATGGGACAGTATTTCTCTAAGTCACTGCCTTTAAAAGAACTCAGAGATCTCCTTCTACCTTCCATGCTGCAGCTCAGTTTCAGGAAGGTTTCTCTCTCAAGTCTGTGCGAGCTACCAGGTAGCTATTTTTCAGTTTCCTCCTTGTTAAAAAGCTGACAAATAGGGCCACCAAGCACCTTCTTTCTCCATACCCTGTGAAAAGTCTGTGTCCCTTGATGCAAAGCATCATACAAGGCAGTGCTGAAGATGCCCAATTTGCCTCTACCACCTACAAGGATAAAATGTAGGAGTGGATGGAGATCCTCAAAACTACCTGTGGGAGCTGGCAGACCTTAGCAGCCTTGCCCTTAGGAGGTATGATCCCCTAGTTGCCAAGGTATCACTGGATGTGGTAGTTGCCTGAAGGCAACTTGATTCTGCAGATGGGGACAGGAATGCTTCACTCTGCCAGTCTGTGGGAAACACAGATGGAGCCCACAGAACAGGAAGGAAACCCTCCTGTCGTTCTGATCATCTCCAAGGAGGCAAGATGTGTGTGGGAAGCATGTAGGACTCATTAGAGACAGCAAGGTACTTTGGCACTGAGAGCAGGAGGTAATTTTCTGGTGGCAAAAGAGAATTTTTGTGAAAAAACAGAGAAAACCTTACTGTGGGAGGAATGTAAGTGGGAGTCCAGGCATGTTTGCTTTTCGCAGATTCTTGTTTTAGTTTGTAGAAGATATCAGGCTTCAAATAGAGATTAAATGGGGGGAAGACCCAAAGGGGTCCATAGATCAAGGGGTAAACAAAGCACTTTCAGAAAGCTGCTTCCTTCAGAAAGATGAAGCAAGTCAGTCTTCTAATATAGAGACTTTCTGCTTCTAAGGACAGTAATTTTGAATGCTTTTAAGGATTGGCCAGATCCCAGGACTTCAAAATTAAATATGGGGGTTTGACACTTGCGAAAGTTGGTTTGTTTACAAAAGGAACCTGTGTTTTGTCTCCTACTCTTGAAAAGGACAGAAAAGCTTCAATGAACTAGCTTCAGTGACCAGCCAAGCTTTAGAAAAGGATACACAATTCACCTCTGTGTTGACTGCTTCTCCATGTCTGTCTTTGGAGTAATTTCAACTGTGATTAAGATTTCCAATTATATTACAGCAGGAAGGATAAAACACATCAGTGAAAGCAGAACAAAACTGCAGAGCAACCAAAGGACAATAAAGTAGCCAAGCCACAGGGAAGGAGAAAGAAATTCACTAATAAAAACCTAAGCTGTTATGAAGTGCCTTTCAGTCCGGCTTCTCAGGGCAAAATGCACATTTCTATTGCTTTTAATCTGGAAGGAACTGAGGCACAAGGCATTGAAATGACAAAGTGAAAGGGCAAATGCAGAGAAACATCTTGTAAACGTGGAACATAAAGAGATGTCATTTGCCATGGAAAACTGTCAGAAGCCTGTTGGAAGGCAATTTTTAGTGGTAAAGTTATATTTCTTATTTGCCTTCACTTTTGATGGGAAAAAACCCCATGCTTTTCTGTATTTCTCTGGGAAGTACAGTTCTAGAGGGAAAAATGATAAATTTGGGGTAAATTGGAAACATTTAGCATTTATTTTGATTTCTGCTTCAGAATGTAGTATAGAAATAGGACAAATAAAAATTTCATTTAAAATATAAAGTTCTTTAACAGAGAATACTTCAATATGACATTTTGACATTATAGTTCCTCCACCTATTTTTTGTTTTTTCAATAATATCCACCAAGATTTACACAGTTTAGCAAAGTATTTTTAGTTTAGTCAGAACTGTATTTCTAATGGAAAATGGTTCCCTCAACATTTTTTCTGACTGTCTCAATTTCAGTCATGTATCTATACTATCCTTCTGCTAATGCAGAGTTGTCCCCTGAAGTATATTTTACCAATGCTTTGTCCAGTGTTCAGTCTTGCTATAAATGTCTCGGACAATGAGACTCCCACTGGAAGATTACTTCGCAGTCTAATAGATCTGTCAGAAAGATTTTCCTGAAACTCAAACTATATTTTCCTTGTCTTAATTTGGGATGTCTTGGAGCTGCTCATGAAATGCAAGCATAGTAAATCACTTGAACCAGATGGTATTCATCGGGGGGTTCTGAAAGAAATAAAGTGCAAAAGAGGGAAGATACAGGCAATAAATCATTAAAAAAGCAGCTGTTCCTTTTAAAGGGGAAAATCCAGCCTGAAATTAGAATAAAAATAATTATTCTTTTTTAACTGAATAAAAGATCAATTTCAAGAATGGTAGCCTGATGAGCCTAATCTCAGCTTCAAGGAAATCTATTAACAATCTAACTACCGTCCATGTATTAGATGATTACAATTTTAGATCAAACCATGGCATCTCCCACAGGGGTAAATAATAACTCTCTGGTGTGAGAGAAATCTTTGGAAGAAAAAAAGCTGTAATTGTGTAGGAAATTTCATTCTAGAAAAATTCATAACTGAATGGCCCTAACATTCCTGGGTTTTTAAGAAAGCTTCTGGAAAGGAGTCTCCAGAAGAAGGGGAGTTTGCTGTTACTGAGCTAGATCATGTAAATGAAGGCTCCCAATGCTAACATCTCGGGAGGCAGCAGGGAAGGAGTTTATCACACCAGGTGTCCAAACCTGCAGTAGCAATGTCTGTCATGATAAGATATTTATTTCACTTTAAAATGCAATGTGCTTGCATTACAATAGGCAGGGTGAAGGAAATACACCGAGCAAATGGAGCATGAGCAAGTTAAGATTTGTGATGGTCTCTAGGTCGGATGGCAACTCTCTCTTCTCCACAGCCTCCAAAAGAATCCTTTATCTCAGCCAGTAACCACAGGAAATGCAGTGCATCCTGCTCTACTTTGGATAAATTTTCCATCAGTGGAATTTAAATAACAAATAAGCCTCTCCCTGTGAAGTTTATGTCAATTATCTCATAGGTAACTCAAAACGTGGCACAAGAAGGGCATATTTCTGTTTTCTTAAGAAGCGTGTAGCTGTATTAAAAAGCAGGAGCAAGACAAATTGGCATTTCCATACAGAGACGAGGAATTACATTTATTATTATTCAGATCTTATCTCCAGTTATGTCAGAAATATGGCAGATATTCCTGGGGCTTGAACCACCTGTTGAGAAAATCTCTCTGATTAGTGTTGCATGAGCTAGTCATAGGAACAGAATTGTGAACAGAGATAGCAAAAGTGGTCAAAGAAAGAGAAGCACAGAGAGCAGAAAGCTGCTGGGAGTCATGTAAAAAGCCAAAGAGGGCTGGCAGTTTTAAAAGAATTATTCATTCACCTGAATGCTTTGGGCAAGGAAAGGTAAATTCTTTGTTTCTTTTCTGCTGTGTCATTGTGGTGCCTGCTTGGTTTGTTTGGATTTTTCCTCTGTAGGTCTCATCCATGGTGGCTCCATCATTCTGTCCCGCTGCATCCATGTCAGCAGGACCAGCCATCAAAAGGATCTGCAGAACTTCCTCCCTGACATTCACTTTGTCTTTTGTAGGCATCATGCATTCAGCCCTGACTCTGGCTGCTCACATATCCCACCTGCATTTGCACCAGATAAGGTCTAATTCCCCATAGAAAGTACACTGGAATGCCTGTGTGGAAAGACTGACCTACAGTCCACAGATAACCCAGAAGGATATATCTGAAGGGCTTTATTCCTGCTGAAAGGGCTTGGGGAAAAGGGATTCTTGCAAATACTGACTTACCAAAGGTTTTCCTCAAGCAAACCTGGACGGCTGCCCCAGAGCCAGTACCAGCACTGCTCCTATAGCACAAATTTTACTTGTGGTTATTTTGACTTCAAAATTGTCAGCAGAAAGAGTGGAGAACTTCATATAAACATGTGAGGATTGCTACTGAAGTTTTTGGAAATAATTTCGTATCAGCTTGACTAGCTGATACTTCATCCATGTGTTTTTCTCACTACAAACTCTGTACTGTACAGCAGTACTTTTTACTGTCCAAAGTAATCATTAAAAGATAGATTCTTACAATTGGCACAGCACTGCAGCATTTTATATCTGCACGCCTTTCCCTAGCTGATACGAGCTGCAGTCTCAAAGCAAAGTCTAGTTGAGATCCTGTCCTTGCGTTACCTTGGTTAAGGATTCCTCCACAGAGTAGCAATTTTAGGCAGCTTGCTGAGACACTCTTCCCTTCCTACTACTAGCTGATGCCCAAATGCAAATCTCTGTAAGTAAAAAATCCAAATCCTGGGCCATTTTCCACACAAATCTGAGTGTATTCTGCCTGGATTTAGTAGTATTAGCATTGAAATCCATGTGCAAGGGAACTGGACATGATAAAGAAGAGAATGTGTTCCATTTTTGTGATTTCTCAACAAGGTGGCTAAATCTTAAGAATGAACAAACAAAACAACACACAAAAAGGAAAAACAAAAAAGGAAAAGCCATGATAGTTTCTTTTGCCAAGTGTAAGTATTCATGTGAGTCAACTGAGACAGGTGTGCTCTGTGGTCTTCCTACAGCCCTAGTGTTGTGATTATCCCTAGTGAGAGATGCCCTGGAGAGCTCCTTATGCTGCTCACACTCAGGTTTCTCTCTGGTCTGCAAGGAGATGCAGCCCTACAAGGTCAGGAGGCAGCTGTGGTTCACTCCTATTGCCTAGACTGCAAAGTGTACAAGACAAGGATACAACCATTGCCATCCAGTTTGATCCTTATTTTTTTCTTGTACAAACCTTCCAGTGTTATAATTATGTAGCTTTCATCAGAATTTGTTTGATATTCAATGGGCTCCCAGAATATCATCAAATTCCAAAGTAGCCTCTCTGACTGAAAGTTATTTTTGGAAGAATATGAAATCACTTACTCAAAAACTTTGAGATTTCTCAAAATACATTTGCATTCCTCTCCTTTTGAGGTTTGCATTTTTACAGGGTAATCTCTATACTGTGAGTGCTGCAGAAACTTCTTTGCATGTTGTGGAAGCTTAGGTTGTAAGAACTGCTATAGATACTCAGAATTTACCATAACATGGCTTTTGCTCTCTCTAATGATTTTTGGCATTAATTATGCTCTGCTTTCCAGAGATGTTATCTGGAATTTCTACCAAGCTATAATAGAAAGCAATAGACACATAAAACAATTGATAATCAATGTTTTGGGGCATAAAATGGGTTCTTCCTGCTGTTTGGATCCATGGTAGGCCACTGAAGATGATAGGCCATCGTGCTGTCAATTTTTAATTCGAGCTAAATTGTTCATATTAGCCTGTGTCACTGCTTTAGTAATTAGCATAATTTCAATCTACTACTTTGCCATCATATTACTACCTAAACTGATACTAAACCTTGTTGGTTCATGTCTCTTTGAAGATTGCTCCCAGAGCTGTCCCATCATGTCCTTCCAGGAAAGGAAGCATTGTCTTGCTCTGGTTGGCTTGGAGTTCTGGGGTCATGAGGTCCCACCAGGGTATGGTTCTTCTCCTCTTAACTTAGAGCAGGTTCTCAGACCCACAATTCTCCAGAGTTAAACATACAATTCACAAATGGGGTGAAGATATCACCACTTTCAAAGATACGGAAAAAAATCTTTGGGGAAAAAAAAAGATAGATTTCCAACATAGGGATTATATCATCTGAAAGGAAAACATTGTGCTTTTTTTGTCCCTTTTTGTAGATAAAACATTAGTGGATAAAATAGGGGATCATATTCCTCTTTTGAAAAACTTACCACTCAGAGATTTGAAGAAAAATCAATGTGACATTTGAATACACTTTGAAGTTCTTTCACAGCTTGAAACTTCACAACTTTTGTCTCTCCCTTTTTTTATCAACTGTATTCATTACATTTCCATATAAAGCAGCCTCCTCGTTAAATACCATCTCTCTTCCTCTCGCTCCTTTCCTCTTACTCACTCTCTTTTCCCATTTTCCCCCCTCCTGCCACTCTGCTCTCCAGGAGTACTGAACTCTTTCTCTCAAAGGTAGCAACACACCATTCAATTAAAGCTCCGGCCTTTGTAAGGACAGATAATAACTTTGATCGCTGCATTTGTATAATTAAGGGACAGGCCTCTGGTTTAAAGGGGCTCCTCTCTCGCCTTTGAAACAGCGAGGGCGTGATGAGTTTTCCGCGGCCCCAGCGCGGTAGGAAAGTCCCCTCTCCTTTGGTGTCACATCTATCTGCGTCCCCCAGCCTGCCCGTCCCTGTCCCAGGGCCCACGATTAGGCAGCTCCCCGCTGGCTGCAGATGGAGTGAAGCGGAGCGATAAGGGAAGCTGCCTTTCTGCCCTGCCTCAGATCGGCGCGGGGAGAGCTGCTCTTCACAGGCAGCCCGAGTGTAAGCCGTTTAAACAAGCGTGCAGGAAATATTGGGGTAATTACCGAGCGCAGGGAGGGGGTCTCCGGCTGTCAGCGGCATTGAGAATGGATTCGAAAACTCGCTCAGCAGATTAATTGATCCTTTTTCTGCAGCCCGTCTTTTGAATAATTCTCGCAGCGGCAGCGCACAGCCAAAAGTTGGGAGAGTGCAGTGTGCCGAGGAGAGGCATCCTCATCCACAGACGTGCGCATTTACTGGCGACTGCATCAGGCTTTCTTCTCCGCCAGAGCATTAAGAATTTTAGCGATAATTCATGCTTGGTAAATTTGTTTTCTGTAATAAGATCAAGCCCACAAAGGGAGAATAAAAAGCAGTGCCGCCTGCGCTTCCTTATCAGCGGCGATGCCAGCTAAGTGCTCTGATCGCAGGAAGCTGCTCCGAGGTGCTCTCGCCTGCTACCTAATTCAGTTTACTTAGAAAAGAGCTCACCGCAGTTTTAATGCTCAGTTTCGCACCGGTGAAGTGCCGCCAGTCCAGCGGAGCAGTGGTGGCCAGCAGGCCCCACGGAGAGCGGCCAGGCTCCTCTCCATCCCGGCAGGGCACTCGAGTGGAACATCAGCCAAGTGCCAGCTCTGTTGCTGGGGAGATGAGTACCAGCCTCTCGATTCCGTCTGCCCCTGTCCTCACTCTTCGCAGCTGGTGGAGGAGGGAAACTGGCAGGGAAACCTTGATGCTGTACCCACTTCTCACATTCGCCTGGCAAAGGATGCGCCGGCAGGAGGGAAATGGTGTGTGGAGCATTGGTGGAGGTGCAGTGTGTCTCCTCTGGAGCTGCGTCAGTACATTAGCACTTGTTCCATGCCTAAAGCAGAGAGGCATGGGACAGCAAGGAGAGCTTGCAGTGCTGCTCTCCTGGGTGAGTAATATTAATTGCTCATTTAAGGAAAATTTTAAGGAAAATAAAACAATGTCCTGTGGTTTAGATGCTGTGCTGCAGAGAGGATTTCAAAGCTCTTTATTAGCACTGTCCTAGCAACTTGAGATAGAGCAAGTGTCAAAAATGTCCTAATTTTGAATACCTATATTTGCACAGAATGATCTCGTACCATGGCAGTTTCTGTCAGGGCACTGTTCAATTCAGACTGCATTTAGTTGGCACACAAAGTAAATTGCTATCATCCTAAAATACAGTGAACAGTGCAATTAAAATCCATTTCTATGATAGTTGTCAGCTCCTTCGTACAGGACTGGAAAGGTATTTTAGAAGGTCTCATAAAGCCAAAAACTGACAAGTTGCTGTGTTTTTTCCATCTCCATTTTTTCCTGCCTTCACCAATGTTATTGGTACATCTGTGAGTGTCATATCCCTCACTCACAAAATACCAAGGGCCAGACTTTTGCAATTAAATTGCAAACATTTGTGCAAGGGAAATTTTGTGCTGAAATTATGTGGGCTTGGGAGACCAAAGATTCTCATGGCTCGCAGCCGGGCAGATGTCTGATCTGCCACCAATATGTGCACTTCTCTTTTGCAGGCACATGCACAGACATCCACGTGGAAAATCTGCAAGTGCTGCCATACTGAGGGTCACACTACAAGGCCCTGTATTCTACAGAATGCCCTCAGCAGCCCTTATTTCTTGTTTGGAGTTAAGAAGTTTTCAAATGGAAAATTGCCATATAGTGTAAGCAGATGGATTTAAGAAAATTGCTGGAACTACTGTGACTACGTGCCTGTACACCTCCATCTTTCTGTCCTATGAAATGGTGAGAAACATGTCTGGCTGATTTCACAGGGTCTCCCTCAAGTATTCTTACATGTTTTGATCCACAGGTCTTACATTCCTTCAGCCTTGGAGTTCATGACAGAGTAGAAAGAATCACAAATTTCATTTGACAGTACGAATTTCACCTGTGTTTGCACTAGAGTGCAAAACAGAAGGGTCCAGCTTCATCCCCTCTCCATTTTGCATCCTGGTCTACCCTTAGACCTCAAGGACTGGGGTGTCTACAGAGCTAGAAATGATGGGCTATCTCTTTTCCTGCCTGTTTTTGGCTGTAGTTGGGTTGTTGATGAGAAGTAAAAGTAGGTATTTGCTCAGGGAGAGGCTGAGGACCTCTCAGCCACTCCAGCTAGCTCTGAGGGTAGCGACAGCCATAGGACTTCACTTCCTAAGGCTACCACAGACCAGGAAAGCACAGAGAAGTACCCTTAAATACACTAACCACTAGCCTTATAGAGACATTTACAGCAGGCCAGTGGGGATAATTACTTTAGCTGTGCATTGTTTAAAGCCACTTGTATGTGTGCAAATGACTGTTTGCAAGTGAACACATTCCTAGACCCCAGAGAAGGGGCTGTAGTGTGGCTGTGCTGAGGGTCTGGATGCACCTGTACTGACAGCATTGCACGTGTGGGAGCCAGTTTTGTTTTGAAAAGAACAGTGTATCTGCAGCTTGCACTCTGTCATAACATATGTGAAAATAATATCCTACTCTAAGGGGATACAGCATAAAGGAAACCTTTGCTACAGAGCACATTCTTGAAATTAATCTCTAGCTCCCGAAATGTACCCATTCTGAAGAGAAGAAACAAGGCTTGAAAGCACTCCAAAGAACCATGTTGACACCACAGCTGCTGTTTTTAATACCCCACTGTGAAGGGTAGCATCCTGAAAGAGACTAAAAGCCTCTGTCCATCTACTCATGCCAGATCCAAAGCAGGTGGCTGTTAGAGCTGTCTTTTTCCAGTTGCCAGGCTTTCTTTTGGGGATCCATCTTAGAGCCAAGGGCAGTCTCCAGTGGGGCTTGCACCAATTATTTACTCTATTTATATGTAGCTAATTAAGTGATAATCCTTAGGTATCAGGATACGTGTGAAATAATAATTATTACTCACAAAGCACAAACTGAGAAAATTATTTGTTTATTTCTTTTGTTTATGCCCAAATGCTATAAAACTGATGATTAAAAGTTGCTCCATTCACCTTGGTATGTAATTATGCTGCCAAAATTGGAGTTAAGACAGAGTAAGTTTAGTTGATGGGGGAAAAAAAACAGAGTTTTGGTTTCAGGGAAGCTGTATAGCAAAAAAATCTGTGAGTTGGACCCAGCTGTGACATCAAAAATGTTTTTGAGTTCTCTATCAATGCTAAATGCTAGAAGGACCACCCCTGGTCATAAGAGAGGTTCAGAGGTAAGTGGTAGAGTTTTAATGGCACAGCATCTCTGCAGATGTGTGGTAATGGGCTCCTGGTGTGGCTGCTTCAGAGGCAATTTTAGGAAGTAAACCAGGAGGATGTGCCCCACCATGGACTGTTCCCCAAACTATTCTATGATGGGAAAGAAGTGCTCAACTCAGCTCCTGCACAGAAACATGTTCTGTTATGATGGTGTCTGCATGGAGGGCGTTGATCTTTGTGTTCAAGACATCAATATTGTCAGATCAGCTTAAATCAAATGAGGTCTTAATAATCCTTCAGTGAGCAAAAGTGGTAGGGTATACCTAACTTACATTCTTAATTTTTTTTTTTTATAATGAGCAAGGCTTTAGGAGTCCTGCTTTTAAATTTTTAGCAACCCTCTAATGCCTCCGTAGTCTCAGGTCTGTTCCAAGAGTTAAATAAAGCCTAGTTCAAGATTCTCAGCACTGACAGTAGTGGGATCACCAGCTGGAAGTGGTGCAAAAGGGCTCTTTGAAAGGTGATAATTTGCAACCACTTTGCATGGAAATAACATTCCATTTCTTCTTCCTGTTCTCTTCTATGCTGTCTTCACTGTCTTGGAAGAAGTATGACTGAGGAAAGATGTCTCAGGCTTATTAAATCATGTGGGGTTAAATAGAGATCAGCTGTTCACTGAGTCTTCCAGTACAAGACAAGCCTGCGTGGTCAGATGGCAGATTTAAAACTAAATTCTCTATCAGTCCAAGGTACAACTGTGCAAGTTCAAGGAAGCAACTGTGCAAGTTCATTGCAGAGGGATTTTTCAAGGGCTGTTAAATATGAAGAGTGAAGCTCAGAGGAAGTAGAAAGTAGCCCATCACTGCATGAGGCTCTGTTCTTATACAGTTCCACAAGCACCTCATGTTGGATGGCATCTGAGATGGGATCCTGTACTAGATAAACTTTAGGGGATTCTGCACTAGATAAGCTTTGTCTCGGATCCAGTGTAATTGTTCTTGTGCTGAGCCTTTTTGTCTTAATTGCTGTTTTGTGTTTTGCTTTAGAATACCCTGTGACTGGAGCTGGGAAATTTGTGTTTTATGGAGAGCACTCTTGCAGGAAGACTGCCTCCTGCAGTGATACAAATGTGGTGGGCTTTAGGTTTTAATTATGAATTATTGCAACTCCTTTGATTTATACAGAATATTTTAGTGTACAAAAATAAGAGAAGTTGTATTTCCATTTGACCTCATGTGATGAATTCAAATTAGAGGAGTTCTAGTTTTTAAAACAGAAGAGCTAAGGGCATAAGGCCATTTAATTGCATTGTTTTCCATATTTCTTTTCCCTATTACTTCTAAATAATTTATCAGTTGAAGTTACTCTGTGTGAGGGCAAAAGGCACATTTTCTCGAGCCAATGGAAACAACCACCTATGATTTTTATTGCTTTAGGCCAAGTGCTGAGAAAACAACCAATCCTGTGTGCATGGCAGCTATTTTAGAGACCTCTCAACAAAAAGTATAGGGAAAGATATACAAGATGGATGGGTGAACTGAGCACAGCCATGTCTTTCACTCTTTTTACATGGGATGTTCTGCTGACTGACCATTGAAGCTGGAGCTGTATTGTGAAAATCAGTTTGCAGGATTGAGACCTTGGCTAACAAGCTGTGCAGAAAGTAGGGAAAATCAGTCTTCGTTTTGATATAATCAGATTAAAGAAAAGTATGAAACTAAGTTTTTTCAAAAGAAAAGGAGAGAAGAAGGAAAGGATAGGTAAGAATATAGCTGAAGGAAAAGAAAACACAGAAGAAATCAACTTAGCATTCAGGAAAAAACCCCACAATTTAGCAAGGAGATTCTTTTTATTTTAACATTAGTTTGAAAAGACTGATGCATATCTTTCTAACCCGGAGTTGGTAGTTTTTTCTGTTATCATAGTCTCTCTCTTGAATCATGTAAAGCAAATCTGTTCCTTAAGATTGAATGGCTTGTTTAAAAGGACACTCTCAGTTTTGTGAGCTCTTTACAGTGGCTCGTACAGATCCGTTGAGTTTTTGACAGATCCCTGGGACAGAAGGTCTGCCTCTTTAGTGTAAAAGATAGGCCTTGTGCCCTGACATGTGTTTGAATGCTGCTGCCCATCCCGTTCCTCTCACCCTCACCCCTGTCTCTTCTTGGATCATCTCCAGTTTCATTTTCAGATCCCTGTGACAGCTATTTCAGGTAAGCACTGCCTTCCAGTGTACTGCTGGCTCACTGCAGACAAAAACACAGGAGAAAAAAGAAGGTAAGGAAAAGGGCAAAACTGTTTGAAAGGAGTTTTACCATTACTTTTACTTTGAGTTGCCTTAAGGGTTATTTGTAACAGTAGTACATCCAACACTTTTAGGACATGTTAAGTTGTGAGCAATGTCTTTAAATTTTATCACACAACTTGTGGAAACCCTGTTCATGTGTTTGACATGCTTGTAAACTGCAGACCATCCTGCTGCAATATGGGTAGACAACCAAAACAAAAAAATCTGACACAGTACCTTTAGTGAAGGCCCAAGTCCTTGCTGGGTACCATTTTACTTTCAGAGAAGTCTCACCGAATTTTTCTATTGCCAGGAATGGCCAGTTTGGTTTTCACAGTATCTTTCCTGCAGGAAGATTTCACAAGGGTGGAATCTGAGACATGATGACAGAACATCACTTCAGCATTTAAATTTAATCAATTCATCTTGTATCTACTGAAGACCATTTAATTGAAATACAGATTTTCAGAAGATGGTTTGTTCGGGTTTTTTTGCCTGTCTCACAGGCACTGAGGAGTTCCTGTTTCTACTTGGTTTAAATAGCTAAAATAATAAGTGAATGCTGTTTAGGGACAGGGGGATGCAATGGAGTAACCACAGGAAGCTCTCCAACTTCCTCTCAAATCTTCTGGCCTTGTATTTGATTTCTTTCAATCTGCATCACTGTGCCATATCTCACACAAAATAACCCAAAATAAGTCAAAATAAGTCAAATTCCCTTTATCTGCAGCACTAAAACCTAAAGATGCATCATCCCAGACATGTCAGAAAACATTCCTCTGTTGTATAAAACCTACCAGCCAGCAAAGGCTGTGATGAGGAAGCTCTGCAGTCCCCACACCTCTGCTTTTTATTTAGTAGAACCAGGCATCCCACAATGTGTGCTGTTGGCCAAGTAGTAGGGGGATCAAGCTTGAAAGGTGTGCAGTTATGGCCTAGAAAATTATCTGGGTGAGCACTAGCAATCTATCTGCTCGTGTGAAAGTGAGATAATGAGACTGAACAGTACATCCTTTCCACTCCACCAGCACCACCGAGTACTTAAATCAGTTGGGATCCTGATGTGCTGCTAGAGAGCTTACTCTGCCCAGTTTATGCTTTTTTATTCATAACTTGCACCTTTATGCAGAGGTGATAATTTCCTAATAAATAGCAAATTCAACCGCATTATACCTGTCAGACTGTTGCAAATACCTAGAGACACTATTACACGAAAATGATTGTGTATTCTCCATTTTGGGAAAAAAAAACTGTGTGTGTCAGATTAATGAGGTTATGAGCAAGTGAGCAGAATAAACCAGTAAAATGTAATTAAGCCATTTAGCACTCCATAAAAATAGGAACACATAAAAAAGTAATGTGAACCACAGGGTGCAGTTACTCACCAGCTCCAGTATGTCAGTAGGACTTAAAGGGGCCCTCTCTTTTTTTTTTTTCCCACCTTCAAGGCAAAAAAATGTTCAAATCACTTTGAGCTTTTAAAGTTGTCTGTCCATGTCCCATCCTCATGATATGTTATGTTCTCTCTCCCTACATGTTTCCCCCCTTTAATGTTGCAACAGGAGGAGGATTTTTTTTTTAAATCTCATTTGAGGTTTTTTCACTCTTTCCAGCTGCAGACACTCCCACGTCTTCAGGATTTGTTGCCATGTCCTCCTTTATGTAGCAGGAGGTGTAACCTCATCAGGATGCAAACACACAAAGCCAAATTGCTAGTCTGTGACATACTTTTTTTTTTTGCTTCTGTGTAAGTCCCTTCATTAGGGATGCCTGGACAACTGAGCACTAGGAAGCACAGAACTGCATCTAGAGAGACAGTGAGAGGGAGTTGAAATGTGTTCATTTTAGGACTGAAAGAGACTCTCAGAGATAACCCACAGCAGGTGCAGTTCAGTGAAGATATTTTCATTGCAGAGAACAGATGTTTCAAATAGTTGTTGTCTATCAAAGCTGGTAAAAGTAGATTTTCATTATGCATAAAGCCATTCTAAATGCCACTATGTATGAGGAAAGAGATCAAAGGGAGAGCTCTTACCATGCTTGCAGGGTGTGTTAGATTCCCTCTAGTGGCTGATCTTCCGGAATTTAATAAATTACTACTGCCAGGAGCTAATACAAATATAGTCCCTCGTTTAGCTGAAGTGGTAGATCACGCTGACGATACCTGCAGGGGATTACAGTAAAGATGGGAAGAGAAGAGGCAGGAGGGAGGACCCAGTGTGTTAGCCAAGAACTGCATCCAGGAAGGGAACTTCTGGAAGAGACAGAGGATGTGATGTGCCAGCAGTGGCTTGATGTGACAGATCAATGGCTCATGTCCTACAGAAGACTGGATGTGGTGATGGCCGGTGGATTTACATGCTTCGTGATAACAGAGAGATAAAGAAGTGAACTCCAGTAAACCCAGAAAGTTGTTTGGCAGGTTCTCATGGGGAGGAATACAAATACAAAGAGGAGAGCTGGAAGTTTCTAAGGGACAAAACACAGAAAGCTGTCCAGAAAATGATACATCCTGATGTGAATAAAATAGAGTGGTTGCAGTAAAACACAGAATGCAACACCAGGAGCTATTGAATAATACGAAAATCAAAGAGAAAGCATAAGCAGAAACAAGGTGCTGGAGGTTGTAAAATAATACATGGGCATGCATAGACATGATCAGAAAGGCTAATGAAGAAATGTAATTGCAACTAGTGATGGGCATAAGAAACAACATAATATTTCTATAAATGTAGTTCCTTTATGGGAGACAGAGAAAAATACAATCTCTTACCTAATGGAGGCAGGAGCAGAAACATTCAGCTTGTTTCTTTTTTTAATGTTAAAAAATAATGAGATTGTAATTGCACCTCTGATACGATTAACAGCAGTTAATGAGAGGACAAGAACTCTGGCCAGATAGTCATAGATCAGGTCAAATAACACTGAGGTACAGTTAGACTGCTGTAGTCCTTAGGCTGTCTGAAATGTACCCTTGGAGTATTTAAGGGATTAGGATGAGCTGTTGCTGGGTAGTGATTAACACTCTGAAAGGAAGGGTGAATTCCAAAACATTGCAAGAGGATGGACATAATTCTAGCTTTTGTTTTGAAAAAGGGAATGAGGAATAGAGGAGAAAGGCAATTAGAGGCTACAAACTGATTTTCTGTACCTTAAGAGAGTGTAAAGAGCTTTCCAGCGCTGAGAGGTTGCAATGGTAAGATACAGCAAACATGAATTTATCAAGAATAAATCCTATTGAAACAAGGCCTTGTTGAAGAGCTTTGCACCTCCAGTGGATCCTGTGAGGAGGTAAAGGATGTGATATCAAAGCTTTGGGGCCGTTCCCCTGTGTCATTCTTGCCAAAAGCCTAAAAAGCTATGGCCCAGGTGAAACTACAGTCAGGGTGACTCAAACCCGAAATCAGTAACATGGTATTCAAATCAGACCGGTGAAAAGTGCTGTCTCTGTTTAGGGCTGAGAACCCTGAGCACAAATGGGCACTGGGGACTAACAGGCTGCTCAGGCACATGTGTGACCTGGAGCTTGGATCTTGCTTTCTGGGGAATATGCTCCAAATGTGAGTCACCAAGGCAATAGTGGCAGCCTCACAGGAAGTTTATGCCTTCTGCGGGGCTGGTTCTTTTTAAGGTCTTATCGGTCAGTTTTAAAGAAGTGTGCAGGTCAGAGGGAGTTGTGAGTATGTTGTGAAGAGAAAAAAGATAGCAAGGAGCATGGTTGTCCTCTAAAGTTTCAAGTCCTTAGTTAAGGGGCAGAAAATTCCAGATGTGCTGACCTTTTGAATTTGTGGTTTCTCTCGGTTTCAACTTTTCGCTCATAACTTTTTTTCAGACTGTGAAAATTGAAAAGACCATTTTTTAATAAAACAGCTTAACCTTGTACTTACATAGACCTTTCCTAAGTTAATTCCTGTATTAGAGAACTAAAGAAATTCTTTTAGAGTAAATTCCAAGTTATTGATAACATTTCCAAATTTAGGAGTCTAGCACAGATATTTCTGAAATTTTTTCAGTGATTAGTAAAAATGTCAACTTAACTTCTACTCTCTTTCTGACTTTTACTTCTAGATATTGTTATATTATTTTATTATCAAAGTTTTCTTCCCTATGACATAAAGACGCAGATCAAGTTATCCCTTAACTTCTTTGATGAACAAACTACATGGCTGTCCTGGAGTTTACAGGTTTCCTTTCCAATCTGTAATGATTCTCATTGAATTTCTCTGAACCCTCTCCAATTTATCAACATCCCTGATGAATCATGGACATCATATTTCAGCATAAACTCCCAAATATGAAGCTCTAGTGCCAAATCCAGACTTAATATAATTCCCTTCTGTTTGCCTGCAGTGTGGCTGCCTACAGAAATTCTCCTGTTTATTGTTCCAGGGGCTGCATTGACTCATTTGGATGCACTATCATGCTGGCACTCATGTACGGTTATTTATCTGTTACTATTCCTAAATTATTTCTAGAAATCCTTAAGTAAACCCTGTCTACCCTGTAAGTGTGTCCTACACTTCTTGTTCCTGGATGTATTCCTTTACATGTAGCTGTGTTACAGCATTAGGTGTTTACTCTTTTGTCTAACCTATCAGGTGATTTTCTTTTTTTATCAGCCATTTTTGGGGTTTAGATTGTGATTTTCTCTGGTCCTCCAGATCATTGATAAAACTGCTGAACATATAAGGGCCAAAACCTAATCGCTGTAGAGCTCTGATAAAAACTCTATCATTGATGATTCTCCAATTTGAATCCATTAACAATGTGCTGTGCTGGTTTTCCATTGCTCTAAATTCTTGATAAAAATCCCAGACCAGCCATCAGCTCATCTCAACTAGATGCTGTATATTGTTTGTGACTTACTGAGAGGGTGGATACCAGCTTTCAAATGAATCTGCTGTGTGGCTGAGTGAAATCATGCTAGATACTTGGGAATCAAAAGCAAATCTCACACCACACGTGAGAAATGCTGCGTGTTGGGGGAGGGATCAATAATTACATTTTAGTGTTGCAGTGCAGTGGTACGTAGTTCATCTTTGACTAGTTTCTGTGAAGATCAATGTGAGATTTGAGTGAATTAGTGTGGCTAAGTGTTTGCAACTCAATAGCTGTAAAATTATGATAGATACCTTAATATTACTATATTGGCTTTCTAGAACATCCCACAGAGGTTTTCTTTTTCGGTTGTTTTCTTTTTTAAATCACTTTACTTGCATTCACAACCCAGTTCTGAGTCAGTGTATGAATTTTCCTGGCATGTTTCTCGTGCCTTTTTATCTGCTAGAACTTCAGGCATTATCCTCAATAACAAATTTATTTAAAGAAGGTCATCAAAATCCCACTAATATTTATGTAGTTGTCTGAAGAAATATTATTTTGTCTTCCTTGATCTATTTTTACAACATGAAATTTAAAATATTTGATTACATTGGATTAATTTACATGGCCTGATTTTTTAATTATATGTATAAAATATCACCATGCATTGATCTAAGTGAACTCAGAAAAGGAAAGAATTGCTGATATTCTCACTTTGCAGACTGACCCATTTTTTAATGATATTTGAGGAGCTAAGGGCCACTGAGTTTACATATATTTTCTCCTTTGAGTGTCAAAATGCAGACAGTTAGGTTTATATTTGACTTTGGCGTTAAGTTCCGGGTTTCGGAAAAGTGCTGAGCCTTTTCAGTTTCCTCTGAGTGCTGGCAAGCGCCTGCAGAAGTGCATGCTGTCATCTGATAAGGACAATAAGGAGAGCATCAGCAGCACTCCTTTTTTTATTCCATCATATATAACATGCTTGTCAAACAGAATCCAGCGCGGTGAGGTAATGACTGCGCGGCGTGAGCGACATTCCGAGCAGGAGGCAATGCCCCTGGAGCAGTTCTGCTGTTCCAGGACTGGAGCCAGCAGCTCTCCATGGCTCTGCTCGTGCCATGCTGTGAGCAGCCAACGTGGGGGTCTGAAATCATCCCTGCTCTGCACGGTGCACTCATGGCCTATCGACAGCATTTGCGGCTTTTTCACGGGTTGCCCGATCATTGTGTTGTCTCTCGGTTGGACCGAGGCCCCCGAGGCCCTGGGCAGGATGAGGGTACCTTTATCAGGTGCCATCCAGGCAGGGGGACAGGGCTTTGGTACCCCCTGCCTGGCACAGGTCTGCGTGTTCCTCCGGCCAGGCGCAGGCACATAATGGCACAGCTCGAGATCCGGATGGAGGCGAGGAAGGAGCATGCTGAGAAAAATAATTGAAAACGAAGCTGCATTTAAAAGTAATCAAATTACTCCTTGGGATTAAATTTTTAGAGCCAAATTTTAGCCCTCATTCTACGGCAGTGCCTTGGCAGGACTGTGCAGCTTGGCCCGGCTCCATGCCTGGGGAGAGTTTACTACTTTTCTGAGTAAATAGAACATATGAAGCCAGATTCTCATTTCTTTTATGCCTAAGTAAATGCATCCCTTTTTCAATGGAGTCCTCCTTGATTTATACGTATGTCCGTGAAAGAAAACAGGAAGAGAATGGCTCCACAGCTGCTAAACCCTTGCTGACTCTGCTCCCAGAGTGCTTAGCAAAGGCACTGGTAATGAAAGATAAGAGGGCTTGATTACTTGGGGTCTGATTGCCCCTTCAGAGATCTGGACCTGCTCTTTCAGCTACAAAGTGACCATTAGGATAAGGAGTGTAATTCCACTGTGGCATCTAAGAAATGTAAAATTCCATTGTTCAAGGACTCCACCCTTGTGAGTGCTGGAGGATTTATCTTAAGCTGTTTGCCTTGCTGCCTTTTGACTTTCTGTCAAGGAGAGCAGTTACTATTACACAAGAGTAGGAGGAAGCTTTATAGCTCCTGTAAAGAAGAAGCAAAAAGAAGTTCAGAGGGCATGTCATGTCTCTGGTCTTCCAGACCACTGCAATTCCCAAGAGTCTAGTCATGGAGCTGCCGTGTTTTGGTGTTCAGAATAATTAAATTGGTCACTGAGTTGAGCTGCCTGTGAGAAGAATCCAAAAGGAGCAAAACACTGCAGGTACCAACCATGAAGATGGCTTTTTTTGTGGCTTATGTCTCCAACAGACACCTCAGTGACCCTGGATTCTTTTCTTCTCCTGGGCTGTGCACACATCTGCAGCATGCTCAGATATGTAGAGAGAAAATTTGATTTGAGGAAGGAAATCTGATTTCCAACTAACATCCCTGACACCTGCACGAGGAAGCACCTTGCTGGTACTCAGTGCACCCCATGCACCCAGGCTACAGTTTCCTGGCAAGAGCTGAAACCATGAGCCACACTACTGCAGTGAGGGCTCAGCATGTGAGCTTGGGTGTCTTACACAGCCTAAGGCAGCTGCTCTCAGGGAAAATGTGCTTTACGTACATACATATATATACACACATGTATTTATGTGAACGTTTAAGCTGAGCTCAAATTAATAGTTAAGGTAAGAGGGGTTAAAACTGGGGACAGTATATATGTGTGTATACATATATATATATGTATAAATACACAGTAACTAGCTGTGACAAATGCAGCAGCCTGAGTTCTGTTGCACTGAGGTGTTGCATTCTAACATATGTATCTGTCTTGCCCAGCTCTTGTGCTGAGCCCCTCCGCATGCTATTTGAAGAATTTTTGTGTCATATATCCTACACTGTGCTCTGACAGTATCTAGGCACTACAGGGTGAGTTAAGAATGGACTGACACTTCGAAGACTGTCCCTTGCTGTTAGCTTAGCGCTGTTTCATGTGAAAAATATCTTCAGGATGGCTGTTTCTTTCTCAGATAACAGACCTGCCTACCCTTACAAGTGACAGCTCCATCCCTTCCACTTCAGAAAACAGAGGACATCATTAAAATTTTGACATCCATACAGGAATACCACAAAAAGAAAACAATAAATGTAAATACCAGGGTCTGGTATATGTCAAGATTTTAATGGAACCCACACTGTCAAAGATCTCAGAACCAACCAATTGCTCAAGAAAAATGTTCTCACCTCTTTACTATTCTGGTTCTTGAAAATTGGTAGATAGGTCTTAGTAGAATTAGATTTGTATTGCCCCAAGGTGAGAGTCACCACATCTGTGGTCTCATTAGAGGACTTCTCTTCCTCCACAAATGCATCCATCAAAAGTAGTAGGAAAGAATTCATGTAATGAAATTGGATGTGCTGGCTTCTTTGGAAGCTTGGTTCAATACTCACTGAAATTAGAGGAATTATTTAATAAGAACCTTGTGCTTATTTTTGGTTGTGTAACATGGGTTCATTAGTGACGGGGCTAAACTTTTTTCAACTTTTGTGTTTCCAGAACACAAAAGACCTTTGAAATAGTTACTTTGAGATTGCACTAAATCCATGAGTGAATTATGATTAAATGTAAGCATTTAGAGGTATAAGAATATCAGAGTTGTTAAATCAGATCAGACCCATTCAGGCTCAGAAAATGGCCACATGCATGATAAGACATTATCAGAAACTTTTTACTGGGAGAGTGCAACAGTAATTTTCTTCCTGCCCTTCTGTCAAATAGAAAAAACTCTTTAAGTCTTTCCTCCTAGGTTTTGTTGCTCTTCTAGTATAACTGTGAAAGGTCTTATTGTCCACAAATGAATAAAGCACCTGATGCCCAATTCTGGCCTTTTCCCAAAAAGTGGATTCAGAGCAGATACCGGGCTTAGCCTCTCTCTCACTAGTCTGATGGCAAAATTCCCATTATGTCTCCTGCCACTGGAAGAATTTTTTCTGTTGAGACTTAATTCACAAATTACATCACAAAGTCAACCAAAACACTTGCATAATTTCTAAAATTATGTCAGACAAAAATTTGGAAACCCCTCAAAAGTATGGAAAATTCTAAAAAACCATGTTTTTAATTTTCTTTTTCAAAATTGTCTCACTACATCTTCATCAATTTATATTCTATATTGTTAAAAGTCATCAAAAAACTGCTTCATTCTTAGTTAACTGAAGTATGCTCTCTAGAAAATAAATCTTTAACAATTTTTTTTCTTCTGCCTTGCAGTCGTATGTTTGGTCAATCTGAATTTTCCTTTATACCAGCTTCTTGTTTTGGCCAATAAAGGGCAAATATCAGTCGTTCAAGAATGCCTTTCATCTGTAGCTATAAAGGACTGAGATTAAGACTGCAATATCCAAAATGCCAAAAATGCTTTCTGTCGCTGATTACTAATTAAGTACTCCCTTATCGAAGGACATCCATTCATAGACGAAAGGAAATCTCATCATTTAAAGGGCCAGTAGTCATGAAATATAAATGAGAAGATAACAGTAAGGCTATGTTCTCTTAGCATGCATCATATCCCACGGTGATTTTTTACTTATAAAACATTGAACTGATTGCATACTGTTTTGCTGTGTATCACTCACAAGGACTACTCTTGGGTAATGAAGTGTAATTAAGAGGAATCGTATCTCTCTCTTCATTCAAAGCCAATGATTTCCTTTCCCATTAGTTACACTCTGGAAATACAATGCTTTACAGACATAATCTTTACCATTGATTTAATTGACTCAGCTGTCTTCAGATGTTAGAGCTGTGTACCAACGGCTATATCATTTAGATGCCTTTTCTTAGTTCAGAAGTTAAACAAACATAAACTATATTTCTTACCAGTCATAAGAACAGATTACTAGCTGCAGTGCTAAGCAGCCATCCCTGCCTTTGATGAGCACAAGATATGTGCTTTTTTCTCTTTTTTTTCCTTTCAGTGGGAAGTTTTTTGCATTTGAATTTGAATTTGCCAAGTCAGGTAATTCTCGTTACATTTTTCTTTCTTTCTTGAATTTAACTCTGTTTTAGAAGCTAATGAAATATTAGAAAGACTTGGAGATATGTAACACCTGAGTGCTTGGTTTCTGACTGTTGAGAATCTGCAACACCAGTCTGTGATGTTGAGGTGAAAGGCACAGAAACTGAAGAAAGGTTGGTGCTCTCCCAGGAGTCTAGTAACCTATTTCCATGTGCTATTCCCTATGGCTGCCCACTGACATCTCCCTCAGGGTAATAGTGGTATCTCATTGAAAATTCACAGTAATTTACTGAGAAATTCTGAAGCCCAGTCATGATATGCAGGTGAAACTCAAGGCAGACCTGCTAACATAGAGAATAACCTAACATTTTTAAAACATGAGGTTACAAAATTGAACATGCTGTGGTTTCGTAGAATCATAAATCAGCTTGGGTTGGAAGGGACCTTAAGGATCATCCAGTTACAAACCACTTGCCATGGACAGGGACACCTTTCACTAGATCAGGTCCACTTCTTCCATTTTTATTTGACAATCCTTTATCTTGGTCTTCTATTATGGGAAATATGTTTGCATGAAAGAGCTTATCACCTACTCTCTAAAACTCTTATGGACAAAATACATGACTAACTGCCACTAAAATATAACTCAATTACAGGACAGCATCAATTCAGTTTCTTTCAAATTTTTTTACCAACATTTATTTGCAATGCATTTCATCAGCAGTAGTGATGCCTGCCTACAAGGATACGCAAAAGGGATCATGGAGACTAAAGAAGCTATCTGAAGGAGAAGGTGCTCTAGTTTACAAATGGGTACAATCAGAGATTGTTAGCTATGTAAGTGTTTGTTTAGACTGCAGCTGGCTTTTCACTATGGGATATTAAAGCAAGCCATCTACTTTCCTGTGTGAATGGGTTAAGTTCATTAGGTGATTCATTCTTTTTTTCCTTCCAGAGCATGATCCTGTCCAAAATCACCATGTCCTTGCTCCATTTCTGTTCTGGTAAAGTGAGGCCAGGTTTGTGATGGAGGAGAGATGGCATTAAAGTTGCAGTTCTCCCAGAATATTCACTCTCCATCAACACACAGCTATCCAAAGAAAGGTTTCTTCCCACGGAAGGCTGTGGTTTTGGGCTGCACCATGCTCAATCCTTCTTTGTGTCTGCAAGCAAGCCCTGAATGTGTCCTCTGGCTGAGGTTAAAGGAGAAGGGCTCCACAAAAAATTAGCTTTCTCTAATTTTTCTTCTGCCAAACTACAGGCTGAACAGCATTTGGTCAGTGGGAATGATAGGGTAAATCTGACTTTTTAGTGCTTTTAGCTTGCCAAGACCACTGCAAACCTCAGTCCTGTAGTTTTCTGCCAGTCAGCACTGCCACCACTGTGCTAATGGTCATTGAATGTCACGAATCACTTTCACCTTGGAAAATACTTGGAACCAGAGGGTAATGACTAAATAAAGCCTGAATCTTGGGGATAAATATGTAATTTACGATGCAGCACAGAAGGAAGATTACCTGTATAGCACTTCCTGGGTATGTGTATGCACACACAGAGAGGAGAATCTGTTCTCCTTCAGTCACGGTGCACATTTGTAAATGTTAAAGACAGGGAACAGATGACTGTTTAACATGGCAAAGAGCTATAAAAGCATTACTGCCTTTCCATGCTTTTTCAGTCGTTTAAAAAGTTTTTTAATGCAGTATTGCAAACTGGCTTCTGAAGAGTCATATGGTATTTTAAACACCTACCAAGGAAAGAGATTACTTTTAAATATTGTATTTTAGAGCTCACAGGAGACCTCAGGCAGTTTGTTATTCATTTCAACCTAGCACAAGCAATAACAAGCTTACTGGATAAGATGTCTACTTAGTGAAATAGTTTGACTCTCTAATGCCCATTATTAATTGTTTAATATATAGAATTCTCTGCAATTTATTGTACGTGTCTGAACATTCTTTAGGAAATCAAGATAATGGGCTTTCTGGACATTACAAATGCCCTGGACAATGCATTTTATTACTTCTCAGTTATCTACTGTTTTGAAAATATAAATTCAAGGACCTCTTAGAAAGGATTGCTCAATAAGAGGGCGAAAATATCGGGGTAACATTCATCTGCTGCTAATGGTCTCTGAGCTGCTAGAAATGCTTCCTGCCATCTGCATTTTAGAAACCAAGGTAATGCTAATGATGTTTTGTATCCTCAGCATCCTCAATAGTGTCATTAGCACAAACTCATCTCAGGAAAACTGCTCTGGGTGGTTGAAGGAGCAGTCTGGGACCTGGCTTGTGCTGCATCTCCTGCCCTGTGCAGAGTGGGTGCTGCCTTTGTGTGTCCCCTTGTGCCCTGTTTGTCACACAGTGCCACATCCTGACGCTGCACCAAGGCCTTGCTGCCTGCAGGAGGAGGTTGTTGTCATTAGAGCTGACTGGAAAACACACGATGAGGTCTGTAGAAGAGAGGAATTCTTTTACCTACAAAATTGCCTCCTAATTATGGCAAATCCAAAAAGCATTTTGATTTGTTAGCCTTTGAGCTTTCTTGTGGCCAGGAGCTCTGGTTTTTCCTTATTGGCTAAACAGCTCTTAGCAGAGCACAATGATGGTTTAGCACTTGAGCTCTCACAAGCTACAGTGACAGAAGTAGAAATAAATAATAAATACAGCTGTGCTCGCAGCTCCCAAAATATTGATGCTTCTTTATTTTGGAAGCCAAAATAAAAACAATTTCTCACGTTTTGAGCACAATAAAATATCTGGTTTGTAAAACAGGGAGATGTAAAACCCCTTGTCGACCTTTGTCCTTGTGACACTGCTGAATTTAGTAAGCCTAATCTTGAGGTATCTGACTGGCTTAATCCTCTCCTGTTTTATTCTTCAAACACCACTGATTTACATGGTATTTTGCCTTAGACAGGGCAGTCGGGCTTTGATATTTGATCCCCATGGGAGTGTTGATTAATAAAGCCTGAGAGGAAAAGTTATAACTGCAGAAAATGAGAGTGAGCAAGAGTCCTTTGTAAATGAGAGTCCTGGGATCTGCAATGATTTCAAATTACATTTCTGTGTCTGTGTGTGTGTGTCTGTGTGTGTGTGTGTGTGTGTGTGTGTGTGTGTGTGTAGTCAGTGCTTTGGCATGTCAATAGCTCTTAGTGCACTTTAGAAAAGATGCTCTGAACATTGATAAACTGTAGAGCTAAGCTATCTTGGTTCAGGTAATTGTGCAAAAATAGCATCATCACTGTGTTAGAAATGAAAAGAGGAAAAAAAAATCTACCTGCAAAAAAGGTGCTGTAAAAGCAGGAGACTAAAGAAAACAAAAATTATGAATATTACAGACAAGAATTGTGTAGTTCCTTTCTGAAGGCACAATAGCAAAAACTTAGCTCCTTTACAAGGTAAGTTTCAAATTTGAAGCATCAAGAAATTTGAGAAGTAAGCTGTAGGCTCGACACTGGAGCCAGGCACCTGACCTCAATGCTGTGGGCTGTGTGAGAGAAAACAGAACGTTCTGCATTTTCTGTATTCTAATTCTGAAAAGGTCATTATGTGCTCTAATAGCCCTGGCTACACAAAGCATCTCACACTTTTTCATGTGACCCCACATGACCTTTCTTAATGTGGAAAAGGCTGTGACTCCACCAATTACTACTGAAAACTAATAATCAGTTGCATTACATGCATGTAATAAGACCTCCACTGAAATTTATTGACTGATGTTTGTAATGTACACATTCAACATTTTAATAATGTTTTGGGAAACTGAAATTGTGGTATTCTCCAATTTTGTTGGTGACCTTCACTGAACTGACTGTAATTTGGAAATACTGTGAAATCTATAAAGGTTAAACTTCGTAACCAGCCAAATGTTGAATGTGGGTTATGATTTCCATGGCATGTGAATAGCTTAATATTTTTATTTTATTTTACCTCTGATTAGTTGTACATGGAATATTAAAGCTGACGTTTTACAGTCAGTAAAGCGAGGGACATTTTAATCAGAACATAGATCTCACCTCTAAGTACAAATCAGAAGGACAGACACTTAATAGTTTTGAAACATGTGGTTAATAGGCCTATAATTTTAATTTATAACCCTATGATTGTATTTTATTTTTCAGTTTGTAGATATTGGGAAAGGAATCTTCAGATGCTTCTTAATTATTTTGAATTTAGTTAATGAGATATGTAGCCCCAGTCCAAACTCCAGGCTTATAATAAAAAAAAGCTAAACGATGGAAATACATCCATTCTTGTATTTTTACTGAATGTTATTTGGAAATCTCTCTTTTTTCTTATTTTCCAATAAAAAGTTGTTGTTTTGGTTTTTTTTAGTGATTGTTCTGCATCTCCAAATTACATTGCTGCTCCCTGTGCTGGGCTTTTGAGAGACCTCAGATCTCATTTCCACAAGAGACCAGAGCAATTGGTATGATTTGGGGACAAAAAAAAGGTGAAATAGCTCAGAGTGCTGGCGTGACAGACCCCAGAAGGAATATGCAATACATCAGTGTAGCCAGGGTCATCTCTAGTGCCATCACTGTGACTGGGGAATAGGGTGTTGGATCATGACAGAGCCATGATTTGGAGGAGACTAGGGATGATGCCTCTATCAGTGTTCCACTGCTGCTCCCAGGAAATGTCCACTCAGCAGATAAACCGAGTGTCTTTCCCACGCTGCAGGCAAAGTCTGACAGAAACAGAAGGTGACACATGCTGAGGGCTGGTATCCTGTCTGCTGAACCACAGACCTGCTCTACTCACAGCACTGTAATGGGAATAACTTTCCTTTTCCAATTCATTTAATGAAGATGGGTGCTTGTGAACCATTCTTTATACTTCAGAAATGCTGCATCTCTCATGGTCACAAGGTGCTTGTGACCAGCCAGCTGAATATGCCTCTAGCAAAAAGCTGTCACTCAGAATTTAAAATAGATATCTGTTTATACTGATACTGTATATGTACTGTATACTGTAATGTCTTTTTTCTTCAATGTATGTTTTAAATTGTACAAGGAAAACATGGAACCCTGGCAACTTTGCAGCTAATTCCAATTCATAGCAGGTTTGCTTGTGGTTTGGTCACTGGCTGGATTTCTGACAGTTTACCACAGCTCTGAGGGATTTTTGGCTTTTCTTATGTGTGGTTTATGCTGTTCCTGGGGATTCTGTGGAAAAACAGATTGAGGGAGACAATAGCGGGGAAAGGGTTGGTTTTCTATTTCCTTTCATTCATTGTTGATACACTCCAAAGGAAAACTGGCAAGAAAGGGATGCAGGACTTGGCAGAAAGCCAGCAGACAGGAGTGCTGCAGAAGGTGAACATTGTCTTTTGTCCATTTCAAGTATCCCTATTTCATTCTGTGCAGTCCAAGCTGTACAAGTCCTTATTTACATAGGCCAGTTATTGCAAGCTGGACCAGCAAAATTTCATGTTTTCTGTTGTTCACTCCGGTCCTCATGAGTACTTCAGGATCTCATCTGCTACCTTGTCAATGGAATTGCTCAGTGTATCTCAAAGTAGTTTGAGGACAGCTGCTCAGCCTCCCAGAAGACACTGAGTGTTTGATGGGATAGCCATTGCTCAGGTGTTACTGGCTGACACTGAATTCACATTGTGGTGCATGAACTGCTTTGCAGTGACAACAATGGTCTGATCCCTGAAGTCATCCCTCTGCATCATTTGTCCCATGTTTGGTGGCATCACCGAGGATCAGCACAATTTAGCTTCCCACCACCAGTCCTCTTTGTCCCCCAGCACTCTACTTCTGTATGCATGTCTCCCTAAAGTCCCACAAAATTCTGAATCCTCAGCAGAGACAAGGCAGATGCATGATTTGGTTTGTCCAATTGGCAACCACCTACCAGAGTGGGAATGTCAAGTTTTTGGTAACTGGCTCATTTGCTGTAGCACCTGCCTTTTGCAGGAGTTAACACATTCCCTCTGCATTGCAAGCTGGGTAGTTCTCATCCAGGCAGGTAATATGAATAATTCCTGGTGCTGGGTCTATTCAAGGATTTTGAATTAAGATGTGTTTCCTTTCGGTCTCCTAAATGATAATAAAGAAGGGTAATACATTTTTAATGTATAAATTATATATTTGACCTTGATTACAGCAAGCTCTACTAATAATATAGGAATGGGGAGAGTGGGGTTTGACATGATTTCCAGCAAGGAACAGATTTTACAGAAATTAAAGCAGAGTATAGGTTATGTTAAAGTAAATGAAGTCAATTTAGTTCATCATCATTGACACAGTGTTGCAAATTAACATAACAATGACAACTGTAGTTGTCACTGACTTGAGCAGCAGCAGTTAATCATTGCAGTTAATCATTATTAACACGTAATTCATAATGAACAATCATACTTGACTCTGGGATTGTAGTGGGCTTGTATTAAATACTTATATTAAATTATATTTTATATGAATATATAAGGGCATTAATAACTTTCCAAAACCTAGGAAAATCCATATTCCCCCATTTTCCATTTTGATGTAGTGTTATGAGCTATTTCTGTCATGTCCCTGAGTTTGCTAGGACTTGTTTAGTTTGAATTCATCTTGGCAGGTAAGATTGCTGCACGTATATGCAAATTGCATAAATGCCCCATGTTTGTCTAAGATAGTTGTTTGCCCCACAGGTCTGCTGAGTCAGTCAGGCAGCTCAGAGCTGAGCTGGTGCTTTGGCCCAGCAATTCTCCTCTAACTCTGTCCCCATGGCATACAGAACTCCATGAAAAGTTACCTGTGGTTTTCAAGGGGAGCTCTCAGTTCCCCCTCAGCTGCTGTGCCCAAAGTTGGTTGAGGAAGGGCTGCTTCCAAAGTGGACACTGTGCTGTGGCTTATACCTATTGCCATGCTGACGTCCAGGAGCACAAGAACCTCTGAAAAGTAGTTTTGCAGGCTGCCAGTATGGCTTTACAGGCTGCAAGTTACCTGTATTCTAAAAGGCCATCCTCAAGACCGTGTTTCCATTTACGTTTTTAACAGTTTTGCTGTTTATATGCTCACTTACCTCTCTGTGAAGCAGAAGAGCAGTGACATAAATGAAGTACTTTTTCAGAAAGCTTTGGAGTACTACTTTTCACGTTACATCTGCTTAGACATGGTGATGAGTCTTCTTTCCTTGAAGGCTAACCAGAGTGGTGTTTGTCTTCCTGAGCACCATTTCCATATGATGAAGCCTTGCTTTACTGGGATGGCTGAGCACCTGCCTGCTCCTGAGATGTGCTCAGTGAATTCCTTGTTCTGCTTTGCTTGTGTGCGTGGCCTTTGCTTTACCTGCTAAGCTGTCTCTGTCTCAACCCACGAGTCTTCTCAGGGTTACTTTTCTGATTCTCTCCTCAGTCCCACTGCAGAGGGAGAGAGTGAACTTAGTTGCCAGCTGGGGTTATCATAGAATGATAGAATATCCTGAGCTGGAAGGGACCCACAAGGATCATCAAGTCCAACTCCTGGCCCTGCAGAGGACACCCCAAGAATCACCCCATGCTTCTGAGAGCATTGTCCAAACCCTTCTTGAACTGTGTCAGGCTTGGGGCTGTGACTGCTGCCCTGTTCCAGTGCCCAACCACCCTCTGGGTGAAAAACCTTTTCCTAATATCCAGCCTAAACCTACCTTGGTACAGCTTCATGCCATTCCCTCGAGTTAAAACATACACCATGGTTCAGACACATTTTGCACCCCAAAACAAATCAATTTATTTTATTTTCCCTTGAAGAGGGAAAAGCAAGTAAGTATTTCGATTGGAATTAATTTTAAATATTTTAGTTTGCTTGGAGGGAAACAGGAGAGAACACTGTGTTCATCCATAATAAACTTCAGTAATACCTAGTTCAAAATGAGTATTATTACAGCATACAACAGTGCTCAGAGAAAGCCAAAAATTCAACACAAACAAAATAAAAGCATTAAAGTTTGATAGCTGTATTATTTCTAGACACGGGGTGAAGACCCACTGGAGAAGTTGCTAAGTGCCCTAGTACTCCAAAGGATGTTTGAAAGTGCTTTTTTCTTAACCAAACAAAGTATTTCAAAAGAAGCAAACCCCTTTTAAATTCCTCCATGAAATGAAAGTCTCTTCAAGGGTAGTTTGGCAGAATTAAACCATTAACTCGTCAGATTTCAGCAGCGTCTGATCTCTGAATAGTGTGCAGACTGTTTTCTGCCTGAAGGACAAGAAAAGCCATGTGACTCCTGCAGGAGGGTAGAGCTTAGAGCAGCAGGTGAAATTGTGCTGTATTTGCCCCAAAACAGGCTATGTAAGAGGTCTCTGTCCGTTGTCATTTGATGAATTCAAAATTAGTCCTCTTGCCTCAGGTGTAATTTCAATCTTGTTTTCGATCTTTTTTTTCATCTTGCCAATTTTTTTTTTTCCCTGAGTTTGAACATTCCCCATGAAACTGTTACTTTTATCCTGCCACAGCACTTGTCCTCTGGGAAATCACACCTTGTTGTGCCAAGGACACAAGTTCACTTTTCAGCTGCAGTCCAGTCCTTGGCCACGTGTCTCTCCTGTCCTGTCAATGACACTGCTACTCCTGTGACTGCTGGGCTCAGAGAAGATGCTACCAGTGCAAATTATTTCTCTGTGTTGTAATCATGCACGAATCCTGAAATATGAGGCTGCCAGTGGCATGGAAGGACTGGGAGCAAAACTCTGATGTTCACCTTGTTTCTGAGCCCTGACAGGGACCTATTATTTTATTAAAATAGGGCTGTGCAGCCTTTATCCCTCTGCATGTTCTTACTCTTTAACTGTGCTAAAATGATTTATTACCTAAATTAAATTAAGATTGGATTCCATCTTTGCCCTTCTATTTTTCGCTCAGAACGACACGTAGGACTGGAGGCAAGTGAGTAGAAAATACTTGAAAAATAATGTTGCTATAATAAAAATATTTTAAGTGTCTCTCTCCTTAAAAGTTAATAATTCCAAAAGTTTTTAGCAAAAATGTAGGCTTGAAATTACCTGAGATAAAAAAAGGTCATATTAAAAAGAGATATTAAGATATTTGGAAATTGCCTCCATTGGGGGGTTTTGTTTTAAGGATTAAAACAAAATTCCTCGACTTCAACACTTAAATTTTCAGGTTCTGGCCTCTGAGGGAAGAGTCATATGCTGAGTGTCTCGACTTCCTGAAGAAAGTGTGGGAGGAGTCGGGCAACTTAGGGTTGAATCCAGAGCAGCTGAAGTGCTAGCAGGGAGATCAGCTATGGAGGGGATGAAGAAAAACCTTCACAGAGGTGAGTAAATACTCTGTTGATTTGGAGCTTCACCCAGGGTTGCAGAGAGGCCCCTTTGTCCAGAGCCTGAAGGATATCACCAGAACATTTTTTTTTCTTGTTTTGGTATTGAAGGACTGAGCAGGGCTCATTGCTGTGTTTGAGGAGAGCAGCAGCAGCAGCTGTACCTGTACAGGTGTCAGCCTCAGTGCTCAGGGGATTCTCAGTTAAGGGGAGAACAGCTCCCTTCAGGCTGCAGTGGCAGCTGCTGTCTGGGTTTGGATTGCAGTTTCAGACTGAGAGGCAACTGCTCTCCATAACCCTCCTTGCAATGCTAAATATTTTATTGTGTCCAGCTCTCTGCCACTCAGCTCTCACAAAGTCAAGATGAAGAGGACAGAGGCTCTTTCTAGGCTCATTTGTTTTCTGTCTGATTTATTTCTATTGGTCACTGTTCTGTTGATGAACTATTACTACCAAGATACAAAGAGCAGAGTGAAGGGCTCATCAAGATTGATGCTTTCAAGAATACTGGATTGTAAATAATTATGTGTGTATGTGTTTACCTTGTGTGATATGTTTGGTTAGAAAACTGGTTGGTTTCTGAAATGCAGTGAAGCTGTAAATTTTTCAGGATGTTCTTGTGAAAAAAAAATTGAATGGAGCTTTAAAAAGACAGTCAAATTATTTTCTGCTGAAGACTTTTTTTTTGAGTGGTCCTGAATATAATAATTTATTCCCCCTCTGTTGTATTTTCCTTTGCAAGCCTGTGAGTCTCATAAGTACAACAATGGTGACTCTTTTAGGGGCAGATTTCAAATACAAAGTTAAATTCTTGTTAAAATGAAATAATAAAGCTCTGTAACACATAGTAGGTGAATGTCCTAATTATACAGATAATGAAAATAAGAAACAAATATAGAAATTACAAATGTAATTCTACATGAATTTTCATCTCTAAAAGGTCAGTGATTTTCTTAGGAATACAAAAACCAATCAGTGAGGATGTGAATGAGTGACATTGTTGCATTGACAGGTTGCAGGCATGAGGAATGTGTTATGCTATATTCTTCTACTCCTCACAACATTTAGAAGTGCACACAAATTATTTTAAGTCCAAAAATTGTAAAGTATTGCATATTATTTGCTTAAAAAGCTGCAGGCATCTGTTTCAGTAAAATTCATGTATCTATACACACAGCAGAATATGAATAGTTGTTTTTAGTCTTTGTTAAAGTTTTGGTAAAAGTCTTAGATATTCAAAACTGAGAGCTCTTGATAGCGAAAGCTATTAATGAGAACTGTAAAAATATGTGTATTCCCTGTGTGTCCCCCTGCCTGGGTTACCAAAAAATAATTTTTGCCAGATGCCAGCTTGCTGTGTTTGGACTTTTTCATAGCTTAGACCTCAAAGGTTCCCTGTGTAATCTCAGCATTTCCTTGCTCTTACAGGGAGGTTCAGTGATCTGAAAATGTAGTTCAAGGGCTTGTCCTCAAAAATTCCAGTGCTTCTTTCCTAGAGACACTTATCAGTCAATACTGATAAAATGCTTAGGTAAGGGTCAGGTGCTTGGAGGGAAAACTGTGACTAGTATGTGAGTAGCGTCAAAAGGAAACATGTTCCAGTATCCATGCTGGATGCACATTGCCCCTGGCCTGAGGACCTCTCTGCCTTCTCTTCCCTGCAATTATAATACAATTACAACTCTCATGGTATCTTCTCACACGCATCAGTTTTGGGTCTTTGGTTGTTTGTTTTTTTTACAGAGATATGGTGGTTGCTAGTGATCTTCCTTTGCACCTTCTTTGACATCTTAGTCACAACTCCAGACCCCTAACAGTTTTTGAGTGAGAGGGACCTGCAATATCTGCACATAAAATCTGCAGTACAGCTTGACCTACATTTTATTATCATTTATGCAAACAGCCGTCCTCACTGCTGAGTCCCTCCTTTGACAGTGTGAGCTGAAAAAATCCATGGATGTAGAGCAGGAATGCTAAATTCCTCATGTTATTGCAATAACAGGGAGGGGTGCAGGAAGCATAGATAGCATCTTTATTGTTGAACTGAGGTGAAACAGTGGTGATGTTCTGTGCTGCTCTGTTCCTGTCAGGAACCAGCAGCTGGGGTGTCACAGTGTCAGTGTGAATTTGTGCCTGCAGCCTCCTGAGAAATGCCACTGCTGTGCCCTGGAGAGACCAGCGTGCCTCAATGGGGGCACTGAGGTAAAGGGTGGCAGAGCTCCTCAAGAGCTTCCCTACATAGTCCTGCAACCCCAACTGGCTGGTGCTGAGACTCGGGATTCAGAGGTATGAACACACTCATTTGTTCTTTCCCTGTGACCACAAAGAGGCCACCTTTGCTGTGCCTGGAGCTCTTTCCGAACCCAAACCCCATTTAAATTGCCATTTATGAGAAACTGCAATTATTTGAAGAGCAAGAAACTATCACTATCACCTTAGGAGTAATGATACCCCGGACAAGGTGAGAGATAACCTCAGTTATCTCAGTTATAGCCCAGTAACCTGAGTTGATGAGGGTCTGTGATGAACAATGAATTCTAAATATTTTTTTATTTCAAGGGGGCTGGCTGTTTTATGTTTGTAATCAAACAGCAATAGTGAAGGGGTTTTGACATCTGCCATTGGTGCAGCATATGTCTCCAATAACTTCTTGCTTTACATGTTGTGAAAACAATTTGATATGATAAAATGTATTTCCTCCATTCAAATGCAATTTTAGGGTATTCTTTAATTTCATTGAATTCCCCAACTGGCTGGTCTCCATTTCTCCATAAATTCTCCAACTCTTGTGATGTAATAATCTAAAAATACGAAAAAGTCCCTTGCATTCTTGTTACAGCTGGGACCAGGTTTAAAAACTGAAAGATCAGGTTCACATAATGTCCATTAATTGATACGATGAAGTTTTCAGCTAGATTTTATATGCCTAAATTTATGAACATTTACAGTTATATTTTGTCATATAATTTATCCTTGTGCATTACCACATTTTGCTTTTAGCCTAATTTACTATCCCTACTTTAAACACTGAGTGTTACTTTGTATAAAAGTGGCCTCATCCCTACCTTCCCAAATACCTTTTTCCTTCTGGGTCTCATTCTGCCTAGAGAGTAGGATTAGATGATTTGATTCAGAAAAATGTTTTCCAGACTAAAGAGGTTAAAAATCTTTGCTCAATTTTTGGTTGAGTAAGCTTTTAATTTTTAAAGCATTTTGGAGCTGGCAGAGCCTGCTATACTGGCAAGGTCTGAGGCTGCCATTGTCTACACAAGCAAAGGTGCACAAGGCAGCAGAGCAAAGTTTGGGTGAAGGTTTGTGAGCTCCTATTTCATCTGAATGTATCGTGCAGTCCCATTAAAAACTGTAATTATGGGCCAGAATCTGCACTTTTTTTTTACATTACTGTGACTCTTCTTCCTAAATTATCCTCTTTACTCTGATAATCTTCTCTACTTTGAAAATGTAAGAAGTGCTATCCAGCCCAGCAAAGAGTGGCAGAGCATAGCTGCCTCATGCAAACAACTAGATTCCTTAAATGTATTTATTACCAAGGGATTCCTACACAAAGCACTGAGACCTAAGGACCAAGCCACTCGCCTTGTTTCTGAGCCCAGATACATCCAAAAAAACAGCCCTAAGGCAGACCCAGCACTAGCCTTGCTGAACTTTATGACCACTCATCTGTGTGCTACCCCTGCATTTTTTCTTAGGATAATCTGAGGATTCTGGCACAGATGTACAGCTCCCTGTC
The DNA here is from genome assembly GCA_013397955.1 of Grantiella picta. Taxonomy (NCBI): domain Eukaryota; kingdom Metazoa; phylum Chordata; class Aves; order Passeriformes; family Meliphagidae; genus Grantiella; species Grantiella picta. The sequence continues at coordinate 1,017,643 of VZRM01006014.1, read as the reverse complement.
CTTTTCTAGACATTTCCAGTGATAATGAAATAAATCACAAAGAAAATGATACCGTGAATTCTCTCTTCTTCATCCTAAAAGTGTTTATACTTTTATTTTCTCCTACGTGATAATAGCTCCCAGAGTAATTATGTCTAAACAAATTAAAACAAAAATATATGAATATTCTTCATACTATAGTGAGTTTGGAAGTGGGAAACTTTTTCTATAAGTATCCGCATCCCAAACTTTCTTTCTTCTAATCTCTTCTGTATGTTGCTATACTATAGAAAACATTAAATTCAGATAACAAGAAATTAATATGATCCATTTATGAATCAAATAATAAGTTTAGATGTTCATTTTAAGCACTTAATTGTTTTTTCCAGATCATGGTATGAAAAGACACAGAACAATACTTGTACCAGGTAGTTCAATTAGATAGTCTAAAAGCTTTCAGACAATTTATATACATCTTTCTTGGCAAAAAATATACATCAGACCTCAATATTTTTTAATTGTTTTTTGGAACCCAACCCCATACATGTGCCATAGCCAGACATAAATGTTAATTGAAATTAATATGAAGAATAGGCCTTATTTTTAGATCCAAAGCTACAAAATCCTGATAAACATCATTTCACTTTGAGTGCAATTGTAAGACTCTCCAGTCTCACAGGTAATAAATAACATCTTGACAAGGCTTCATTTCATGCTATAGATATTGAATCACTATGGAAATCAAACTCTTAAATTTCATCTCTAATTTTCTTTCCTTTTCTTTTCATAACAGAATTTTGCTAATTTTGTTTCAAACTCTAATTCTGGGGTTAAATGCAGCTTATTTTGCCTTTCCTAGTTTGGAAGTTCTTATCCTATATTTGTTTCCATAAAGATTGATATAGGAAGAGAAAATGCTACTGTCTCCTGTACCCTATACATGCTAACTGATTATATAGTTGAACTCTATGACCTATTTATCTTCCTGAAAGAAACAGAAATGGCTTTGTCACAAGCTGCAGAATATAAGCGGGGCTGCACAGTGCTCAGTCCCTACTGCATTCTGAACAGTGATATATTTTAGCATCTAATATTTATGTTCATTTCAACTTGTATTCTCATTTTTCATCTGCAGTGCCCTTGGTGATGATAGAAATTAGTTTTATTACAGCTTCCTTTAAAGGACATCCATGCTTGGAGGAAAAACAGGGAGGGGAAAAGTCATCCGGAGGCATGGGCTTCAAATTGATATGTCAGGGGAGTATATCCATGAATTTCCTGTTGAAGTATAGTGATCCATAATGCTCTCTTGTGTTACAGACTTATAAATTACCTTCTTTTGTGGTATGTCATTTAACCATACATGCCTTTGTATCAAAACTAAGGTTTCAAGCCTAGGCTGGAACCATCAGTGCTGTGGATGTCACCCTGGACAAACAAAATGGATAGCAGTCTCGATAAGCAAAGACTCCCCTTCCATCAGGCACAGGCATGGCCCTGGCTGCTCCAGGTCCCTGGGAAGGTTGCTGGTGACATTTGTTCCTGTTCCGTGGGGCGAGGCTGACGCTGCCATCTGTCACTCACTGCCCTGCTCAGCTTTTGGGTTTGTTCCTCGGCTCGCTGTCTCCCTCGACGTGGCTTCCCTCCAGGCTGCTGCAGCCGAGAGCTCAGCAGCCAGGTGCTATTTTTCCTGTGTCTAGCCTGTCAGCCTGGATCTTTATGAAACCTCCAGCAGGCCCTTTTCTCCTCCCCACTTCCACAAAAGAGACATTTTTAGTGAGTCAAGGTTCACTATGTGCCAGGAAACAGATGAAATAATAAAGCATCATTTTGATGCCGTGTGAAATTGTGGTAAAGGTGTAATGAAGAAAAGGATAATTAAAAGGGGAAAAAAATTCTACATTGGCTAATCTTCTACATTCAAATTGGCTAAAAAAGCTCCTAAGTTCCTCTATAGCTGTGACATTTTTGTACCACTGGCTCTAATTACCTGACACTTGGTCAAATTGCCAAAATCTATTAAATATATATGAAACTGTTTTGCAATGTGGTGACAACAGTCCTGCCCTTTAGACCTCTTGTTGCAGAGACAGTGATTTTGTGCTTGCTAAACATTTCATATGTTTCAAACTTCTGCAAGCTGCTTTTCTTCTGAGAAGGAGCTTGCAAGTTTCAGTAGTCTCTAGACCTCATTACAGGGAAGGAAAACAGGAAGGAAGGCACAGTGTATAATCCAAAGCTATTTAAAGAGAAGGTAAATGAGGGAGTTAAAGAAATTCCGGGACTTCAACATAAATTGACAGAAATGCAAGCTTGCAGTGTGAAGACAAATCTAATGTTCAGTGTATTCTGAAGTTCAAAACTTAAACCTAACACCACTTCCCACTGTGGCGTTCAATGACTTGCCTAATTTCTTCTTTTTCACTGTGTGCAGATGGGGAAACTAATACCTATTTACAGGAGTTGTGCTACTCTGAAGTAATTTGCAAAAGCCTATCTGCACAGAATGCAGGTCTCAACAACAATCTTTAACCAACAGAATCCTTAAATAATAACAAAGCATTTTCTAAAAGAATTGCGAGTTATAACCTCCAAAAAAGAGAGGTACTAGATGAACAAAGTCACTAAAGTAAATTTTTGCATCAGTTTTCTTGTTGCCTTCCCCACCCCACCCCTCTCCCCATCCCGAGGGGTTTTGCAACCTGGATTATTTCAATCCATGCCCCTAAAAGTTGCATAAATTCAGCGAGGAGGAGACAGTCTAGGTGAGATATAGATACAGGACCAAGTTGCAAGGGTGATAAAACTGAGGATATTTTAAGCCAGGTTTGCTGCCAAAGGACACTTCACACTGGAAGCTGCACACTAAATCTCCTGAGCCTTTGTTCAATCTGTGTTGCAGGTTATTTCCTCTCCTTTTCACTCTGCTGTGCTGGATGCATAAGGGTCATTTTGGAAGACAAAATTATTGGTATGCGTAATGTCACTGCTTTATTTGGAGAAAACTGGCACAAAACTCTTGCATTTCAGTATATCAAAAGTAAGTTGTTTTCCCCTTCCAGTGCTGATTAGCAGAAAAGTCCAGAGCTGACCCTGTCTGGTCTGCAGGACTGTATGGTTTATCATTGGGTCCTTCAGCTCTGTCTAGGCTTTCTAAATCACGAGACTTAGAGAGAACTGATGCAGGGTCTGTCACTGGTATTTCTTACAAGCTGACTGCTTGTAAGAAATTTCAAAGACCAAGAAATAGGCGAGAAACAAATATTTTAGCAGTTCCCTGTGAGGAACTGGGGAGAAGTTGCACTAAGGAGGAGCCCACACAGCCAAGTGCACGATGCAGTGCTTGAATAGGCAGTGTTTTCTCTATTGTAGTGAAAAGTTCAGACTTGTGCTGTCAGCTGTCTGGCAGAAGCTGTGTGAGGGCAAGGGCTTCTCTGTTGGAGCAGCATGGGCTTGGGGATGCTGGTGGATAATTGAGGTACACAGGTAAATTAGAAATGCTGCCGAGAGGCCAGTGAGTGTTCCAGGCAGCTGCTTTTAGTGCAGGCAGAACATGACTGACTGCAGACTTATCTTTCCAACTTCACAGCACACTGTGAATACTTTGTGTATACCTCAGCTGTCTTTGCTTCTGAAAATCCCAGGCAGGAAGGAGGATTGCAGTGCTTTGTGACCACCATAGCTTCTTCTGTTGCTACCCAGCTGCTGCAGGGAGGAGAAAAAGCTCTCGGGCGCTGCCCTGCCCTGCAGGCAGAGGCCCTGAGGAGGGATGAGTTCAGCCAGGTGCCAGTGCAAAGGTCAGGCCTCGAAATTTCTGCACATACCATAACGTCCTATCAGCAGCAGACCCTCTGTGTGCAATGCAGATGGTTCAGCTGCGAGGAGTGCTTCCCAAGCCCACAGGGAAGGCTGGAGGGAAAGATGCTGTCTTCTGTGAAGGTGTGCTGGAGCGTAGGCTGCAAGCCAGGTTTAAAAACATGAACCGGGGTGGTTTAGGGCATGGCCTTCAGCAAAATGAAAATGAGATGTTCAGGAGAGAGCTGTGATACCATGCATTGCATCTCTGATGGAAGAATGTGGTGGTCTAAGGGACATATCTGACCATCTTCATATTTATGTAATTCTTAATTTTTTTCAGATTGTATTTTATTTCAACATAATAGGACTAGCTAATTGTATTCTCTAAATTCAGCCAGACAAATTCTCGCCCAATATGAAATTGTGATGATGGGAGAGTGTAATTTATGGTTATTATACTTGTGTTTAGGGATTGTATTCTGAAATAAGTAATCTAAATGAAATACAGAAAGATCACATATAGGAAGGACCCAAAGAGAGCAAGGAGTCAAATGAAGATTGGGAATATAAAAGAAAAGGAAGACGAACAGATAAAGAAGGCACTAGAAGGCAACAAGCATCATGCAAATTTGGAGAGACATGTGGCAAGGCAGAAGCAGAAAAAAGAGACATGGAGAGAATAAAGAACAGGGAAGGTATGGAAAAACAAATATTGTTCATATGGCATGAGAAGAAGTAATCTAAATCTAATACAAAATGAGGCCTAGAAGAAAGCCAGATATTTAAGTGTATCAAAGTCATAACAGAGAATCATAAGAGAAATGAAATATTGAAGAGAGCTGTAGGAAGTAAGAGAATAAACAAACTGTAGAAACACTACAGAGATTTGAAAGATTTTTTTATGTCTTCTTCCTTATTAAGCCTCATCATTAACAGGAATACTGTTTGATCTTATTTATAGCATCAATATAGTGCTGCTGTAAAATCTTTTCCAATACGGTAACAGCAGCAGCAGCTGCAAGTAAATTTGAAAGCTTCAGCAGAGTAGTGCAAGGTAAAGTCACAATCAGTCATTACTTTCTCTCATTTCCAGTGATGCTGATCCTTTGGACTCCAGCAGATCACTTCTCTGCTGAGGGGCTTTTGAGATCCTCCAGCACCTTCATTGGAAAAATGTGCAGAGCAGGCAGTCAGAGTAACAAGAAGCCTGTTATGGTAATGATTGATTAGGAGGAGAAGAGGAAAGCAGACTGCTAGGGAGCCCACATTTGTGGTTCAGTGCTGAAAATAATGGGATTAATACTATAAATTAAAAAATAATCATGAAAGAGGGCTATGGCTAATAACAGGAAGAGGAAAGGATAGAGTGGGGGAGGGTAAGTGGGAACACTTCAAATAATGGGAATAAGGTATGAATGCAGAGAATAGATACAACATGTAAATGAACCTTTTGGAGTAAGATAAATACTGCCATACACTGGTGTCAGTTTTGACAGTAATAGTGATTAGTGTGAGTTGATAATTGACAACAAGGAACTACAGCCAGAACAGAAACTGCCTGCATGGAAGTCCTGTGACACTATTACTTAACTCAATTAGCTCAAATTACAGAGGTGGAGCTGAATAAGCAATATTATGAACTGTGACTCACATAAGCGTTTCACTCTGGGAAGGTAATTCAGAATCTACTAACTAGAAGCTAATAGCCAGCAGGAGCACATGCACAATTTATGACTTTCATTTAGACGGGACTGCTTAACACAAAATAGCTACTTTAAAAATGAGAGTGCTTAAGTCTGTTTTAACACCTTCCTCATCACTAGAGAAAAATCTGTGTTAAAATTGTCTTTACAACCTGTAAAACTCTTGTGTTTTGCTATTAACGTTGACAAAAATAGATGCAGCATCATCAACATGGATACTTCCTTATGTCAGAAAGGTGCCATTAGCTTTACTTCAAACATCAGCTAAGCTGTGGCTCGAAAGAGGTACTAAAAATATTTCTAAGTACACGTTGTTTCATCTAACATCTGACATTGGCTACCAGGTTCAGCTTTCCTACCTCATTGATCCAGGTGGTGTTTCTACTGACTCTCACATCTATTACCTCGAGCAGATTCAGGCCAGCTGAACCCAAAGGTGAAAATATTATTGTAGTAGTGAGAGCTTTCTCTGAAAAGCTCTTCAAAACTTAACCCAGAATTAAAAAACCCTTGAGAATTTATAATTACCACCTCACATTCACCACCTATACAAATTACATTAATTAAAACAGGATGAATTTTCTTATCACCACATCAACTCTCATGTATATCCAATCTGAGAAAGTCATCGATTCTATAGTCATCAAGGAACATGAGACCTCCTTATCTTCTCTTCAGATCCTTGCCTCCACATCGCCAGGACTTGGGGGAACTTGGATAGGGGCAGACAGACTGTTGTTGATTTGCGAGGTTTTCTTCTTTCAGCTCCCTTCTCATGGATTATTTCCTAAGCTTTCTCTCACCGTGTTTTGTGCATGCCACGTGTGAGAAGATATTTTTGGGTTTAATAAAGGCATAAACTGAGCCTTGGGCTTTCACAAACAGATGTGTGGAGCCGTACCCAATGCTGAGAAAGAATCAGATTGTCCTCAGAACATCTGACAGATGTGGCATGCCCCAGAGCACACCATCCCATTGATCCCATTAATTGACAGTACAGCCTGCTGTGTACTTCAGTAAGTCCAAGTAGATGGCATCAGAGCACACAGTATTTCCTGCAACCCACTTTCTCCTTGGTTTCCACTCATTCTCATGCTTAAAAAGGTAATCCCTGCTTTGAATACACACCTGAAACGATGACAGCATAGCTTTCTTGTTTCCAAGTATGAAAGACCAATATCGATAAAAGCAAACAAACAAAAAAAAAAAAAAAGAAAAGAAAAAATACAAAACCAAACCAAAACAAAAAATATAAACCCCTGATGTCACAGGTGTGCTTCTTCTCATTTAATAACTTTTCCACAAAGTCTCTCTCTTATAAAAATTGCAATTATCTCATTTTGAAGTACTTGTTGGGAAACTACTTCCATGTAGTCTTTCTGCCAAACTGATATCTTAGGGAAAAAAAACACCAAACAAAAAATCAATGGGTTAAAAGTGCCTGGAAGTCTTTAGTGGAATATAACACAATGGGTAGTTCAATGTGTAGGTTGAGGTTAGAAAATTTTCCAGAGCTGGGCATCTAAACATACATAATGATTCAGGCCTAAACTACTGATAATTTCTGTTGTCAAAAAATCACAAGAATGGATTTTGAGGTCTATATCCTAATGGCTATCCTGACATCTCATTATTCAGTTGGTATCTGGAACATTTGGACATCTAAGGAGCAACTTGTCTTTGCTCTTTGCCATTCTTGGGTGCTGAATTTGCTTCTCAGCATAGTCTCAGCAATCCTGACCAGACTGACTCTCAGCACCAAGGGTGTGTGCAAACAAGTTGGTGTTCAGACACTGCACTTTGCCTTAGTCCCTGTGGAGCTCATTCTAGTAGGAAGGGTCCAAGTGTGCCTGCTGGTTTGATTGACTTGGGTTTCCGAAGCAGGACTGGAATTAGGGATTGCCAAATCAGGGAAATGGAGATCCTAGTCCTATGTATCCCCTGCACAAGGATTTTAAACACCCATATATGTCACCTTGCAGGGTACTGACCTTGATGTTAAAATGCTGTAAATAGATGTCAGTAAGATTCCTGGAAAAACTCTGCTCTTGTGCAGAGCATGCAGAAAGGAGGCACAGTCTCTGCAGAGAAGGAGTTCTGCTCACAGCCTGGTTTCACTAACCTGGGAGGAAGGGAACTGGGATACATGCTGCTGTGATCCGCTGCTCCAGTGGCTCAAAAAACTCAGAGGAGCTCATGCATTTTTCAGTGTTGACTACCCTTGTTTTGCAGGTGATGAATTACAGACCCTTTAGCAGCTATGACACTCTATCTAATTGTGTTTCCTCAAATTAGCTCAGAGCTCTGAGAAACTCTGGCATGCAATGAGAAAACCCAGTGGGAGTGTGGGATTTTCCTGCCCTTGCACAGTGTATAAATAAAGGCTCTTTCCTACAATCCTTATGAGCAGGCAGCCAGTGCCTCGCCTAAAGCAGGTCAGAATAGATCCAATGACTTCAGTGAGACTGTGCATGTTCACATCAGCTGAGAATCTGGCCTCAAGTATTATTAAATTACACATTTCAGTTTTATAAATAGCCGTGCCCTGCTGAGATGATGTGCCTGATTCATGGGGCCTGTTTTGCTGCAGAGGGCAGTTGATGGGCAAGATAACCAGTAGTCAGGTCATTAAAACACAATTAGACAGAAGGAAGCCAGAAATGCAGCCACGATCCTCCCCCTACATTTTGTGCTCCACCATACGCCGGCAATTCCTGCGGACAGCTGGAGACACACAAGGATGTTACCTCCTGGCTGCCGTGCCATACCTTCTCCAAGGAGAGCAGCAGTTGAAAAGCAGATTGCCTTCCTGAAAATGGGACATCCTGTCAGCAGGGGAAAACAAACCCAGCAAAAGGTCTGTGTGTAAATAACGCAGTCATCCTCCTGCACAAGGTGTATTCAGACCAATTTTTCATTAACTTTTTTATATAACTCGTCCAAAGAAAAGCGAGTGATATGTGAAGCAGCGGGATGTATGTGGATATTTATGGACTTCTGTTCATTCCTAAACCAAGTGTTTTCTCGTAGGTACTGTGATTGTTTCTTGTGTTCATAGTAGAAACACTGGAGCTGTATCTGAAGAGTAAGTTAAAACATACCAGAATCTTCTCCCCAGGTGGTATTTCCCAGAACTGTCTAATGGCAAGATCTCTTTCCTAGACAGTGAACTGTCAGGGCCAAGCCCATTTTTTATTTTATGGAATTAAAATTGTTTTCTCTAACATATATTACTTTCTTTATCTAAATTTAATGTCTCCCATCTTTTCATCTCCAATCACTCCTAGAGGTCTTTCTGCACATTTACAAATCTGCTTTCCCTTTTTACTGCCTTGGGCAAGCAAGTATCAGGAGTTACCTTTGTCACCTCACCGTTTGTGCTGTTTTCCAAAATGCCTATGAGTAGTTATCTAGCATAACTTGCTTTTCTTCAATAAAATTGTGCTAAAAAAAATTTGATGCATTGGGTGAGACCCTTCTGTTCTGCTGTCAGTAGAGTTTTCGTGTTGATTGAAATGGGGCTAGAGCTGGATTCATCAGGATTAGGTTTTTCCAGCACTTCCTTTCTTTTTAGAAAGAAAGAAATTAACATAAGTTTTGGTTCTTCTCTTTCTTTTTTTGTTTTTCTCATTTCTATAAAGCTTTAAACAAGAATGAATCATGTTTAAGAGAATATAACACACTCGGAGCCTTCATCATGATTAATAGATAATATTTTCTTGCTCTGTTCTGCCTTGTAATACATTATCACGGATAGTTTGAAAAATGTTATCATCTTGCTTTTAAGATAGCCAAGATTTCATTTGTTGCAGTTTGAGGATGGCAAACAGTGGTAAAAGAAAGGGAGAATTATTTAGCAGAAATATAAAGTCATTTATACTATGTAAACTGAACTTACCAAGGTCTGAAAATTCCTCTTTGTAGCAATGCTTAGCACTTATACAGTGTCTTACATCTTCAACAAAGAGTGCAAACATTTCCTAATTAATCTTCACACCTCATAGGTAACCTGGAGTTGCCATTCTTATTTTAAATGAGAGATGCTAATTTAATATCCCTTCTCATATCAGCTACGGGCTGTTTGCATTTCTCCGAGGGAAAAGATAAAAATTCTGGACTTTTTTTTTATTCACGCCACCTGCTTTCAAAACTGTCAAAGCCTAAATTCTGTCACTTCTCACCTCATCACAAGCTGTGAATAAAGACTTTACATGTTTAGCCATTTATGGAAACTCACTATTTCTTTTTACAAAATAGGAAGTATGAAACTGTATATGTAATTCAAAGAAAGTGTAGGAGCTTGTGTAAAAGTCTGCAAAATGTAACTTTTAATTTTTAATTTAGAAAATGCATAATGACCCACTTTGAAATATGGCTACATGCAGCTGATCACTTGATCCTTCCTTTATGCCTTTTTGGCAACAACCAGAATTTCCCAATTATTTCCCAAATATTCCTTTCCTTAGTAATAAATTAAAACTTTTCTTAAAATGAGTTTCAAAGCTTTTTCTGATAAATTTTCGCAATCTTACTACCAGTTAATCTAATATTAACTGGTTTGATATAATTTTCCTGCTCATTCATGATTTTTAAAGTGCCCAAAGCCTGCAAGTAGCTCTTCACTATGGCAGGACCCCTCTTAATATCAATCAGTGTTGCATATGTTTTAAAGCTGCAATTTTAGTGCTTCTTTAGACATTTCTAGGTTTATGTTTTCAGGCAATAAGATGTCATGTATTAGAGTGATAAAGAGGAAGGCAAAGTAAGAATAATTAATAATTATTGCCAATGGACTCTAAATCTGAAGAGAAGGGTGCGGCAGGGGTAGTTATCGCTAATGTGAGTTCTTTCTTTTTCAAATGGAAAAGAGCAGCATCTTAAGTGGTGCCCCAGACACCACGAGAGGGTGAACACATGCAGTCTAACTCACAAAATGCGCACATGGGCTCACATTTCCTGAAGTGATTTCTCAGTTAGGGACACTGCTCAGGGAGTGCATAACCTTAGTCTGCAGGACCAGTTAGTGGACTCTGTTGATGAAGGCTGCTTTAATTATTACACACTGCTTCAGACACCTCATGTGTGAAGAGCAGCGATAGGCATCCAAGTACCTCAGTGTCCCATCTGTCCTGTCTGTTCTGCATCCTACCCAAGAACCTGCTTCCCATTTCTTTACAAAGCTAAAACATGTAGTTGTCAAAAATCGTCATTTTCCTGTTACCCAAAATGTATCGTATTTTAGAATCTGATACTTAATTTTGTCTATACTTGTGTTTCAAGCTGGTTTTTCTCTGCTTTATTTCTTGGCATCCATTAGACCATGGTGGTTACAGATAGCTGTGTATTCCTTATGGTGCTGCTACTGATGCTAGAGAGGTGACCTGACATGCAGTTCTCCATCCTTCTCATCCCAGCAGGTACTGAGTTTGTCTCCCATTCAGTGGGTTATTTGCCTCACATTGTTTGGCATATGCCTTGCAATCTCTAAATGAGCCAGTGAGGTCTTCTTTGGTGCCCAGCCCTTTCTGATAAAACGAGCAAGTTTTTGACAGGTAAAATCACTGTCTTTGTCCTGTGGGTGCTTCACTGACCCAAATGAGAGCCTTTCCATGCACACTTCTGGGTTGTGGTTGTTGTATGATGCAGGAACTGTCAGGGCAAATGCTGGGCAGAAATGAGGCAGACATTTCTAGTGATTCCAACAGTTTGAAAATTTCACATTAGTTTTATACTAGTGTTGCCATGGTCACACGCACCCTCTGGATGTATTTAATGCTACCTTCATCTTAAACTGGTCCTTGCCAACGGCAGCATAGACATACACATGGTTCAAATTTTGCATGGCTGGTGATCTTGGTATCCTAAATATTTACAAACACTTCAAAGGAATGTTTGAGTTTTAAGAAGGGCTGCCCACAACATTTTTCTGTACGGCTTTTGTACTGTTGACTGTTGTAACACTGACATTGTTGTGAGAGTATGATGTCACTCAAGATTATGCAATTTTTTAAAAACTATCCCATTTCCAGACAAACCAAGTCGCTGTTCAGTGCGGCTGGACTGCTGCAGGTTGAGGAGTCTTTAAAACCCAGGTCAAATGTGCAGCTTAAGTAAAGGAAAGTGGCTTTAGTTGCAGTTGAGGAGATCCATACCAGCTTGCTAGTAGGGGGCTGGGCTATGATCTGAGACCTGCTAATGCAGTTCCACTGAGATACTTGAGAGGTAAATGAAGTGGTACTCAGAAATATAAATGCAATTGAGATTATTTGTAAATGAGACTTTATGTATCTGATGCCTGAAATAGCTGGTTTAAAATTTGAGATGCAGACACGCAGTATAGGAAAAGGGTATTACCTTAGTTTAATAGGATCCCAGATGCACACCGACGATCAAGAGCCCCATGATATCCCCGTATACAATTTTCTGGACTCCCTAGATTAGCATACCTATCTAAAATTCTCCAGTGAGAAGTCTAACAAATGAAGTAATTGCCCCCTTGTTAAAATTACCTCCCCCCAAAACGGTTAAAACTTAGTTTACAAAAACATGTCCCAGTGATGGGGCTCTTTCAAGGTTGCTGCCTCATGCTCTTGAGATTGTGGGGATTGTTTCATCTTCTCCAAAGAGTTCCGAGCAAGGCAAGAGTACAAGGGTTATAAACATGTAGGGTTAAGATACAGAGAGTAAAAAAAGTACAGGAAGGGGGAAGGGTATAAAGGATATAAAAAGAGTATAAAAGTATAATGAAAAAGGACAAAAAACCCATCAGGCATCATTTCATGGGGGGGTCAGGGGCTGAATTCATGGGCTGGGTGATGGAATCGGGTGTTTGGGCACATTTCTTCAAAGAAACAATCCTGGTGCATGTGGTCCATACATAGCATCCAGTTACTTATGCCTAAATATTTGGAAGTGAATTGTCCTTGAGTGGCTGATTTGTGCCCAGCAGAAAGCCAGAACTGATAGGGAAAACACTGCAGTAGGAAGGGAAAGATGGTGGAGCTGCTAAGCCAGTAGGCTCCTGGGTTCTTACATTCTTCCTGAAAGCTTTTTGGGATTTGTGAGTTACAGAGAAGGAGCTAATTAAAGGTCTTTTAAAGTTTCCTGCAAGTCAAATAAGTCCTTTCAAAGTACAGCTAGTCTATCTTTAGGGCCAGTGATACACTTCTTCCCACTCCTCTTTGCTGATGTATGAAACACTGAGGTGAAGAGCATATTTTGTAAAAGGCTGTCTATCCCACATCTTTCATATACCTTGACTGGTTTCTTGGCTGAGCCTGTGTGGAGTAATTTTTTAAATTACTTCTCAAAAATATATACAACGTGATTCAAAATGTGTGGAGAAGGGGAAAAAAAATCTTATTTTGTTTCCTTTATCTGTCCACAGAACTCTGTTAAAAATATTAAATTAATGCAGTACAGACTTTTTACTGTCTGACAAGAAGTCAGCTGTGAATTCACTTCAGTAAAGTTTTAGCGATGAATTGCGCTGTTTGAAAAAACAATATTTAAAATCGGAAAACCAGGTATGTATTATTTGAATGTGAAAACTGCTTCTTTTGATGTGCAAGTTACTACCACCTGGAACTTCTGCACAATTTTTTTAAATAAGACATATTATTAAAATTGCTAAATATCTTTAAAACCTGGTCACATGCTTAGAAATTGAATATGGGTTTAGCATTTTCTTCCAATAATTTAGATTTGTTAGTGCATAACATAGAGTTGTTGTTCTTCAGAGAACAGTTTTTAACGTGTCTTGCTTGTGTGAAGAGAGAAACACTTTTCCCACCTAGTCTTCTGAAATCAATTTCACATTTCTAAAACAAACTGATGTGCTTTTTATTCCTGGAGCATACGCAGACACTAGAAATTCAACAATGTCTCTTCTGGCAAGACAGGAGCATATTAGTCAGAACAAGAGTTTAAAACCTTCAACCTTCAGCTTTCAACCTGCAACTTAACAGCTCTCTTTTGGTGCAAGACCAGGGTATTTGATTCCCTCCCAGTGACCATGAGAGTTGAAAGGTTGGCCCTGCTCCCTTTGTGTGATTTCAGATCCATGTCACACTTCAAATCAAGCTTCACAGCCAGTACAGCCAGAAAGGCTTTTCATCACAACACTGGAGAGAAAAATAGTGCTCCGATGAGATCAAAACTTTAAAAGGCCTCCCTGTGTGGTCTGGGCGCAGCAGCCAAGCAATCCTGGCCAGATCTCCAGCATCACAGTCCATTATTCTCAGCAAATGATTTCCTGCTGACAAGATGCCCCTTTGCTTCTCTGCGTGTTGTAAACAATTGCTAGTTAATATAGAGATTAATTACCTCCTCTTTATTTTTGGGCACCCATGAGCATAAAAGACCAACTGCATGCTTGCAGAAGATACTCCCATTAGTGTCACCTTAGTATTGATCATTCTGCCATCAGTCTTCTGTAACCTTTGATCCCACATGTCTGGGCTATAACAGGTTGATAAACTTAAATCAAGAGCACCACCAGCACAGTCTTATTTTTCCAGATAGGATTTTAAAAACTTGCGAGTGAAAAGTTCTTCATCCTCCCTAGCTTTCTGCAAGACTGGGTCCCAAGAGTCTTGGTTACTTTCACAAATGCAGTAGATTCACATATTCAATCATAACCCAAGCATTGCTAAAGGTGACTAAGTATTGGAAATAATTAAAAAATTCTCATGCAGTACTGGCATCATTACCTTTTATTTCCATGGAAACTTTTTAATGGATAGTAATCGAGATTGGCTGGCTGACAGAGACAGCAAGCAGTCTGTTACTGCAATACATCAGCAGGCTCACTCTTGACACCTGCATGCATTATTTAAGTATTTACAGTAGAATTACTTCACAAACCTGTAATCTGAGGCTGATGGGTATAGCACATTTGGATGGCTGTGGACTACAATTTCTTACGAGGTTAAGGGTGCTAAGCTTATAGTTCACCTGATTGCTTTCTGGTTATTCAGCATGGACTTTGCTTTAAAAAGAAGAAATATTAAAAACCAGTTATTCCAGTGGCCAGTCCCGGTTTGTTTGCAGAAAGATAGAATGATCAGCAAGGAAAAAGAAATTGTGGCCTCGTAAAAACAGCAGGTCCGTTACATTAACCACATGTGCTCTCTGGCTTACATATTCTGTGAAAACTCAACTGCTGCTAGTGGCACTAGGGGGGCTCTAAGTGTCATTTCTCTGAAACAATTTAAATCGAAAATTTGGGCTTGTGTCCTATAATTTACATTAGACTTTTCTGTACTTTATTGTATTGTAAAGGGGCAGGAGGTGATCCTGCCCCTCTATTCAGCCCTGGCGAGGCCACATCTGGAGTGCTGTGTGCAGTTCTGGGCTCCTCAGCACAAGAGAGACACGGAGCCCCTGGAGCAGCTCCAGTGGAGGGTAACAAAGATGATTAAGGGATAGAGCATTTTCTTGATGAGGACAGGCTAAGGGAGCTGTTCAGCCTCAAGAAGAGATGACTCACAGGAGACCTGACCAATGTCTCAGTAAAATGTAATGTAACAATGTAAATGCGTATTGCTGATGATTGCTGAATCTTGCAAACACTTCTTAAAAACTCAAAGAGCAAACTACGTATTGGACAATCGTTTCTTCTGACTGATAAATTTTCTAACATACAGAAAAGATTCTTCTGCTGACACTTTGTAAGGACTGGCTTTAGGATTACTCGGCCCTGGACATGTGCTGTTGCACCTGGAAAGTGTCATCATCCCATTCTAAGGCTGTTTGAGATTCCCAGCACGAGGAAAGCTCTTTGCTGTAGGAACTGCTCCTTTCTTCATCAGTGTCGGACTTAATGAACAGCAGGCGGGGTTTTATGGAATTCCTAATTTGAAAGGAAAGAAACATTTTGAAAAGGCATCTAAACCACAGGCTGGATCATTTTTACCCTGGTTTCCTCAGAACTTTGAATCTCTGGGTGACCCTACTCTGCTTTTGATCTGCTCCTCTGCCTCCCCAGTGCAGTGCCTCTGCTTCCTCAGAAGCAGATCCCTGGCTGAAAGCATCTACAAAATATGTGACAAAATAAACCAGGTGGAGAAATCCCCAGCAGTGAAATCTGCCTCAAACACCTCCTTCCTCCTGCATAGCTTTAGGGGACTCATGATGCCCCAGGTAGCTATGCAAGCATACAGATGGATTCTAGTTATGGAACCAATTAACAATTATATATATGTATGTGTTTCCTTTTTATAGCCACTACCATTTGGACGACTGCCTGTTTATGTATTGTATCTTTGCAGTAAGGAGGAAAAAAAAATAAAGGAAGGGAAAGATGAACGAGGGAATCAAGGGTCCATTGTATTGAATATTGCACTACTAGTAAAGTAACATCACTGAGTGGTGTGTTCTCTGGCAGTCCCTCAGTAACCGCTAAGTACAGATTTCATTGTTTGTAAGTTCTTAATTAATTTCTTAGCATTTTTTAACCTGCAAATTCTTATTGGTGATTTTTAATTCAAATTTTTGCTATAGTTGGAATACTAGATGTTGTGCTATTGTCTAATCCTTTTTTCTACATAGAGTTTCTGCTTGAAACATGTTTTTATATTCTTCTAGTTACAAAATCAATATAGGTATGGCAAAGCAAGCTGTATTCCTTTGTTTAGTGCATAATAGAGCTGGCTGAAGGACTAAAGTCTCTTTTCAAAACAGTCTTTGAGATTTTCAAATTTGTTTTCCTTTCCTTTTTTTTTCTCATTTTTTAAACTAAAATTACATCTGAAGTTTTAGAGAAAAAAAAAAGTTACTTTAAAGGTCAGTTTGTATGCTTTTCTAACAGTTATGGAAGTTATATGAAAAAAAAATAAAAAAAATTAGAAAAAAAGTCAGCCCATGATTGATCTACTTCTGCAATATGTAGCCAGTAGTAAGCAGCTCCTCTCAGATTGTAGGCTACAGTTCATCCAATGTAATGTATTACTCAAAGGTCTCAAATGACTCTGTAAGGACCCTAATAGATTTAATCTGTAAACCTATTCTACAACATGCCTTGTTATTCCTTACGTGCACTTCCATTTGATTTCTCTTCTTTAAATTATTGTATTCTCAAATATGGCAAGTGGTCCTCTTGAGAACCAAATTATTTTGACATTTTAAAAATTTGTTTATAGACCTTCAAATAGATTCTTTGCAAGGGAAAAAATAGTAATGTATCCTGCCACCTCTCACCTGAGCCATTGTGTCTCTCAGCAACTGTGATTTTCTGTATGAATTTCTAAGTCACTTATTTACAGTAGCTGTGCAGTGACAGAAATACTGTCTGTTCCTGAACACGAGAAAAGAGCCTCCTTTGAGCTTCTGCTTCTCCTTGCCTTCTCACCTCCACCAGCACATATTATCGGAGAAAATGAAGGACACAAGTCTTGTATGTTTAATATTAGAGAAGAAAAGAACCTCTCTGATTGCTACCTCGGCCTTCAGGCTTTATATGTGAGCTGCTAAATGCTGTACATTATTTAATCCCCTGAGCCTTCATCAGTCTGATGCTGTAGAACGCAGAGAGGAAATTTGGATTTCTTTTTTAAAATTATGTTCTCAATGCTCACTTGAAAGAGCACAGTATAAAGAAACATGTCTAAACACCTTATAGAACCACAGAATAGTAGAATCAATTGGGTTGGAAGAACTTTAAAGTCTCTGGTTTCAACCCCCCTGCCACAGACAGGGACCCCTTTTACTGATTGCTGAGAGCTCATCCAACCTGACCTTGAACACTTCCAGGGATGGGAAATCCACGAAGATTCTGGAAAACCTGAGTGTCTCACCACACTCACAGTAAAGAATTTCTTCTTAATAGCTAGCCTAAATCTACCTTCTTTCAGTTTGAAGCCATCACTTGTTATAGGATGTTTTGTCTCTTCTCAGAGGGAAAAGTATGGGCAGTGGAGTGTCTAGTCTACCGGAAGGCTTAAGGGCTTTTTTTTTTTAAATACTTTGTGGGAGCTATATGTATGTAATGTTATTATATATTGATTTTAGATAAAGATCAAGATTTAATGACTCACGATTTTACAGCCTGCCATAAGCAGAAGAAAAGCTTGATGTGCTTGAAGTAGTTGTGTTGCTGAGATATATTGTATGGTTCTAATCCAGCTGAGTGATAATCAAGGAAGTAATAACCTGTTATTATCCATCAGATAGAAGTCCCTTGCCAGCTAGAGATAGAAATCATAATTCAAAAAGGTTGCCATGTGAGAATTTAGTTTCTGGAATCTAAATAGGCACAAACCAAAGTAATAAGTTGTTGGTGTTCACTGTCTATGAAGAGCCACCTTGAATGCAAATTCTTTGAATATTTTCCTATGCCCAGCAATAAGATCTTTCTCTTCTCTGGGGTCAATTTTATGTGCTGTCTGTTGTCCACCTTTCAACTGAGTTGAAATGATTATAGATTTGAAGATTTTAGTGAAAAATAATGGAAACTTGTGTTCTACAGCAAAAGCTAAGATTAAAGCAGTCAAATGAGAAACTAATTTATTTGAAGTGTAGAAAGCTTTATATGACTGCCTTCCATCCTTCTTGCGATTAGACACCAAAGCAGTACCCTAGCTGGGATTTGATTAGTTGGACTCTGATCAGGAGGTAGAGAGGGGAGAGAGAGGGGTGAGGGAGTTACTGCCACAAAGTCCCTGAGAGCTTGGGTATGGCAAATGGTCATTAAGGTCTCTCATACTCTCAATACTGCGTGTTACTCTTTCTTAACAGAATGCCGTGTTCTGCTTTCAGGTCAAATAAATCCTTTTATATTTTTTCTACACTGTTGTCTGGTGACTTAGGATAAAGAGAGGAATCTGCTACTAGCTGTAGGTATGTCGTGGGTAAAGTTGTATTTTTAGGAGCTCCTGGAGTGCAAAGGCCAAAGGCTGGGGGAAGTAGAGTGGGCACAACTCAAAATGTCCAGGAAAAT
Organism: Grantiella picta; assembly: GCA_013397955.1. Lineage (NCBI taxonomy): Eukaryota > Metazoa > Chordata > Aves > Passeriformes > Meliphagidae > Grantiella > Grantiella picta. The sequence continues at coordinate 999,226 of VZRM01006014.1, read as the reverse complement.
TAAATGATAGAACAGGCATATTGTAGGATTTTTCTTTTCTAACAAACACACTTATCTGTGTGGACTAAACAAGGTTAGTCAGGTAAGATTGTTTGGTGCTTTAAAGAAACTTATCAGGTGAAGCTTATCCACAGACAAGTGATGAGTTTAGCTCATTTTGGGGTTTTAACTTGTTTGTCTGAATGCCAATAAGGAAAAAAACCCAAAACCCAAGCACTGTAACGCAGTTCTGCAGCACTGTAGGAGCACATCTTTGCAGCAGTCTAGTGTAGATATTGCACCAGCTTTGCTTCTTAAGCACCTGCCATTCCTGCCAGCCTTGTGCTGGGGATAGAAAGAGCAGCTGGAGGACCAGGGAGGTGTCCTCCTCCCCTCAAGCTGTTGTACTGATTCCTAAACCAGTTAAACTATCCTCTGCTGCTGGGTCTGATACTTCATGGTTGTGTATCTTTTGTATCCCCTACTGTGACTGTTGGCTGTGAATGCCAACCTTCTATTCATTAGGTGGGACTAAGGAACTTTTAAATAAGAAGCGTCACTTCGTTTAGTCTTTGCTCAAGTACAGGCTGTCCTCTGCTCTTGAACTTTACCTTCTCTGACCAGGACTAAGGAAAGATGTAGGGTTTTTGGTTGCAAGCCTCACTTGCTCTAATGTTGTACCAAACACTCAGAGTGTCCTTGGGTCAAGTTGTGCTTTGCAATTATAATTTCTGTAACTTTACGGAATCCCAAGTGTATGTGGCATTGAAAAGCAGCTGCTTCTGTTTAGTTTAGTAATTCTCTCTCAAAGTGCAAACAGATTGTGAAGTTCTATTCTCCAGATCATCCCAAATACTGTATTGCTTCTTCTTGCCACTGTGGCTGTTTAGACAATGATAACCTGTAAGAGAGTTACAGAAGATCTCTATTTTAGACTGTGGGATTTTTCCTATTTACTGAATGAACTTGCCAAAGACGGATAAGCCCCTTTTACCTGTGTGTGTCTATGGCACTAATGCTTTGAAGTAAGCAGCCTTCCATTGAGGATGAGTTCCGTCCTGCTGGTTTCCTTCCCTGTGTGAATGTGCCTGTGAGAGAGAGTATTTGTATATAATTATGCTTGTATCTGTAATGAAAACACTTGTTAAGATGAGGGGAAGGGGAATGAGTGACAGTAGGAGTTCAGCCCAGGGGGTGAGTGCCCAGACAAAGGCGAGTGTCTCAGCAGCCCCGCTGAGCCAGCGCCTGCAGAGTGCTTGCTGCCAGCCAGTGCTGCCCGCGGCTGCTTGCTGGGGGCCACTGATCCATTGGATGAGCAAGGCTCGAATCAGAGACCAGGAGACAAGCCATGTCCTTTCCCTTTCTACTCCTCTGCTTCCCATTAACCCCCCCACACTTTCCTCTAACAAAAATGCAGACGTACACACATGCAACCATCTGTCCTTCTCACTGTGTGTCATTTTCAAGATGACTGATGATGGAAAGAAACCTCTTCCGAGATGTCCGCTGATAATGCACCAGATCAGACACAAAAATAAGCTCACAAAATATAATCCTGTATATATTTCAGGATTTGCTTTTTCTGTGATAGGTGGTCTTTCCTATCATGAAATACACTAACAAAGAAAGAGGCAGGTACCTCTTTAGCTGCAATGCTAATTGCGAGTGACTTTCAGTGCAAGAACATTATGGAACTTGAAGCAGTAAATGCTTCTTAGAGGAAGCTAACTCTGATGGATTATGGCATAACAGAGCTATATAACACTTTGAACACAGGTCTAAGTGAGTTTAGGCCCTTATATTGGCCTCTATTTGCTCAATGATAAAGAAAATGTACTGCTCATACTTAATGTTCTTTTCAGCCATGCATCTGAAAGCATTAACAAAGAAAACCATTTTCTAAATGATCTAATGGCATCTCTGTTTAGGTTTTGAGCTACATGGCACTGCTGGTGAGGGATATTAGCTTTAGTGCTGTGCACAAGAAAGAATGCTGAAATCAAATGCAGCTCCATTTTACCTCAGATTTTCAGAGGTGTTTGAACCTGGAAGTGTCTTTTAAAATCAATTTTAAATGCTAAAAGATTTTTTCTGATCAATGTATTCAAATCTATGACAAATATATCACTAACATTAAACACAGGAGTGAGGATAAAGAACTTGATTTTGCAATAGTCGTGTCAATTGGAGTGGACTTTGCTACAGAGCTGGTATTCCTGTAGCCTCTAAATCCATTAAAAAAAAAAACTAATGAAGTGGGTTTTTTAAAAAATTTACTCATAAGGCAGAAATTCAGCACATCTGAGGGCAGGATAGGATTGCACTGGCTGCTTACATTGTGAAGGCGCAGTTAAATTAGGGTTAATGATTACTCAGAATATGCTATGCTGGTTTTTGTTGCTTGAATTTCACATGACATGAATCTGGTGAAGGTTAAGTTTCAGGGTCAGAGGCAATAACTTTTCTCCAGAGAGTTTTGTCATATTCAGACAGTGACTCAAAGCCAGACTCCTCTTTACACAGACCTGATTTAGAAATCCCAGGCTGAAATTGTGAGCACGTGAAAGAGACTTGCATCTGCACTTCTGCTCTGCAGTGCTCAACCTTTCATGGAGAAAAAGGGGAGGAAAACCTTAAGTTATCAGCAGAAATGTGAGTGCTGTGTAACATATGGTTCTGTGGGAGCCAGTCCCTTAGTAACAATCCAGTTTTCAAAATTGATATTTGCTTCTGGCAAGAAGTTCAAAAACTGCACTCTTGTGTCTCTAGGTTATTTGTAACACTGGCTTTGGCCATGACTTTCAAGGGCTTTGAAGGACTTTCTAAGCTGTGTCAGGTCCCCAAAAAATGAAGAAAAAAAAATTCATTTATAACCTTCAAACTAAGCCACTTCCTTACATTCCAAGATTTCCTACAACTTGGAAGTGTGATCACGAGGAAGTTGCTATCTTTAGGTTTCTCAGGGATTTCCTAACTAGAGAAAGGGATCTTTGCCTTCCATGTTAAAGTGCTTTGAAGTAGTTGAATGAAAATAACAGGAAATTACTGTTTGGGTAAACATCTACAGTTTTCAGAAAATTTGAATCAGTGACTGAATTGATAGCAGGACATATCTTAAGAGAAATGCAAATTATATTTCACTTGTCATATGATGCTTAATTGTAGTGCTTATCTTCCTTGAAACATTTCACAGCAATGTATAGCATGCAAGGTCCAGTAGAAAGGAAACTTGATCCAGGGAATACTAATTGTATCCACTTTAATCAAATGTTGAATACTGCTGTAATGTACCACATCAAGGAGACACTCACTCAGTGTGTCTGATCCCAGCACAGACTGCTCCTAATTTTCTGGCATGACCTTGGAAACACTGGAAATTATTTGTTTTCTCATATTCCCGGCATCACTAAGAACAGAAAGGTAATTGTACCTTGCTCTGCAAAGGGTTTTCATCCACCTNAGCACTGCGGGGGAGGAAACAAGTCACTTCTGGCTGGTTTCTGAGGTGGCACTGGAGTAGCAGGATGCATTTTCATTTTTAAAGCACTGTTGCTAAAGAATTATTTGGATAACAAATTGACTTAATTGCCGTTAATGAGTTCCAGTGCATGTAAGTCATATGTGCATGGAAAAAAAAGAACATGAAAGCAATTAGCTCTCTAGCTGTGAGAGCTGAAAAGGGATTGATTTCTTTGTGCAGTGGCCTTTGGCCTCTTACTTTTCTCTTCCTGGAGAGCATTTCTTGGCTGGAGGAGCTGTGATGGAGCAGCCAATACAGCAGCCTGCGAGGGAAGGAGCACCTCCTCCTCTCTGAGGTTCAGCCCCTGGTTAGCTGATGAGCCTGAACAAATCACATAACCTACTGCAGCCCCACAATTTCTCCCTACAAATTAGAGGCAATAATGCTTTTCTACACTGACTGGGAAACAACAAATCCATATTTCATTACCAAGGAGTGCTTAAGGGCTTTGTTTTATGCAGTAAGGGAGGCACATCTGCATGCAGAGAGTATTCTCCTGTCATTCTCCTTCTCCATTCATGGCTGCTTCTCTGTCTCATTTTTTCCCCAGAACTGGGCAGACAATTATACAATGGTTTAGACTGAGAAAAATAAATTTTGTAGCAACTTTATGGTTCAGTTAAAGGTGCATCCTTGTACCTGTCTCAGAGAGGAGAGGCAGTCCTTTATGTCACTCATGTCTCTTTAATATGTCTAGAAATCATGCTACAGATTTTACTTTTTCATTTCATCCTTGTGCTTCAGAAGTGAGTTTGAAATGCTTTTCTCCTCTGAGAAAAACATGAGCTCATTTCACTAGATGGCCATGCATATTACTGACAGGTGTCAAAAGTGTAATTCACCTGTCAAATAGTCTCCTACGTATCTCTTGGGAAGACTTTTTCCTGTTCTCTGGCTTATATCGTTTTGTCCACTGCACTGGGACAAAGACAACCATAAATTTAGTGTGCAAAGCCTTGGTTTTCCACCTCTGGGATAATGGCTCACACCCAACTTGACCCTCTTAAGTGCAGTCACTGAAACAGACGGGGATGAGGTTTGGGTGTGCATAAATCTGACCAGTTATGGGGATGGTTTGTAGCAATTTGAACTCACCACACAGAGAAGCCAAAATACACATGAGCAATGGGAACCACGTTGAGCACATTCTTCTGAGGAACGCCAGTACATGCACAGGGAAGAAGAAGGAATAAAAAGGTTTTCAGAAAACTCACTAATTGGGCTGGCACATGTTTTCAGAGGAGCATGGAGCGGTGGGCAGGGAACAGGGCTCCCTGTTCTGCACTGCAGCATCTGAAGTCAAAGGGGGTTGTACTGAGCCTACATAATCTTCTCTGTGTGTCGCTTCTGAGGATCACAGTGTGGAGTTTGATTAGTTTAACTTGAAGGTGCTTAAAAAAGAGAAAAAGGAATTCAGAACTGAGATAAAGGGAGCAAAAAGGAGATATTTTATATACTTGGAGTTCTGGAGACAGCTGCTGGTTTTCACCCTGAAAATTTGTAGGAAACATTCAAAGCTGGAACACTAATGGCTTTCATAACATGGTTATCCTTGGATATGTAGAATTATTGCTATTTACTCCACAACTTATCTAGCAGTTCCTCATGACCTTTCATAGGTTTTAGTCGAAAGTAAAGTTGTCCAATCTGAGTGGTTTAGGAGTTTTTTCTAGGATTTTTGTATAGGCCTGGTAGAGTCACCTCTGCAGTTTATCTTTAAAATTGCAAGTTCTTGTTCTATGATCTTTAAGAAGTGCAGCTGAGCTTATAAAGAGAGTGGGGGTAATTTTTTTTTTAATTTAAATACCTTCAAATTCGTACTCCCTGCCTCAGGTAGCAATTGAGCTTTTGTTTGCGAATGGGGGAGAGGTTTTTTTGTTTGGTTTTTGCCACAGAAAGTTTTTATTTCCCACCCCACCACCCTGAATTACCACAATTAACATACGTGGGTTTGCAGCCTTTAATTGCTGGTGTTAGCAATTCTCTTATTTTTTTATTCTTTTTTCTTTTTTGATCACACATCTGCACTTCTCTCTTAATCTTTAAATTGTGTTTCCAATGCTGGCATATTTAGATCAGTAGCTACCAGGTGAGGAAAGCTGAAACAGCCATTTAGTCAAGCTGAAAAAATCCTAGCTTGGGGGAGTTATGTGGTGTGCTGGGCTATTTCTTTCCCTTTGATTTTCCTCACAGGTATTTTTCAGAGGCACCCTAAGGCCCTAGGGATAGTATTTTGGTTTTTATTAGTAGAAAAAAATAATTATTATTTGCGCACCGACGTATTTTTGCCTGTTGTTTTATAAAACTTTACATCTATAGGCCCACATTGAGAAATTTATAAGCACTATCCCCAAGAGCACTCATTGGATGATTAAAATTAATAATCTAAAATTTGAAGTCTTTTAAAATAGCGTTTGTTTCCCTCTGACCCCATTAAAATTAATAATCCACAATTTGAAGTCTTTTAAGATAGCGTTTGTTTCCTTCTTACCCCACTTGTATGTGCAAGGAAGTGAAGTTTTCTGAAAGTCATTCTTAGTTAAGAGTAAACAAACAAATGAACACACTGCAGGCAATCTGGTGCAATTAATATGAGAGCTGTCAGGGGGGTATATTATAATAAGATGAAATGACAGTGCTGTTCAAAGGCTGAACCTAAAGTTTCTACTCCAAGGAGAAAATTGTATTTATGCTGATTATAACTTGCTTTTCAATGACAGGCTTCTTTAATGAAAGATAAATTTGTTTTGTTTCGTGGGTAGATGAGGAAAAAAACTGTTCCTTTCCTTGAAGGAACTGGCTTAGAACTTTAAATTACAGTGGAAACATTAGGGAAAAATAGAAAGCTCACAGCAAACACCAAACAGCTGCTTCTGCTGTATATTTAATACGTACAGCTCTATGAGATTGGTTTATCAATCCATCTGCAGGTATCCTGCAACAGGGGCCAGATGGCTCAGGAGATGAATAGCAGCATCAAAAGGGTTGCAAGTGGCAATCTACTGCAGGTCAGGAGAAGCCAAATGAAGTTGCCTTCTGACGTCTGCTCAGCCACCAGCAGGGGTGATCTGGAGAGGGGGTCTCACTCCTGCTCCTTGTCACCAAAACTGCTCCAAGTATTTCTCCAGAAACAGAAAAACAGAAATTCCCAGAAATGGTGACAGGCAGTCAGGCAAGTGCTGTGTACACATTAGTGATGCTGCTCCCTGGTAGGATGCTGCAGGATGTTTGTTTTGGGATAAAGTCACCCAGCAGGTGACTCCGTAGGTGGCAGTGGATCTGTGTCCACAGCTGTCTCCTGGGCTCTGAAAGATGCACACAGCATGCCACCAAAAAGTGGCATCAAGGTCTCTGCTGGAAACCTGCCAAGGGATTACATGTTTTGTACACACTGTAATACACAGATTTGTAATATAATAGACTCCATTTTTAAACTTACCTGATCGAGTCTGGTCTTGAATTGTAAATTGAAGTGCATCCTTTTAGCTGGGTTTTCTGAAAACCTAGGCAACAAATATTAGGGGAAAAATGAGTGAAGGCTTTGAGGCTGCTTCTGCATTTGTCTTCTAAAAGTTTAGATGTAGTTTGCTGCTTTGAATTTCTGAATATAGAAACATGTATTATTAGGTAACAGGCAAAAAAAAAGAGAAGATATGGAAGCAGAGTATTAATACAGCTGCTATAAAGTGAGTTATACAATGCAATGTATTACATGATGCAATACAAACATGAGCCTGCTTTCTCTATCTGAAGGGACCATAAGGAATCATGGTAAGATTCATCATATGACCAAACCTGCAAAACTCAGTTTCATGGTCAGAGCATGCTGCAGGTGTATTTCTCCAGAAACCCTCCCTGTGTGTGGATATTACCTTGTCACTCAGAGTAATATGAGAGAGTCATAATACGATATATGAATTGCATCAGACCCCTTGTGTCAGTTCTGGTTTCAGACACCAAAAGTAAAATGAACTGGTCCTGCCTCCTGGGCCCAAGGAAGGCAATCCTTTGCCTTTAATCCTTTGAACTGCTTTTTTGAAACCTAAATTCCTCATCCTCAAATGCTAATGGATATGGCTGCCAAAATAAACACAGAGTCCCTTAAAATTAATTATTATTTTGGGATTCGTGTAATGCTGGTTCCTTGTCTATTTTTTGGGGTTTTTTTTAATTATTATTTATTTGTTAAGCTCTTCCTCATGCTTTGTTCATGCTAGTCCAGTAGATTATACCGAAGAAAATCCTGAGATTTTCAAACAAGAAAGGACAGGTATGGATTCAAAGCCACAGCTATGTGTTTAATTCTTGAGAATGATTCTGTTGAAGCATATCAGCCTTGTGTTTGTGTGTGCTCATGTGTTCCTCAGCTCTTTAGTAAAGTCAATGATGTTAAAATGCAGAAATAAAGGCCAGATAGTTAAGTGGTTTAAACAGATTCAATTTCATAGCTTCCCTGGACCCATAGTATTTGCATTTACTGAGGATTTGACTCGATATAATATGTCCGAATATCTGTAAAAATAAAACCTGTAGAAACAATAAAAAATTAAGACCCATGTTACATAATTAATTGTACATCTTAATTCTTCAATGAAATAAGATAATTTGACATGAAAATACAACTTTTATACTATAGATGAAAAGGATGGTTATTAATATTATTGTTAATATGACCAGACAGTAAGAACTATTCAGTGAAACATGAGCTGAAGGACTTGGGGATGTAAAAGCAGTTTAGTTCAAGTCCAAAGTTACATCCTGTATGAATTCAGGTGGAAGAATCAGATTTGAAGTGTTAAATCTGAACACAACAAGAATTTGTTTCTACTGTCTAGTGACTTCTAACTTGATCTGCTCTAGCAGATAAGTAATTGCCATATCTCAAAACAAACCCCCCTATTTTATTTGTTTAGTGTGCTTTCAGGCTGTCATCTACCTTAGATAAAATAGGAGAAAGGAGAGTAAGAAGGTTCTTGGCTAAAATTGAGTATCTTTGCCTTTGCAAGGCAAGAATCTAATCAAGTGCTTTACTAGAAGCTTCATAAATGCAATTTCATAAATCAAGAATTAATTAATCTTATAATTGCTGCTTCTATCCTTCATTCATCCTAGGTGTCCTACCTATAGGGAGTTCTGAAGCTGTTCCCAGGATGGCTACAGATGGTCACTTTTCTCATCTGTTAGCTTCTTTTAGTTTCCATTGAGTGGTTTTTTATGGAGACTTTACCATGTCCTTATACTTCCCTCCTCTGTTCTCTCTTGGCACTACTTATCTTCATGACACATCTCTTTCAATTTGTCCCAAAATTCACTCTTGCTTTTTGCTGTATATCTCCTCACTGTTCACACGTAGGCAATGCTTCATTCTTCCAATCATGTGTTACTCAGTCACTTTTAATGCATGGGGATAAAAAAAGCTTTTCACAGTGCCTGCTGTCAAGTGCATTTAAGGGACTGTATTCATGGCAGAGAGTAAAATCTATGTCTGGGGGCAATTAAATGCACTAGTGGAGCAGAGGAGTTTCCTGACTGCAGGGTCCACATGAGCATAATCCATCCAAGAGCTGAGAAAGTCTTATCCTTCACTGAGGCCATGGGGAGCTGAAAGCCCCTGAACACTTTGCAGGAGCAAGTAATGAAATTTATGGAGAAGCCAAGGAATATCTCATAAGGATGACTTTACGAAACGTTACTCTTGCCTTGTGGGGGCCTGCAGGTTTTATGGGGCTGCCTTGTTCAAGGCAACACCATTGTCAACATAGTAAAGAGCCTTGGCAGCACGTCAGTGCAGAGATGAAAATGGAAAATGCTCTAGTGACACCTAGATTTTGCTGGTTTCTCTGATGTCTTGCTACAGCAATGGCACTGCTCTGCTCTTCAGTCATGAATAAAAGCAAATGCCACATAACCATGGCAGTAGGAGTGTTATAGATGTACACAGCTGTGCTAATAATCTTGCCCCTTTTTTTGGTACACGGGCTGAGGTGATTAGTTGTTGTGCAAATAGCTGGAATAGCATCTCAAAGTATGATTCTCTAGTCTTTTAATAAGCTAATTGATGTGCATATTAAAAAAGATTCTTGAGGTATTTACACATGTACAATAGAAGGTTTTCAATCTTTTATCTACTTGGCTGCAATAAAGAAAATCAATTAAATGAAATAAAATGCCATCTACTAAGGATTAGTGCTTGCAGGGATTTCATTGCAGTAAAGATTTTTCAAGAAGAAAAGCTTAAACTGGTAGACTTGAAGAATTTTGTTTGGTTTTTTTTTTGTCTTATCTGGCTTAAATATTTTCAGATGTGTTTCAGTTAAGTGTTCCACTTGTGTGTTCCTCTCCCCATCTACTTCTGTGTTCACCAAACAAAAAATTCATGTGCTAACCCAGAAGAATGTTGTAATCCTTTAAATTACATTGAAATCTTGAAAATGTAGAGAAGCAAATATAAGAGGTTTATATCCTCAAGGATATGCAGCATGTGTCTAGTAAGTGTGGATCAAATGCAATAGAATTGTTTAAAATTAACTTGCTCCAAAATAGCAAATCCTGCTCTGTCTTCCTTCCAAAAGCTTGCTTAGATTATTTCATGTGAATCAAATGAAGCTGAAACACCACCTCCATCCAAAAATTATGCACTTCTGCTTTCTTCATCTCTCTCAATTAGCCTTGCTGACCAACACCGGGCAGATTTAGTGTCCACTGTATTTCTGTGCTAAAAATGTTAAATCCCATGATACACTTAATATCCAAAGGCACTGCACCACTGGATTTTTTCTGGTGGTCAGAACAACAGTTTCTAACATAATTTGTAACATAATTTGTAACATAATTGATTCCTCAATCCCCACTCACCTGGCCATCCCCACCAATGAAAAGGTGTCCCACGTTGGTATCCTCTCCTGCATAGGAGAGTTTGAACCTGTTGTGCACAGACACAGATTCTAGAGTTGCCTTCTGACTTAAACACAAGAGTGAATTTGATCTCTGACTGCAAAAAGTGTTTGAACAAGATGGTCCTCAAAAACCAGTTAATATGATACTTCAGAAGGATAAATATGCTGCTGTGCTGATTTAACAAATGACTGCAAAAGTTTTGCTAAATGGAAAGGTAGCTGATACTCATAAAGGAAGTTTTGGTACCTAAATTTGCTGCTGAATGTTCCCAGATGGCCTTACATACTGATCTAGCTCCCTAGTCCAGCCTACCTGACACTTCAGTATTTCTGTTGCCTTTCCATAAGTGTGTATGTGTGTGTGTTTTCACCTGCCATGGCCACACTCAGATCATAAATTTGATCTCTTTATGTAGTGAAATGGGGCAAGGCTTGATGGAATATTCAGGTGCAGATCCATGCTGGAGCAGCCTACTTGTCTGCCTCAACAGTTTCAAACTACTTTATTGACTTGTCGTGCAAAATCTTGTCAGTGTTCAAATATTCCACCAAGGTAGGCTAAGAGCAATATTCAGCTCTCAAGAGTCAGCATCCTTCATTCTTGTAAAATGTCTTGGGGGCATAAGAGCCAAAGTCCACTGAAGGCAATAGGAGTTTTACTACTGTTTTCTATGGACTGGGGATTGAAATGCATGTATGTTATTGGATTATATTAAATTATATTAAAACACACACACACACACGTATATGTCCATGTACACACACATTATCTTCAAAACTAGGTTGGATTAACCATCCTGACTAAAGAGTTGCATTTCTAAGAGATGATTCTATGCCTGACAGATTCCTGTTCAGTGCATCGTATAACATAGATATATATATATTATAAGTATATAATTATATAATATTATAATTATATAACATTCAGGATAGAATTATACTGGGGAAAGAATAGTGAAACATCATGATTGTATTGAGATGGAACAATTATAATGCAACTAACTACACTCCTTAAATATTAATTTTTATGAAAGGCATTCATTATGCTCTTCATCTGGTAAGTTGCTCTCACTTAAGGCTCATTCCAGTGTTCAATCTCTGATAGAACATTGGGAAAAATCATAAAATATTTAAATGCCCTCATTATGTTTTGGGCAGCTTGTATTGACAGTGAATCCCACACTTCATTTACAACCAAGCTTACAATTTTTGCCACTTAGGCATAGCTGCAGCTCCTCTGAGTCTTTGCTACTAAGAGTTAAAATGGGAATTGCTATGAGAGAACAGACTGAAAACTAAAAGGCCCTTGACTAGCCTTTTTTGGAAACGACCAGTTCTGAGCCCTTATCTTAATTTATAGGGCAGATAACAATAGCTAGACGCACTGCATGGCATCCAGCATTACATACAGACCACCCAGAATAACATGTAACACCAGATAAAAATGGCATGAAATGGGATCCTTGTGCATTACAGCATTTTAATCTCTTATCTTGTGCTTTGCTCTATGTTGTTCAGTGCAACATCTGCCAATTCATAGTAAAAAAGCCATCAGGTACATCTGTAATTTCATGCACTTATCAAACCACCTATTGTTGAATGTGTGCCTGTATTAAGGGTGAATTGCAGTGCTAGCAGTGTTTTTGCCAGGTACCTGTCTTAGACATCCACCTCCCGAGCAAAAAAAATCTTTCATTTGGCAGGGAGAGTCTCAGACATACCTTGATCACTTTTCTCTTCGTGAAATCCTCTCCGTAAGAACAACACATTCTTAGAAGACAAACTGAAAAAGATTCATGTCTATTACTGGATGGAGCCTAGCCACAGCAACTCTGAGGCTGCCTTTCAGACAACCTTTTCAAAACTGAATTCCTTTCTAAATATTTTGAGAAAGGCTGAGCCTTTCTAGCTACATCTGCCCCTGCATTCTCTGTAAAGTCTTCCAGGAATATTCTAAATGCAGAGGACAACCATGATTGCCAGCCACCATAGAGAGGCATCTTTGGGCCCTGTGTAATAGCTTAAAGCACAGATGGTGACTTTCAACACTTTTCCTGTGAATTTATAATGAGAAAAAAAGTTTTAAATGAGTATAAGTTGTACAATGACTTTGACTTCAGCCTTCTCTGCCCTTCTGCATATCACACATCCTGGGTTTTTCAGGGTGAGACATTGTATTTTCACCAGTATTTGCCTAATGCTTTGGCCAACAGTGTCTTATTGACCTGAAGGTCTACGAAAGGTAAAAATGAATAATAATTTAAGCCTCTGAGAAGATAAGAAGTTGTTTTCCCCTTTCTAAGGTAATGAGAGCAAGGAATGGTCACAGCTGCTTGAGCCACATCAGCTAATTATGTGCAGTCAGATAAATGGAAATGAAGGAGCCACTCAGGTTTTAGTGGCCATGGGGAATTTAGGGATAGAAAAAACTTAATTAATTGTAACTTTCTATTCAGAATTTCTCAGTGATGCTTTAGGACCCACCTTAATACGTGTGAACTTAAATTCTTCTCTGTCATGAACCAAATGACAGCCAGGAAAAGGACACTTATTCTGCAATGATGGAAATGCTCAGGAAAGTTCTGGGGATCACCAAATGCAACATGGTGTCAGATGTCTTCTGGAGCTTAAAAGAACTATGGCAATACAAATAACAGGAATACTCTGCTGTGAACTTCACTGTGAGGTGATATTGACAGAGCATTTCCCAGAAAAAGGTGTTGCAGATAATCTTGCACGATGGAAGATAAGCAGAGTAAAGTATGATGGGACCCTACTATCTGAAATACCTATATCAGCATGAGTGAACAGATTAGGACCTCCAGGATGCTGGATGCCTCACTGAAATCATGCTGTCCACTGAAACTGAAATATGGCAGGATTCTCTGGAAGGGAGGAAGGAGGAAGGGTCAGCACAGTGGTGATGGAACATTAGATTACTGGACATTTGCACTAGTGGTGAACAAATATAACTCATTAATTTGTCCTGAAACAGAGGGTTGCTTTTTTCCTTTCACAGATTTATTGTCAAGTGTCTTTACAAGCAGCCCTTGTGAATTTTCTTCTCCTCCACTATGGGTTTTTTCTTTCTTTATACTCATCACTTATAAATGGAAGTGCATTGCTTATTAAGAGTATGTTACATGCTAATTAGTGAACCCCCAAATTCTAGATTGATGAACCTGATATCATTTTAACAGAGAATCTTAGTAGTTTCTACCCAGCCTTTGTGGCAACAACTGCATCTAACAAAATGGTTATAATAATAAAGCATTCCCTATTGATGCTTTTGCAGCTTTGAGTTATTCAGGAGCAATCATGAAGGATTATTCAAAGCACAGACCAATGGGCAGCATCAAGAACAATGCCTTCACAAATGCAGGATAATCAATGCTGTCTATTTTCTGAACAAGAATATTTTCAGTGGTACTGCAGACAGAATTCCCTCTGGTTGAATAAGCTGCTGAAGTGGAAAATTTTATTTAACAGCATTTGGTAAGAGTCTTGCAAGTCTCTAGTGAGTCATTAGGAGTGCTACAAAGAGTCCACTTTAGCTGAGAGTTGATTTTTGAGTCTTTCCTGTGTGAATATTGTTGTGAGAGGTTGCAGTGACCCTGCTGTGTTCTCTAACACCCTTCCTGCCCATCCGCACAGAGCAGCAAGGTGAGTCTCGGTCAAGGACTCCTGGGTAAAATTGCCCAGCTTTCTAAAATTCACCAGCTGTATCTACAAGTTAAATACCAGGATATTTAAATATGACGGAATTTGGGTTTATTCTGTTAAATCAGTGTTTACCAGAAGCCCCTAGCCTTCACTGATTTTCCGCAAGATCAAGTGTTTCAGCCAGACAAAACATTGTTTGGTAAAAGGGCCATGTTGACTAGAGATCCAGGAAGCTGCCAAGGGCTAATGTCAATTTTTACCTATCATTTATTTTTATCATTTATTTTTACCATCATTTATTTCACCAGTACCATGAGCATTACACATGTATATAAAGAGCTTCACTGAGGTATGTCCAGACACGTCAGGTATCATCAGAAAATTCCAGCTGATCAAACTTGACCTCAGCCAGCCCAAACACATGCACAGGACGAGCATTTCCCTAGAAATGGGAAACAAATTTTCAAATTCTCCTACTCCTCAATTGAGCCTAAGCTTTCAAGACCAGATGCCTGTGAATGGCTGGGAAGGCAGCAGGTCTCTCCTCTTGTGGATCTCCCACCCAGTATAAAGAAGCTGTTATTTGCCTTGGTGCAAACTTTTGCTGATCCAAACCACTAGCTGAACACACTGAAGTTCTAGACAGTCTGCCCTTCTCTCTGATTCTCCTTTCACTCATATTTGGGAGCGGTGGAGGGAGAAAAAGAAGATATAACTGTGAATATTTTGATTGTATCTTGATACTGGAGGTGAGAAAATAGAAAATAAAGTACAGGTGGGAAGGGAAAATAAATTCTGAGAAACTGTATTTCACTTGGGTGTCTGGGTGAATTAATAGATACACTTTCTAGTCAAATTGGAAATCTGCGGCTAACCTGTTGCTAACACTTTTATAACATTTGTGGAGATACAAAATCACTGAAAAGATGAGCAAAAGCATCCTACAGCTTTTACATCAACTCGACTTGATGGCCCCTCTCTGGGTGCAGCTGTAGCCTGGCACAGGAAGAGAGAGCAGCAGGACAACTCTGTCCTTTCTTCTCTTCCCTCAATGTCAGGCTCTGCATTAGCTGATAGAGGCTGTGGCCAGAGGCCCCAGCCTGAGCCCCATGAGACACCACTGCACTCACAGCAGCCCCCAGGGCCAGAAGACAAATGAGAGCTCCTCAGGAGGTACCTGGGTGAGTAATAGCAGAGCCAGCTGGAAAGGTTAAAGGCCACCCACCATTTGCACTGCAGTAGGTTAACGTCCTTGGTCTCCCTTAGAGCACAGCCACCAAAAAAAGCAAAACTTGTGACTTTTAGCCTATTACTTTGAGTTGCCAGAATGCTTTAACTGCAGCAGAGCAGGCAAAGTCAATTCAAAATGTTATAATCTGTTTGTCTGCACGGGAGACATGCGGACAGCATGCTCTCCTCTCCTGAAGGGACACCCGAGCTAGCTCTTGCAGCTAGTTCAGCTACTGCGAGTAATGGAACCAGACTAGCGTGGCACTCTGCCCAGACTAATTTATCTGTCTTTCTGAAGGCAGCAAGTCTGACAGGTCTGCTTTATTCAGTGCCTTAGTTGTCACTAATGAGCACTGTGTAACCAGAGCCTCTGAACAGCCCAGTAATCAATTTAAAACAGCTCTCACAAGAACTCCTTGAAGCCGAGTTCTCAGCCCTGTTAATGATGCGAGATGGGAGTCCATCTATGCAGACTGGCAGTCTGGAGCGAGCTTGCCCAAAAGCTACAGAAGCACAACACGAGGTAGAGGCCAGGTCTCTGGCTGCAAGCAGGCACACCAGTTTCATGAAGGTCTGAAATACCAGGGTTGGCCCACCTGTGCACCTGCTAGAAACCAAAGCTAAAACATCAAGGACTTGAGAGAGTGCTCAACTTGTGTTTGAAAAATCCCACCCGCTGTCTGTAATGACTCTGTTTCAGCTATTACTGCATTTTAAATTCCTCAGCGTGCTGTTAAGTCAAGTCATCAGTGAGAAGGCAGAAGAGATGTTAAGCCTCATGGTCTGGCCCTGGCTCTTTGCTTTGACATTTTTATCAGTTTTTCACTTCTTTTGTCTGTTTAATCTATTTCATTTTCCAAAGCCATCACCTGTCTACCAACCTTATTTTCTTTCCAGGCGTTATTACCTTTTTTTTTTTTTGTGGTGTTATTGACAGGCATGATGCAGGCAAACTGATATCTAATACAATAATAAATCACCTGCAGCTGAATCCGAGTTTCCCGATATAATCATATTGGAAGAAAGTATTGTGTTATACACATGAGACCCTAATGAAGCCGACATAGCTCCTCATGTGTAAAACCAGCAGAATTTGATCCACTGAGTTCAGCTGGATCTGGCAGCTCTCCAGATTTTCTGAGCTGAACTATTCTAGTTTCAGACTTCACAGTTGCCTGTAGGAGCCAGTAACATTCAACATCAGAGCAGAACTTCCCAGAGATAATCCTCTCTAGAGGTGATTAAAATAACATAACCTCCAGACATATAATATCAACAACGGTATTTACATTTATTGCTTGAGGGGATATTAATTCACTGTGCATTATATTGTAACATTTAAAATAATATTTATAGTAACTTGAACCAATTCTTTGCTCAGAGCCATTTGTAAAAGTCAATGAAAACATGAATTGATCTCCTAACTCTATTCTAATGGTTCAGAAACCTCTATCTCCTTTCTTGAGCAGTCTTTCCTCTAAACTGCAATTTTAGTTTGTGCTGCTGACCCTACATTTTTTCCACTTTTCATATAAAACTCAGAAAAAACAAATTGGATTATCTAATCTTCCTCTTCAAACTCTGCTAGGCCCTTTCCAGAAGATGGTGACTTATAACTCACTACTTCCTTTCATGCTGTTTTCCACTCTGGGATCTCCTTGCATGGCATCCAGGCAATGTCTGCTTCAGAGAAGAGTTTAGGATTATTTATTTTGTCCCTAAATCACAATAGCAACTCGAAGATAAGATGTTTTTAGCTTCTCTAAAAGCCTAATGAGCTCATCTGCACTGATCACTTCCCATCTCAAGTGGTACCACATCATTTTCAGAGGTTTTGATAAAGGCAAAATCTTCCTGAAAATGACATTTCCCTTACCAATGGCTACTTCATTAACTTCTTTCACATCTATTCTCCCATGTGAAAATATACACTTAATTTTCCATGATACCACAAAATTTAGTCTCTTAAAGTGATATGATTCTCATCATAATTTTGGCCATGCATTCTTTGCAGGTTCCTACCTGTTCATATTATTTATACAAGGTATCTCGAAATTTATTTTGACTCAATTCAATAGGATAGCAAGATAGATCCATACAGTCCGTAGCCTGCAGGTTTTCTAATAACAAGGATTTACAAGCAGTCCACATGTATAAATTACAATGTCAACAGTATCTTTAATTTATACAGATGGAATAGCAACTATCTTTTCAGTAGCTTTTTTACTGCATATGTATTCTCATGTTTGCCCCTGCTAAAATACGTATTGAGAATGTGGAGCTTCTAAATAGTGTGAGATACTGGAAATACAGAAAGTTATTTTAAAACAAACAAGCAAGCAAAACCAAAGCAAAGAATAATCAATATACTAAGACATAAGCAAAAGCAATGAGAAATAAATTGCTAGTGATGTTAAATGCTTCCACTATTTCCTTCCACATTTTCATACTACTTGAATGAATGAAACCAAAGAAAATTCCACTGAATTTAGATATTTTGTCTTGTAACATACCAGGGAATGTGGGAAAGTGGTTTGGTCCGAGGTTTATATTGAGTTCTTAATTATACAGTAAATCCAACACTAGCAGGAGATGGAAAAGTGCATCAGCACCAGTCCTACTTGCTGAAACACATGTGGGCTCAGTACTTCAGAATGTGTAACCCAGCAGCTCTGAAGGACATGCCACCAGAGAGCTGCTTTTGGAACTAAAACCATGGCCTCACAGAAGAACAGACTAACACCTACTTAATTTTGTAGGTCTTTCTCAGAATCCTTTTCCTGCCAATATGTAAATAAGATGCTAATCAAGAGGTGTGCAGGGAAAACATATTCTGACATGTTGGTGCACGGCATTTTCAAGCAATACACAGCACATTTATCATTATGTTAATGTGAGATCCCAAAGGCAGAATTGCCTTTAAGGCATACTTGAGCATGCCAAAGTTTTCCCTTTCGTAGCAGGCAAAATAGAAGATAGATTTTTCATTCATGAGAGTGTGAAGTTTCCCCGAGTTATGCATAGGAGTCAGAAACACTAAAATAAAAGAATATTTTGCATTTGTGCAGAGATGTTTTTTTTCCTTTTCAAAACATGAGCAGTTTACTATCCACATTATTTCCCCCCTTTTTAGAAATGGCAAAACTGAGGCAGAGTTTAATGAACCATTTTTTCAATAATGCTGCCCAGAGTCCCATGCATTTTGGCTGCTGGTGGTGTTACACACCAGTGGTTTCCTTGTCCTTTCCTTTTGTAACTTACACCTGAAGATTGTCTAGATAAAGCAAAGAGTCAAAGAACACAAAAATCAGAGAGAACTCCCATAGTGTTTGCCCAAGCCACTTGCTCAGGGTCACACAGCAAGGGCTAGGAGAATATTCATGACTCCTATTTCTCAGCTCGTTCCAGCCCTCATGTCAGATAATACTCCAAAAGCTTAAAAGGTGTTCCAAATGTCATACGAATTTTCTTTGAGAAGAGATGCAAATCTGAAAGTTGTGGCTTATGGTAAGGAGCAGCTTTTTCCTGTGAGCTTTAGGTGGTGAGGTTTAGTTACATTCCTGTATCAGTAAATGTCCTCAAACTTTCACGTCTCCCAAGTTTAATTTGAAAATATAATTGATAATGACTTAGCCTTAATCTTCTTATGCTTCTCCTACTTCTTAACAAAAAGGCACAGAAATAACAAAGAGAATATACAAATTCATGGTAAAGGAAACAATTTCAATTCAGAAACTCAGTGATTTGGTGGTTGAACCCATGTCCCTCCTGCCAAAATTAAATATACATAACATGCATAAATGCACCAAGAATCATGTTAACACGTCTTAGCTTTCTTCTCTCTTTACTAGAACGCTGCTCCAGAAAATTAGTTGTCACTCATAAAACCTTCATCCCACATATCTGCAAATTATTAGCTATCCTCAAACCATTCAGCAAAAGGCAAACAAATCCCCTCCAACAAAGAGCTAGTGCTTTGTTCCTTCACCACCAGTGAGAAATTCCACATGACAGGTTCAGAGGACATACTGGGAAAAGTCTGTTTCTAACCAAAGACCCTGAACCTCTTCAAGATGCAGTTTGCTACTGTTTTGAGTCACTGCTCTGCCTTCTCTGAATGTTTTTTAGTGACAGTGGGCTCAAATATCACAAACATGTTCTGGATTGTCATGGATGATTACTTATACATCAGGACCTACTTAACACATTTATGTCATTTTGCTGAGAACATAAATAGTGGCAAAGACATGCCCACTGAGGGTTTCAGGTGCCCTAAAAGACAATTAAATTCAGTCAATAAAAACATACAAACTATAAGAGAAGCCATACCTTTTTGGTTCTTGATTCCTTTAACACCTTAACCTCCATGTGAATGGTTTAGCTAGGCTTAATCATGGATCATTTATATGTACAGGGTTTGGTTAGGCAGTTTTCCCCACAGGAGAGTAAAACTGCACAAAACCAAAATGCTTCTGGTCAGCAGTGAATTTGTAAATGTTGCTTATTTTCATATGATCATGAAAACTTTTCTGCTTCATCCTACTTGACTTTACTTTGTTTTAATCTTGTCTGTGTGCATTAAGGTAGACAGCAATGGCTTAGAATGGCAAACTTGTCACAGTTAACCAAACAAGCAAAATCTGCATCTAAGGAATAAAGCATTCACCACGACTTTGGCTTGGCTTTCTCTTAGTTGCCAGGAACCTTCAATGAAATGGGATGCATTTATGAAACTGAGGAAAAGCTAAATTGACATTCAACTCTTTTAAAAGCAAACTGAAAAGGGCACTCTCTTTTAAGAGCTTTGTGAGGAATAATGTAAGCATTTGAGCAGTGAGAAACTTTAAAACAGTACAAATATAGGAGTATCTCTTAAAAAAAAAAGAAAGCACAAGTGTACAAAGTAATTGAAAGAAGAAAATAAATGGAGAATTGTTACTTGGATGGAAAGGTCACTAACAAAACAACACAGCAACTGTGAATCACTTTCATTAGTTGTGTTCTTTACTAAAATGAGGTAATTTGTATCAGCACTGCTGCCCCAGAGCAAGTTTTGATCCTTCACTAACTCTTGGCATTAATGGGCTCAAGCTGAAAACCCTGAGTTTGTATTCCAGGTGCTTCATAGTCTGCCTTCAATT
The DNA here is from genome assembly GCA_013397955.1 of Grantiella picta. Lineage (NCBI taxonomy): Eukaryota > Metazoa > Chordata > Aves > Passeriformes > Meliphagidae > Grantiella > Grantiella picta. The sequence goes on along the minus strand of VZRM01006014.1, from coordinate 978,797 downwards.
TATTTACCTTCATGGCAATCAGGTGAAACAAGCAATTTTTTTTTCCGTTTTCCATAATCCTCTTATTTGCCAGCCTTTAAGCCAGTGAATTTTATAAAATTAATTAAAAATAATATAAAATCCAACTATCATTTAATAAAGCAAAGCAAGGTTGTTGGGAAGGCAAAACACATGCTCTCCTAGACAGTACTTTGTTTGGAAGCCCTGCAGCAGGCATTTTACAGGACTGAATGAGGCTCTGCCATCACACAACAAACAGAGAAGGCTGAACATCTGCTGCTGTCTCTGATGGTGCCCAAGTTGCTGTTGTGACAACACAGAAACTTCACCTTGTTGTCCCCAGACCTTGCCACAACGCTCAAACTGAACTGGAGTAGAGTTTAGAGTACATGTTGTCCTCCACAAGTGTTTAATTGAAAATCCTTTAAATGCCTGCTTCCCGAGTTGTAAAACTCACAAGCAGCCAGTTTTCCTGAACGGATGAACAATAAGCCTCTCCTTAGCTACCTGTACAGGTAAGTGCCCAGATTCACCAGCACCTGCTGGAAGGTATCACCTGCCCAGCCCAAAGGAGCAAAGAACAACGGAGCTTCAGGCACCAGTGAAAAATTCACACTTCTTTCTTCTTTATCGCATGGTGTTGTAGATTTCCCCCTATTTATGGATGCATAACTAAATCTAAATAATTCAGAAAATGAAAGTTCAGCTCAGAAAAGGGTGTCATGAGCTCTCTCATTGCCAGCTGCAGGCCCTGGCGAGGAAGGAGGAGGGTGAGGCAGGGCAGCACAGAGAGCACAGCTGCTGGCACAGCAACACAAGCGTGCCTGTGAGCAAACCCTGCCCAAAGGGACAAGGGAGATGTGGGGGGAAAGGAGAGCCCAGCACAGGGAGCACAGCTGCAGGTTACCAGCAGAGCCAGGATCCCAAGCCCTGACCGCCAGGATGCTGGGACTGGGGCACAGCACTGCCAAAGCCCTTGGCACAAGCAGCTTTAGGGCTGGTGGTAGTGTTTCTGTCACCCACTTTGACACTTTATCTCAGGGCACAGGGGTAATTGCTGGCAATGCCAAATGTGAAGGGTTAATGATGAGCTGAAAGGAATTCCACTATTGCTACTGAACCCTCTGATTACTTGGGCAATACTGCGGGAGTAAAAAACGCTAATGCTATCATCATTTTCTCCCAGGCGGTTAATTCTTTTATATATATTTATATATTTTTCTGTATAAATACATGCACACAGATACATTTTCTCATTCCAACAATGCTGGGACATGAAATAAGAAGCCTAGTACTTCTTGTCAGTGCTAGCCTGCCAAGATGCCACATCAGCAGCACTAGGAGAAGTGAAGAGCACCCTGAATGTGTTTTACCTCTTTGTTAGGGCTGCCTCGATATTCAATCTCCTGTCCTTTTATCCAAAACATACACATTTATAACACAGCTGATACTTCTAGGTCATGTATGTCTAGAAGTTTTCTGAATGTTCAGCACTTTTAAGGATTATTTTGTGACATGTTCGTATAAATAATAGTTTTTGTTCTTATTGCAGCTCCAGTGCCTCCTCTTCATCTGTTATTTGACTGCTAGTGAGATAACTGGGTGTATCAGCTATTCCTAGAGACATTTTTATCCAAGTCGTGATTCACTCTCAACATTATTGCTTTAAATGCAGCTGAAGAAGTAAAACATATTTCATGGAAATTTCTAGAACTATGAATAATATCACTAAGGTGTCTTTCTGTGTCCACCACAAATAGCCAGGTGTAGATATTCATAACCTACTTCAAAATCCAGGTGTTTTTCTCTCATATTAAATACCATTAATTGTTTGCTACAGAGTGCAAAAATCCCCCTTTGCTTTAGCTAGTCTTCTGCAATTAGAAAACTGTACTTTTTTTTTCATTTTAGCATTACTGCATTTCTCCGATTTCACTTATTGCTATGTAATTGCCCAACATTTAAAAATAGAATGTCATTCAGTCCCAGAACATATCACAGAGGAGTCTTAGCCAGCAGCAGATATCTATTTAATCACTACTTTGCATTGTTACAGTGACAGCAGGAGAACTATAGAAAGAATTGCCTTAGAAATTAAACCACGGAGAATGTTAGGACTGCCAACAAATGGATTTCTAAAGGAAAAAAAAGAAAGTTCTGACATTCACAGACAGATCTGTTCTGTTTGTTTGTAATGATGATGCTTTCCCATAATCACACAAAGGACATGTAGATATTTCATTAAAATCAGGATACCCTGATCGTGGAGACTCAGATAATTTTCTAGCTCCTTAAGACAGGTGTTAAACTTACCTGCAGTGTCCGCAGGTTGCAGCCCAGTGTTGTGACACCCTGAACACACACTGTCCTCACAGCCACCATCCTCCTCACACTGGCCCTAATGTGGCATTCCTAGTCCAGCAGCAGTTCTAAATGCAAGGCCAGAGAACAGGCTCACAGGAGAAAAACACCTGTATTTTAAAACAGAATTAATATTATTCACCAGCCTGCAGTGGCTACCCTCTGTCTTAAGTAATACATATTCCTAAAGCTGCTCAGATGCTCTAAGCATCTACTCAAGGGGCCCCAATGACTCTGAAAAAGGTGCAAATAATGTACTTGCTGCCAGACTTTATTTTCAGTGAATTTTACAAAGATTTTGTATCTGAAAGACCTTAGGTACAGCAAAGACTCTTCTGTGTTATAGCCATATTAGGACTATTGGCTTCTTTATCAGAGAAAGAGACCTTCTGAAAGCCTAAGTAAGCTTGTCAGGATTTACCAGGAATGCTTTGTATTTTCTAAAAGATCCAGCAGAGCACACAGAATAAAGCTCATTTTTCTGGTGTAGGTAGGAAATACCTTCATGCTTTGCTCTGCATGCTAGTTTTGTTGGTTTTTTCTTTGTTAAAGTGGCATTAATTTTGTTACTAGAAATTCATCAAGCAGCATATTTATCATTTACACTGTTTCTTAGGAGATGAGTGTTATCCCTGGGTGAACCTCTGTGTTGCTGTAACAGCTACTACTCCATATCTTATGAAAATTATGCTTTTATTTTTCATGTTTGAAAACTCTGGTTTTTTATTGAGTCCTAAAGCTGGTATTGCATTTCCTTCACACACACTACGCCCCCCCCCCGACACACCTACTATCCCCTCTATCCCCTTCACCTAATTGAAAACTTTGCCAGAAAAAGGTGCTGTGGTTTATATAATGATCTTTTGCTCTGACAGTGTTATTTAAACAAAGGTTTTGTTACTTTAGCAGTAATTCCACTGGTTAATTGGAGGACTTGCCTTCTTGCCTTTTTTTTTTATTATTTTTTTTTAATTTAAGCATTCACCTACTCCTTTGCAGTGGCTGGAAACAATTCTTGAAACAATTTCTGTGTGAGAAATGCCACTGAACTAAAACCATTTTCCTAAATATATAATACCTTTTTTTACAGCATTGCTTTATGGGGAAAAAAACTATTTTCAACACTTCCAGACATTCATTTGTTCAGCTTCTTTGGAGTATGGATTTTTACCAATTAGGAGTAGTGCTCCATTATGTAAATTGTAAGGACAGAGTGGAGGAAAAAGGTTTACCAGAAATTTTAGCACTGTCAGTAAATGGACTGTGGCTGTGACATTTTACTTCAGATGATCTTGCCTTTATGAGGAAATAATAAATCCACGTGCTCCCTTTGTTTTTAGGAAATGTAATTTATGGATGTCTTAGAGGTGAAAAAGTACTCAACGATGCACAGATTTAATTCTTTTCTACTTGTATTCAGGAGAGTTTTCTGCAGCATGTGTTGCTTCTTAGAAATCTCCTGTAGCACATCCATGCATTCAAGTCACCAAAGGCTGGATCTCGGTTCTGCTCTAAAATCCCCATTGTACACCACGACTTCTAAGTCTTTGAGGCTGTGCCTGCAAAACAGCTGGGCAGTCTTAAGGAGGTTTAAGGGCTTTAGATTTAATACTGGACTGTGTGCCCCAGTGGACTTGGGAATGACAAATGCTGAGCACAGGCAGTTCCACGGAGCATTCTGCTGGCCCCATTTACTCTGAAGCCCCACACTCCAGGATTTCTCTTATCTCCCGCCCTATAGCCAGTAAGGTACTTGAGAGAGGGAATTTTTGGCATTGAAAAGAACTTGGAAATAGCATTTTACCTCCTCTGACATCTTCTGAAAAAAAAGGATAAGTCTTCCCTAAATTTGACACAAAGCCAAAGCCTTAGCCTTCTTGATGCTGTCAGTGAGTGGAGAGGCAGGGAAAAAGCTTGTATTGATTACAGAAGGTTAAACCCAAAGGGACTGTGAAAATGCAGGTTTTCACACAGCTTTAAGAAAAATTGTTTGTGCTTCAGAGATGCTAAAATGTTGGTTTGAAGTTGTAAGCCGTGTCTAATGGCTTTAGTAACATTGCTATGTAAATTTGGAGCTGCAGAAGTTACTCAATGTGTACCATCTAGATGTGAACGGGAAAGTATATTCTCGGTGTATGAAGTGTGCCCTTCCCTATTCATAAGACTGCCTGCTTTTTTCAGTTGATTAGATACAAGAGATAAAAGAAAAAATCCTCTTATAAAAACCTGGACAACCTCCATGTGGAAATGAAGTGGTTTGATATATTGTGTTTGTTTACAGACATACACCTTTTATCTATTATATGGCTGCAGTATATATTTTGCCACTCAAAGTTTGTGCACACAACTTTTTTATCTAGTAGTGTATGGAAAAACTACATTAAAAGTACTACAGGCTTCTGAAATTCTTTTCCATGTTTTCCAATAGCAGGTGTAAAAAATGTTCTTGTCTGATACTGGAAGTGATCCCTATCAGTTCTACTTCATAAAATTCCTAGAGCTTTCATTTTCATGCACCTTCGCATTCTTCACAGCTAGCAGTATTGATATGCCATATAACAACCTCTCTCTAGGATGACTGCCACAAATAAGTACTACTAAAAGTATCACAAAGATTGATCCTTTTTCTCCTGCCCAGTTATCAATGTTCAAATTATTAGATAGTCCACCTGGGCATAAATATGAATAACAAAAAGAGGCTTTTGAGAAGCAGCATAGAACACTCTGGACAAGCATCAAATTTTGCAGAGTGTTGGACAAAGCTTAACCAAAATTTATACATATTAAATCACTCTCATATATGTGAAAAGAGTGCAAGATCATAACATGTGTGGTCATCTAGTGGTTTTCCCTGGCCAGTTTGTAACGAAATTGGTTTATTGCTACGTGAGCAAACAAGAGAGGATTCTGACACAGACTCCACTGGCACTGCTTCGAATGTGTTTGCAAGCTTATCCTTCAAGGCTACACAGTTTCATTACACTTTAGATGAGCTGATCTAACCTCTAATGACAGATCAATAAGTCTACGTGCATTAGCCTTGAGGTGGCAGTTTATGTGACCTGGTGTACCTACGCACACCGGTGTGCTCCGTGTGTCTCTGGCAACCTCCTCTCACTGCACATGCATGCAAATAATTCCAAGAAGCACCTAGAATTTTTTAATTGCAGTTTACAAGCCCCAGTGCTCAGAAAGCTGAGAAGAGTGCCTTCTGCAGCACTCCCATTACCCCTGTTGAGTATAGTCTGCTGTGTGGAAAAAAAAGAAACATTCAGTCTTGGTATATAGATTTCAAGGGACAGCATGAACATGTAACAGTACTTAGCAGACACACATATTTATGTTGTCATAGAATCCCAGAATGGTTTGGATTGGAAGGGAAATAAAAGGTCATCTAGTTCCAACTCCCTGCTGCCACGGGCAGGGACACCCTCCAGTGGACCAGGCTGCTCAGGGTCCCATCCAGTCAGGGCTTGAACACTTCCAGGGTTGGAATAGTCACAGCTTTTCTCAGCAATATTTTCCAGAATCTCACCACCTGCACATTAAGGAATTTCTTCCCAATATCCAATCTAAACTTGCTCTCTTTCAGTTTAAAGCCATTCCACAGTTGTTCTATCACTGCACGCCCTTGTGAGAAGTCCTTCTCCAGGTTTCTTGGAGCCCCCTTTAGGCACTGAAAGACTGTGATAAGGTCACCCCAGACTTTTCTTCTCCAGACTGAATAACCCCAACTCTCTCAGACTTTCCTCACAGGAAAGGTGTTCCATCCCCAAATTATCTTCATCTAAGAAATGTATTCCATCCTTATTAATCATCTTCCTGTGTATTTATATGTATAAACATAAGCAGGAACAGAAAACAGACAGAATACATGCAGCCCTGCTTGCTAATCTGATGACTTTTAAAGGTTTGGACTGAGCTGAGAGAATTATGAGCATTTTTATTTCATCCTCTTGACTGGACTTTTCAGATGTGTGGAGAAGTCAACTGAACTACCTCATGTCTAAAAAATGGCAGAGAAGAAGAGAAATAGAGAGCAGCTCAGAGGTGTGTTACTTCCAACAATCCTTTGGCAATTCTGAATACCAGTTTTTTCTAACAGCAGCTTTACTCAACCCATGCACCAACAACAGATTCCACCTCCTCAGAACACCACACTGGGTACATGACTTCTACCCTCCGAGAAAAAGACTTGCGCTTTCCATTCAAACAAATGCCCCAAGTCCAAGACAGCCTAATGCCTTTCTTTCTGTAGCAGAGGCAACAGACAGCTTGCCATTCCCTTCAAGAAGGGGAGGAATTTCCATCAGAAACTTGAGTTTCTGAGTTGGAGGCGCACTGGGTTTGGAGGATCTTTGGGTCTAGAGGATCAGGGTGCAGAGGCTGGGAGAACAGAGTGGGGAGAAGCATCCCAGGGAGAAATGGGGCTTCTGGTTTCCTTTCTCTGATGAGGAGAAATGCAGCAGCAATGCTTAGAAGAAAGCAGTGTATAGGATCAGTGGATTTAGAATAAACCAAGAGAAGCAAAAACCATGGAGATGCACCTTTGCTTAAAATATTGACAGGACCTTGCTTTGGCTTACACTTCCTTTATTAAGTTTGTCTTTTACAAAGGAGATGCAGCAGTTTGATAACTTTGGTTAGTCATAGGTCATAGAGCACCAATCAAAAGGTAGTAGTAGGGGAAGCACATTCCTCCCAAATTCCTAGTAGCTAATGAAAACTCTGTCAGGGTCATTACCACCATAGGAGTTCTGGTTACATCTGTTGATACAAGACTAATTTTTCTCAGCCCGCAGTCAAATGCCATCTCTGCAAACAGCACGTGGCAATACTGCCCGTGGGGGTTATTTTGGAGCTGCTGACTTAGGTGGCACTCTTTGGTTTACTGTTTTCTTGTGAATGTTCCCAGACATTTTGGTGCCTGCCTAAGTACAGGGCTCACCGAGAGCAGCCAGTACAGGTCATAAAACTCTGTAAATAGAGAATTTCCATTTCAGCTGTGCCTCTCTGTCCTGAATTCAGGACGGCTGCCTCTGAGGCATTATACTTAAGGGTGCTTATGATTCAGAAGGAGTTTCCAGCCCATACAGTAGTTGCAGCTTTTATCTCTTTGGCTTTGATCTCCTCTGTAGTCTCTTAAATATAATTAAACCTGTCACATCATTTCCTGTCTTCTGGCTTTGTCTCTGAAACAACACATTTATGCAGAAATTAGGAATTTTAAACAAAGACAGTTCCAAAGAGTAATAAAATATATTTGGGACATTTCAGCTCCACCTCATATATCATTTACTGACAAATGTGGTGCATTCCATTCTGACTAACTCCTGAAGCAGAACATTTTATTTCATTTTTTCTAGCACAGTATATTTTACTGCAATTTTTCATCATGTCTGCCATTGCTAACCTGGAATCTTCTTGTGACATGAATTTGACAACGCTGGCATAAAACAAAGCACAAGTCTCACTGACAAACTGTATAAACTTCATCTTGTGGTTTGACACATTGATTTAACTAATGCAAAAGATTTGCAAGGAAACAAATTCTTTGAAACTTTCAACAAATCTGTGCATTGTTCAGAGTTTTAACACAGGCCAAAGCTGTGTTTACCCCCTTAAACAACTGCATCTAAGCTCAGTGTCTAAGCAGATATGAAATGCACAATATTGCTATGAACCTTTTTTAAAATTGCTTACTGTGTACACAGTTTTGTGCAGCAGAAAGAGACAAAAAACAATTTTTCAAAGCTGCTTTGCACTGTCCTGTTAAAATCTGAATTCAGTCCTCCAAACTGTTGTATCTTCAGCAAGAATTCTCCACTTTTTATTGGAAAGATCTTTCCTAGCATCTCTAATTGCAATATCCCTTTATATTCCAAGCAGTTAGGGGTTTATCCTCACAATGCTCCCTCCCATCCCACGGCAGCAAAATTATTACCATCTTACAGATGAAGACCTGAAGCACAAAGTGATTACATGATTACCCACTGTAGCAATAGAATTTTGAATCATAGCAAGTTGTTATCTCGCGTTGAAGGAATGCTTTAACACTGATACTAGAGTCCTTTTCGAGAAGAAGGAAAATTAAAAATAGTTTGTTGGGAGGGACACCTGATATGATTAACTCAACTGAGCATAATGGATTACATGAAAAACTGATGATTACATGAAAGACTAGAGAAACTACTGAATGAGTGCTGAGTTTCATTAAAAGTGTCTTTGAGTGACAGGAAATGATGGTTCCCTGGGAAAGGCAGGAGCTTGTGGTTAACACCCATAGCAGATGAATCACAAAATGGGTTCTTCTTTATCTTGCCAGATCGTGTGAAGAGTTTCTTTAAACTCTGTCTAAACAGGGTGTTGCCAGGTCACCAGCCCTGTCCAGGTGACCTGAGCTAGGTGAGGCAGAGTTGCTGTGCCCGTGCACTTTGGGTGTGATTGCAGCAGTTCCTGTGTTTCCCAGGACTGCTGGGGCAATCACACCCCTGCAAGAGCTTTGCACTGATTCTGAATGCAGCTATGGCTTAATACCAGCTAAGTGACAAGTCTAGAAACCAGAGATCCTGGATTTAGTTAGTTTATCCATAAGAAGATTAAAAAATGATCCATATGGTTTTAAGAATGATTGGGGGGGGGACTGAATACCAGGTATTTTCTCAAAATAGAATAACAAAAGAAGACACTGTAAGGTGTTGCCAGTGGATGGGAACAGAAACTACATAAATTTCAGTGGCTTTAATTGAAATTATTCTTTCCACCTGTAATGCAAGTCTCGTGATATAGGGATTTTTCATAAAGCCTCTAACTGCGGTAATTATTTCATTCCTAGTATCAATGTTTCCACTAAAAAAATATAAAATCGATTTCAATCCCTCAGTGGCTTCACACAAAATACATTAAAACTATGAACACTGAAGTCTAAAGTACAGAACCAGAATGAAAGAAAATCCACACATTTTTTATGTAGGATGTTGGCAGTGGGGATATTAAGCTGGGAATTAAATGCACAACAGTTTTATGTGAACATGAGAGCTACTTAGCAACAGAATGTACAGATGTGTTGCCCCATTACATGGAGTCTTTAATTTGCAAGAATATCTGGAATGAAAAAGAAGTTTATTCAGACTTTTTGATATGAAAATATTAAAAGGTACTTTGGCTTGTGTTGTGCAGAAAGTGAAATTAGATGCCTGTCATGGTTCTTTCCCAACTTTAAAAAATGCCCACAGAATGTGATTCCCAGCCCTGTGTTCTGTTCACAGTGCATCCTGGAGAGATGCTCTGTCAGCTTCACACTGCAAATACCCGGCAAGAGCTGTCTCACATCTTCTCGGAGGATTTGTCATCTTTCAGCCACAAATCTTTGATACTGCTACTTAATAAAAGCCTTAAAAAGAGAAAAATATAAGAGTAGGTGCTCAAAATGAAAGGATAAATAAACAAAACAGAAGCCCAGCACCTTGAGAATATGTGACTACTCTGTGTTTTACAGGTAAATGAAGGCTAGACAAGTGAGCACACAGCAGTCTTGAAGACAGCACATTCTCTTTGAGGGAAAAAGAAATAAACAGAAAAAAGACACGTAATCCAGTTCTGTTTGCATATGTCATATAAGGGGTTTTTCGGTCATGTCAGACACTATCTGATGTAGCATGTTTTGTCAGCAGCTTGGTGTGACAGCACAACATGGCTCAAGAGAACCTCAAAGGAACTGATTGTTTCAGGTGTATTTTGTTTAGAAACATAATCTTTTCCCAGATTCCAGTCTTCAAAATTGTACCAGGCTGGAGCAGACTCATATTGCTGGAAGACACAGATACTTTTGCTGAGCTGACAAGAAGATATTCCTTCTAGACCTGCTCTGTAAAGCATGTGGGGCTGTCACATATGTCTCATTAAATGAACTGAAATGCTGAGCCAGCAGCATAGGTTATTATTTATAGACCCCTACTCTTTCAGATATATACAGAAGATAGTTGCAAATATGTAGGACTATCCATACTTTTCAATTTGAGCGCTGAACATATTCATTTTGGAGAGAGAATGGAAAAAGCAAAGTATAATAAATGGAGAAAAGAAAAGGTGAACAAGTTGTGAATGCCACCTTAAGGCTCTAGTTTGAGAGCACTGTCCATTCATTACATCAATAAATTGTCCCATTTATCCCATCTAAACTGAAATTTCCTTTCCCTGTGTCCTTGTACTGCAGTTGGTCCATTGCTGACACTTTGCACTATGCCAGCAAAACCAACACAGTAGTTATCAAGAGAAAGAAGCATGAGCAACACATCGTTCCTCAATCTCACAGAAAAGCCTTCGGGGCTGCTGCAGAAATAGAGAAGAAAGTTAAAAGGATACAGAGAAATATTATCAATGATTGCCTGTGGTTTATTTGGGTAAAAGATAATACTAATTCTTCAGCTGTCCTAGGTGGGCCACTGCATTTCTAATTATTGTACAACAAAGGGGAGATACCACATAGGAGGTAGATGGGAAAATATGATTGTCAACTTGCTGTGATATAGTTAGGGAAGGTTTATTGTCATTTACTAGGGCAGTAAGAATTAAAATAATTGACATTTATCCCTTCAAACAAATAAGATCTAAACATAGCCCTCTTTCTTCAGCAGCTCAGCATGACTAAGGGAGGGCAAGAGCTTTCTGCAGTGGCTGAGGTATGATGTAGATCCACACAGTGACAGAAATATCAAAGAAACTTCACAACCTACTTCAGGTCACACAAAAAAATGAGGTGAAATGCTATCTTCAGAGAAATAGGTTCAAAACTTTTATCGTTTGACCATTTTCTAGTTGACTTATAGCTACAAAACACCATTGAAAGATTTTTAGCAACATTGTCACAAATAAACAGTGAGAGACATAGAGTAAGGGAAAGAAAAAATGGAACAATTGTTGCAAAATTGAGAACATAATAAAAATTGAATAATCATGGCAGTCAATAACATTTACAACTGTGGCGCTCCCTGAGAACTGTGCAGACTTAAGGGACAGAATTGAAAAAAAAAAATTTAAAAGCCCTACAATTAGGAGAGACAAATTTGGACTAAAAATTTCTCCCATCTCTCTCTACCACCTCTAGAGCTGGCTGAAGAAGTCTGGCATTTTTATAGCTGGCCAAAAGTTGTCAGGAAAGCTTCATTCAATTCACTTGGATATTTTTAACTTTATGTCCTTTGGAAGAGTTTGTGGGACTTCTCCACTTCTAATGAATCAGCACAGTTGGAATAACAGTCATTGTGTTCCATTGAAGTTCTAAAAATAAAACAGCATAAAAATGGGTGCAACAAAAAGGGTCTTGGAAAGCCACAGAGATACATACAATGTGACTGCTCAAAAATAGATAAGCAAGAAGAGCAGGCACCTAAACCAGTCCAAGTGCTACATGCTTCAGCTGGTTCTGCTAGCTTTGTATACTTGTCTCTTGACTGGATCCAGGTATGGCTCATTCTATGTCCTTATTTCTAAATAAAGAAATATCGATCAAACAACTCTTCTGTTTCCTGTTGCACTCAATACCTGAGCATCCACCCCCTGGAGATGAGAAGCCTTTCAAGAGCCCCTCTGTGCACTGACATCACTTACGTTGATAGCACACAGAAAGTACTCTTTGTGCAGCCAGCACCACCTCACATCCAGTGTAAAGGCAGCTGTGGCTAATTACATTAGATGTCTTTTTCTCAAAGGCCTTCAGAACAAGCTGTGTGTCTTATTTGTCAGGAGAGCTCCAAAAGTTAGCGAGGCAGACCCATAATTTTTTATGGGCTTGTTATGTTGTTTCTGCTTTCACTGATTAATGAAATAGTGCCCCTTATAGCAGGTCACAAATCCAATTCTGTAAAAGAGGGCATTAGAGGTTTACAGCTTTTTTGGGAAAAGAAAGAAAAAGCAAAAGCAAGCAAGTGCATGACACAATGGGCATTGCGCAGCTCTTTTGGAACTTTGCCATTACAGCACCAGGGAACAAATGATCATTCCTCAAAGACTACTGATATTTTCATCTACAAGGCAGACACATTCAAGGTGTTTTCATCCTTGAGAATTTATTCTCACTGAATCTTGTGTGTAAACCTAGCAAGCTCTTGGTGTGTATCCCACTCTATGTAATATCCTTGGGTAACATGAAGAGTTTCTCAGCAGCAGGCTGACTTCAGGTGCCCCTTCATCACTTCTGGGAAAGGACCACTTCAGTGCATTGGTAGCAGCAGAACAAGATTGAGAACCTCTTGAAACCACCTGCATTGCACAGTACATCACAGCCACTGACAAGGCACATTACCTAGGTGATATCCATCTGATCTCTCACGGCAGTGATGGCACTTTGGTGAGCTGTTAAGGTAGGAATTGCTCCTTTCAATTGCCATAGTTCAGCAGTTCTACAGAAATATTTGGTCTCAACTAAATTATATGATGGGCAAATATGCTTTATTTTTAATCACTGTTTGGATGATTTATTTTGTGTACATTCAATCTAATGGGCAAGTACTTCCAAGAGTAAACATATTAAGCAGCTCTTGAAAAACCTATACAGAACAAGATTCTAAATGTGCTTGCAGTGCATTAATCAAATGGCAGAGTAAGCAAATATTGATATGTAATTTAATCTTACAAACTGTCCACAAATAAAGACGTATAGATCCAGACAGAGGGTTTCCATATCTGTCCCTTGGTCCGTAAACAAGCATAAACCCCACTGTGTTACAGTGGGAAGGGAACATGAGTTTAGGAAAGTGCTGCTTAATCATCCCAACTAGAGAATGTAAAAATATATCAATGATAGCTTTTAATTAAAAATGGTATCACTGAGATGGAGGAAAGCAGACACTAATGCCAAAAGCAGCCTCTTGATCAGCACAATGGATTCGTGCATCATGGCTGAGCACATTTTTTGACAGGTTGGTAAGGTTTGCAGTGGGCTTTAGAGCACAACTGTTAATGGCAGGCTGTTGCCAATCTGCAAACAGAGCTCAGCAGTGTTCACAATATTAACTGCAATGAGTAACTGGAACGAATGAGCTGTACTGTAGGCAGAGACACATCAACCTCTACTGAGATGGAGAAAAAGCTGTAAGATATCCTTCTCTTGCCTAAAGTGAGCCACGGCTTTCATGATACAGCCTGGCTCTGAGTGACCCTGGAATAGAGCTGTCCCTTCCACACCTGAGCTCCCACAGTTCTGCCATGCCATACCCTGCAGAGGTACAAGAACTCCTTCCATATGGATCATGTGAGACCTGTTTAAAAGTGCAGCTCCTGACAATAGGAATCTCTGCAGCAGAGATTCCCCTGCAACCCTGCCGAGACCACACTGGAGTGAATACCCACACTGCTGATCAAGCTAGAGCAGGTGAATATTCCCTGAGGAGAAAAACCCCATGCTGGAGCAGGTTTATATTGAAGGGCTGCTGACCACGGAGGACTCACACCAGAGCAGGAGAATGGTGTGAGAAGGAAGGAGAAGCTAAAAAGATCTATCAGGGGGCTGATAACAACTGCCCATTGTCCATCCCCCTGTGCTGTTGGGTAGGGGAAGGTAGACAAGTGGTATCAGAGGACTGAAACTGAGCCAAAAAGAAGCTATGATTTGTGGAGAATCCTACTTTTTGGTTTGCTTGAACTCATACCTTGAACTGGAACACAGAGGACAGGCATGCTCTTCTCCTACCTAGTCAGGGCATTTGTCTGATGCTTACATAGGTGAACCATTAATATGTACAATTTACAAGCCCCTAAACTCCTGCCTTTTCTGGCTCACCATTGATAAATGGCACACAGTGACTTCTGATGTTTACTTAAAATAATTTGATTTAAATACCCATTAAACTATTGTGAAGGTCGAGACCAAGGTTCATAAATCTAGGGACAGAGAGTGCATGTGCAGAACAATAAAATAGAAATGGAGCTATAGGAAATAAATTCACAATGCAATAATGAGAGATTAAACAGTTGATACCAGTATGATTGATGAGCTTTATCATAGAAAAATTGCAAAAGCTCTGTGATTTCTTCTAGAAAAGGATTATGGGTATCAAAACCTCAGAATTTATTATTCTGATAGATATCACATGTGAATTACTTCAAGCATCTTTTAGCATAGTGACAAGAGCTGTCCTATCAGGACAACATGCATTTCAAAGACTCACTATGCATTTAGTTTCCTTCATTAGAAGAAAAGCGTATAAACACAAATATAAAATATTGAAAGAGCAGAACTGGATATGAGCTCAAATAAAACACACTCTTCATAGGCCACATCCAGATGAAGACAAAAATCTTTCAAACTGGTTTTGATATTTTTATACTATGAAGTCCCAAATCTTGTAAAGTTTTTTTCATAGAACTCCTAGTTTCTGCAGGAAACGCTAGATATGGTTGTCTAGCTAGAAAAAGCATTTTCTATCAAGTGTGTCCACCAGGCCGTAAGAGAATTGTTTCTGTAATCCATGCCACAAGAATTCTATCTCTACCAAACTCCACTGCAAGCTCACAGCTTCCTGTGTGTAACTTCTGAGCTGTTGCATTCCCTCACTGCTGTGAGTTTTTCTGGCCCTTGCTCTGTCCCATGGAGCTGCTCACCAGTGCTGCTTTGCCAATTCTGTGCAGGTGTGAGGCCAAAGAGTCACCTTCCACACACAAAGACTTAAATCATTTCAGGAACTGTTGGTTCCTAAATGTGTGGAAGGGGCACAAGAAGGCAAAGCTGGCTGCATAGACCCTTGAATAAATCAGAAGAGCCTTAGGGCACCTAGAGGCATTTCAAGCAGAAGGAGCTACCCACACTTTGCCCCTTGCACTGATGCCCTGTAAAAGGCAGAGCTTGGAATGCTGCTCTCTTTGGGAAGCAAAGTCCTAAAGTGTCACTGCTCACAACACGAGACACGTTTAAAACTCTTCTCTAATTGCACCATGTCTGTCTCCTGCCTCCCTTCCTTACGCTTCCCAGTGAAGCAGTGATTTCCTGTGAAGAATCAAGATTTCCTGTGCACCAGGCATGCTTCATTAGAGACTCAGCTCTGCAGGATGCTCGGGGACGCGGGCGCTCAGAGAGGATGCATGGCCACCTGCAAGTGACACCCTGCGGTGCCACACTCTGCCCAAAGCTGGCAGTGTCACCACACATTGTGCAGAGCATGTGTCTGCTGTGATGCAGCATGAACCAAGGGTCTGTGCTTAGAAATGGTAACTCATTTACCTGCAGGTTGCAAACACAGGCTCTGCAAACTGTGAGCCACAGGTGAAGGCTTCCTGAAGTCCTTCAGGGAAAATACAATTCTTTGTGCCGAAGATGACAGAAGATACAAAGCAGCTCTGGGCAAAAGGGAAATCAGGTTCCTGAGAATGTCAAAGCATCTTTCCCATCAGTTCTGAATTTATATGTTTTTACAGTGTTGCAATTCACAGAGAAAAGCTGAATTTCCTGATTCTCCTTCATGGTGTAAGGCATTTTTGTAAGGATTTCTGATCACAGTGTGCCCTGTTGCTTTCACTTGAAGTTAATAAGGTATGTGGGGTGGGAGCTGTACCTATCCAATCTACCACGATTCTTTAGGCTGTGAGATAAACACGCTGAATTATTGCCCATTGAAAGGGATCGCCATGCAGTGGCAGAGGAAACGGCAAGGCAGCAGAAATCAAGGAAAGATTTAAAGTAGGTAGATCTGAAGGGTGAAAGGTTGCACCTGGCCTCTGGTGTTTCCAGACTACTGTTTTAAAATGTGTGTAGCTTGCTCATAATTGGAAGTTTGAGATGTCAGTTTTGATTCTTGCTTGTTTTGATGATTGCCAACTATACCAAACATGTTTTTTAGAAGGAAAACAAAAAAGAATGATCATTAGTGGCTCATGCACTGGCACTGGATGTCATTAAACGATCAGCATTTTCCAGTCTACGGAGCTGCAGCATTGACATCTCTGTCATTCTAGGTACAGTAAGAGAATCGCAGTAATTTATGGATTGTATAATATCTAATGAGTTTGTTGCAAAGCGTTTTCTGGAGTCACTCCACTGATAAAATGCACCCGAGATGATACAACTGCATCAGTTCATTAACTGGCAGTACCTTCCACACACATCCAGTCTTCTTTTACAGATTGTTATGGTCTTTTGTGACAAAGAGTTATAAGCTCAAATGAAATAAAAATTGAGGTACATTTTTGTTCCAGGTCTGAATTGATGTTCTTGGTTTTTAAAGAAAGATCTTAATGAATTTTCTAATTTTGTTCTCTGATATTACTTATCATTCATGGATGATATAATAATATATTCATAATTTAGGCCCCCATTCTTCAAGAATTTCTATCTAAAGTGGGTTTAACCTGATTCCTAATGAACTTTGTTATTTTTACCATAGTAAGAAACGAGATGGAAGTTTCTAAAAGAAAATTATGTTTTTTAGCTCCAGTTAATTGGGATCCAGGCTATGTTAGTTTTTTTGGTAAGCCTTTTTTTATCTCAGCATCTAGGATGTAAAGGTAAGGTTGTTAACTGCCTTAATTAGAAAATTGACTTTACATTCTCTGACATTTGCCTCACATTTTTTCCACACTTAACTCTGTGGAAATTAATTCGGAAACGATGCAAGGTAAGGCGTCACTTTCCAGTTGCATCTGATTGTGACTCTTCCGTTTTTAAAGATGGAAATATTAACTGCCTGTCTCTGAAGATGTACCTCTTACCCTGTCCTGTGCAGGGAACCCCACAGCAGCACTCGCCATCTGACAAACAGCACAAGCATTAATTGCTGCCTGCATCCATTTGTGTGTCAAATCTGGCTGCTTTCGGTCTCTGAAGAAAATTGCATACAAAATCAATAAGCTCAGGGAAAATGGCTATAAAAATACAATTCTTTAAGTGGAAGGAAAGTAAATTGCCTATACTGCTCAGGTAGTTTTGGATTTGTTGCCTGTTTCCATATGAGAGATTTCCTTCCCGATAACTTAAGTCTCAGAAATTATTGTTAGTCAGTGTAGGCTTAAAAGTCTGATGCATTAATCTTTATATATGTTCCTTTCTATTGCCTCTTGCTTTATTTATGGAAATCATTTTGCTGGAGTAATACCATAAGCTATACAACTTGTTTTCATGAGGAACTGAAGTTGTAAAAAATAACTCAAAATAAAACTAGACATGAAATATCATTTGAAAAGCACCACATAACAATTACAAATATTTATTACTTGCAGTAAATATTGCTCCAGTTTCTATGTAGGTGAAGCTTTTTAATACTGCTACAAGCCGCTATTTATACCTCTTCTTTATCATCCAGGAGTTTAAAACCTCTGAAGTGCCTCCTCCTTACTTTGAGGATTCACAGGCCACCCAGTATCTTTTAACACACACCATCTAAACAATAGATTTACAACTCTGAAAATAGACTTGGACTACATTCAAGAGCTTTGCCCACAACATAGATAGCAACGTTGGTTTTGGATAGAAAAGAAAAACTCAGTTTGTTGCAAAAGTAAAGTAACTAAATCTTGCCTGAATGGCAGTAAAATATAATATGAAAGGTCATTATTTACCTCCAGTATCTCCTCAGCAGTTCTCAAACTGGTTTGATTCTTTCATACTCTCAGTGTGCTCCAAGCTCATATATATATCCAGGAGCCAGACCCTCAGCTGGGAAGGAGCCACCTGAGGAGTAAGTACTGTAGATGTCATAGTGTTTGCAGAGCCTGGTCTGAGAACTAAAGGAGAATAATGAAATAAGTGAGATAATTGAACGTGTGTAAATAAACTGAGCTTGATTTGCATCTGTATCTATGGAGCTGGGAATGCAAACAGCAATCTTTATGCACTAATGGTGCACCTGCAGGAATAATCAGATATACTGTTTCAGGTGTGCAAGACCTTTGCCTGTGTATGAATGTGAAATTTTAATTTAAAAAAAAAACCAAAAACCACCAAACTGAAACAGAGCAAACTCATCTCTAAAACCTGCAAAGACCTTGATGCTGGAGTACTGATGAGATGGGAAGGGAGTTAAGAAATTGTGATTTAGTTGGCATCTGAAGACCTTCATCTAAACTTTTCTCATTATCTGTCATCCTGAGAAGTATCCAAAGCCTGTTGTTCTGTTGCCACCTGTGCTGCTGCAATCCCACAAGGTAACTATTACTGTAACCCTGTGAGCACTGTGTGGATCTATAAGTGGTGCTGCATGCCCAGGGGGTGTGAGATGTCCAAAATACATCAGGGTATTCTGCAGACGCTTCAGGATTGAAATACTCTCATAGTAAGAGAATACTTTGATCCATTAGATTTACAGATGTTGAAGGATTTGTGCACCTGCTTGATTTAGGCACATTGACATCCCCATCAGCCATCTTTCATGCTCACAGTAAGGACTGTATGTGAACTCTGTGGTATAAATAGAGTTCATCCCTCATGCCTGCCTATCCACACTAAAAGGGCAGATGCTATTCCCAGAATCTGTTCACAAGACTGATAATTAAAATACCATTTCCACCAGTGCAACTCTACAAAACTGGCGTTTTCCGATTTTCTTTTGAAAATAATGAACAAAAGTGCAGAATTAATAAGGTACATAAGTTGTTGTAAAAGTGAGTCAAATCTGATCCTTACCCAGCTTTTATGAATAGGATTATAAACAACTTCATTTTGTATTTTTCACAAACATGTTTAAGCTTTGTTGTGATTGATCAGAGCCATGTTTCACTGGCCCAAATCCCTATCTAAGCGTGCTTCTTTCAGTGGTAGAAAGCAGCATCAAAATTCAAATTAATTGGTTTACAAAACTCCATGTAAACAGCTCAGAATACTTCTCAACCTCTTTTCAAATTGGTTTATAATTTTAGTACTGATAAAATAATTGTGCTTTTTACTCTTCAGTAACCTTGCCAAATATTTTCCTAGAATCAGAGAATATCCTGAGTTGGAAAGGACTCACAAGGATCACCAAAGTCCAACTCCTGGCCCTGGACAGGACCCCACAAACATCACCCCATGTGCCTGCGAGTGTTGTCCACACACTTGGTCTCTGCCAGGTTTGGTGCTGTGACCACTGCCCAAAAACAACAGCCAACAGCTGTTCTGTGCCTGGTGGTTGGGTTAGTCTTCAGGTAAAATTGAGCTTTTACATAAGCCTATTAGCCTCAGCTTATGTCATGAAATGGTAACTAAATACCTGGCAGGTCCCCCAGAGAAGATGTGGAATGTACATTATTTTGTAGGATTTTAAGAACAGGTTAAACAAAGAAGAAGCAATGACAGCCAATGACAGCCAATCCCTTTGCAGGGATTGAACTGAACTTGGTATTGCTCCCTTCCTAGCTTGCAGTCTGGTAATGGCCTGTGATTATTAGAGGCTGTTTAAAAAATAATCAAAATAATCAAAATAATAGAAATACATAAAAAATTGAATATGCCTACTTCCACAAGTGACAAATACTTTAATGAAGGAAAATGCCAGTAAGAAATGCATGCTCCCAGGCCAGTTATCTTTCCAAATGAGCCTTTAGAAAATCTCCAGATGAAAGGGTGGCAAGCCTGAGGTTAAAACAGCAGTTGCTATAGTTCCACATGAGATCTACAAGAATTAAGCACACCAGTCCAGCTGGTCTGAAGAAACATCCTTCAAAGACTAATCCTGAAATATACACAGAAGCTGTAGGGGTAGGAGTTTGCATTTTAGTGAGTCATAAAAGGAAAGGGTAGTAAGCATTTCCCAGTGCATGTGGCTGCTCACAGATCCTCACCTTGCCAGAGGCACCTGACAAAACTCAACAGACAGAGCACTTGGGCTGGACAAATAGATATCTTCTAATGCAACACACTTAAATGTAGAACTCCCAACAAGGAACACAATCCTGCAGCTGAGTTAATCCACTGCAAACCATGACACATTCTCTCTCCAGACCCACCACCTCTGCTCCCTTTCTCTGTGCCCAGTGTTCAGCAGATGCTGTCTACAGCTTTGATGTCCAGTGAAGAAAACCAGCCTCTTTTCTCCAATGCTTTGTGCCCAGGCCCAGGAATACAATATACAACAGCTTGGAAATAGCAGGCAGTCACTGAGTGCATTCATGTCTTCATATGATTCTGAACAGGCAGCATTTTAACATGATCCCATAAAAATACAAATGAAGGATTTGATGTTTAAAATTCTTCA
The DNA here is from genome assembly GCA_013397955.1 of Grantiella picta. Classification (NCBI taxonomy): domain Eukaryota; kingdom Metazoa; phylum Chordata; class Aves; order Passeriformes; family Meliphagidae; genus Grantiella; species Grantiella picta. The sequence goes on along the minus strand of VZRM01006014.1, from coordinate 958,281 downwards.
CTGAATATTCGTTTTGTTCATTACTCAGTATTGCCTGCTATCAAACTTGTAACAATTTTGGTTTGGTTTGTACAGTTCTTGCATGATAGGGCTCTGTTGCCTTGTCAGGATCAATGCCTATGCGTTCTATTCATGTAAATGGTAATTAATGACTTGAAGAGTTTGTGCTCATCTTTGCAGTGCAGTTGGGCTACACAAACATTTTTACAAATGCTGGCAGCTGGCAAAATACTGGTAAATAATGAATAATACAACTTAGTTAATAACAGAAAACCAAACACATTGATTTTATTACAAATCAGCGGTTGGTACTTGCAGAGAGCAGTATCTTTCTCCATATTGCTAATTACTTCAAAACATCAGAAGCTTTGAGCACTCTAAATTTCATAGCTTAATTACTCAAATGGAGAGAGATTTGCATTTCAGATAGACAGACCCATTGGAATTTGACTGCTATTATCACTTTATTTTGACATCTAATTACAAATAAGTACTGCAGGTCAGATGACTGATTGCATCCAAGATCTGCTGACACAGCAGAAGGGCAGTAAAATAAGGAAAAAGTCAGCTTAAAGTCATCTTTAAGAGCTCCCACATCTCAGCATAATTTAAAGTTTTAGATATGCCTGCAATAGCCTTCAGAAAACAATTATTCTAAGCAAAGACTTTGGCATTTCAGCACTTAAGCCACTCCATCTTCTCACCATGTACTTCTACACTCTGAATTAGGGCTTTTTACTTGGTTTGTGTGGCAACACAAAACTACCGGTGGTGAGGCCAGTACAGGGGCAACTTCTCTCAGAAGCTGCCAGAAGCTTTTGCTTGTCCAGCAGAGCCAATGCCAGCTGAATCCAAGATGGATCTGCCACTGGCCAAGGCCAAGCCCAAGCCCATCAGTAATGGTGGCAGTGCCTCTGGGATAATGTATTTAAGAAGAAATAAAAGTTATTGCACAGAAGCAAGCTGCAGGCAGAGAAAGAGAGTGAGAATATGTGAGAGGAAAAACAATACAGGCATCTAGGTCAGTGCAGACGGAGGGGGAAGAGGTGCTCCAGGTGCTGGAGCTGAGCTTGCCCTGCAGCCTGGAGGACTCCATGCCAGAGCAGGGGGATGCCTGAAGGAGGCAGTGACCATGTGGGAAGCCCACACCAGAGCAGGTAGGACCCATGGAGAGAGGAGCCCACGCTGGAGCAGTTTGATGGCAGGATGTGATGAACTGACCATAACCCCCATTCCCCATCTCCCTGCACCCCTAGGGGAGAGGAGGTAGAGAACTGGGACTAAAGGTAGGCCCAGGATGGAGGGAGGAATGAGAGAAGACGTTTTTAAGATTTGGATTTACTTCTTATTATCCTACTCTGATTTGATTGACAATAAATTCATTTAATTTTCCCCAAGTCGAGTTTGTTTTGCCCATGCTGATAACTGGTAAGGGATCTCTCTCTGTCCTTAGCTCAACCCAAGGTCAATGCACCACAGGCTTGTCCCACAGCCAAACTGCCCTGCCCAGCGCAGGCATGAGATGTGATAAGAAGGAAGCATGTATGGGGCAAGAAATGCATCGTTTCTGGGGCAGTTATATCTGGTAACCATGGTACAACAGTGTTAAAGGATATATCCCACCTTACGTTCTTGCTTTCCACATGGGGAGTTGGTATAATGTCCTATGCAGCCAAATTACATTTAAAAATTGAGCCCACCCATTGTGTTTAGAGGCACTGCCTTTTAAGGATTAGCTACAATTTCATTTGCATGCTGAAAATTTACAGCCACATCCACAGCATGCAAAGTTGCTTCATCGCTCTCTTTAGACGGCAATAACTAGAGCCAGTGGTTGAGCAATGGAAGTTCATTCAAAAGTAACATCTGTTTGTACTTCAGATTTCAAATCACATTGTTGCATTTGCTTTTCATCAACATTTCAGCTAAGACAAGCAGTGGCATTTTGCATAATATTCAAGAATTTGCTTATGCAAAATACAGAATAATTACTTGTAAGATTTGAAGAAAAATCTCACAAGAGCTCCCATTTTCTACATTCTTATCTAGATGTAAAATGTGTAAATCTAATATTCTTCCACTCCTAGTCTCTGTCTGAGCTTTTGTTAGATGACATGTGCTGCTTTGCACATGAAAAGCATTATTTCTGCAAAACTAGCCTTCTTCAGTTCTTCTGGTTTGTGCTGCTCTGTGGCACACTGGTTTCATTGATTTCTACAGAGTGCCATTGATCAAATGATCTGTTCTCGTGTGATAATTAGATCCTACAGACTGCTGACTGAAAGACAACTTTTGAGAGTTTGACTGGATAACTCGCTCCCAAGTCCTTATGGCCCAAACAACATAGGCTGATATAATGGCAGAGAGTTTAAAGGAGTTGTGAAAATTATATCAGCTGGGGGTCAGGATAGCAATTTCTCATATTCACCAAAATACTGAGATTAGAGCAGTGGAGATGCCCAAAGTACAGTGCAGGTGAAGGTGGTTCAGAGGAAATTTATACCTGTAACCTGCTGTGGTGACCTGCATGATCCCCCATGCATCTTTGTTCATGTGCTTTGAAATCATTCCTAAGGGAAATGCTAACACCAGGAAGGGCAAATCTATAAAGGTAGAAAATAAATTTTAAATTATAACAATTCTTAAAAGTTCTTCAGGCTTCAAGCAAGATTTCCAAAGGTGACCCGTGAATTTATGTTTCTCATCAGCAACACAGCAAAAGGCCCTGATCTTCAGAAAAGTGCTGAACCACCTAGAATATTTAATATACTACTGAACAGCCTTGAGAAGCTGGGCTGCTCTTTGCACAAAGGTGAAAAACTTAAAATATTGACTTCATTTGAGTTATACACTCTTCTAGTGGATTTTTTTTGTTTCTTTGTTTCATGAAACAGTGAGAGGCTGAGGAGAAGGTGGGTGGTGTGGAGCTTTCCTTGTTCACAGCTGTGGGGAAATTCCAGCTGCCTGTAGGGCTATGGCATGGTGCAGGCTGGGAATATGTGTTTTTCCTTATTCTTAGGTCAGTGTCCCTGTAGAAAGCTGCAACACACTCTGGCTGAATGGTGGAGGAGGGTTAGGACAGGAACATGCCATGATTCAGGAAGAAAAATGGGTTTTTTGCATTGACTGAAAATAATATTTCACATCTTTGGGGTGTGAGAAATGTCTAGTGCTGAGCTCTGCATCCACGAGTGGCTGAGAGTGCTGAGGGTGTTTGAGCATTGACTGTTGGACTCACATCTGGTTTTCTCAGAACTGAACCAAAAGATATTTCCAGGAGTGATCTTGTGCTGCAGACTTCTGCTTGTCTAAAACAAAAGAGATAAACTAGCTTTCCTTCTCCTTGGTTCACTGCAGACTACTACACCCCCTTGAATTGACAGGACAAGGGGCAATGGGCACAGGATATTTAAATGTTTCCTGGGATGGAGCATCTACCTCTTTTCACAGGTTTGCTCTAAACAGGAGGAAACTTTGCTTTCAGGATGGCCTGACACAGGTGGAAACTCCACTTTTGGAGCTTTTCAAAGTCTGTGTAGAAATGGCCCTGTAAAAGTTGTGTGTTTTGTTTTGCCCATGCTTAGAGTGATCTACAGAGTGCACATATTCTCTTCCCTAATTTTTTTCTTATATTGGGGCGTGGCTTTGAGCTATTAGGAATATTTTCATTTTCTTTACAAGACGGAATCATCAAGAACTGGCTAATGAGAACTCAGGAACTGTGGAAAACATCTCTTCCCTCAGAGAATTGTGTAAGGTTCGTGAAATTGTCTTACCATTTTGAAAATCTTGGGTCAAACCCCGCTCTGCTCAGAAGATTTTGGGGCACAAACTGGCTAGATAAACCGCTGTGCCTTTTTCTCTTTTTATGTGGAAAAAAAAAGTATATTTTTTTAAAAATAACGGAAAATCAATATTGCATTCATATTCACTGAAATTAAAAATAAAACCCAAAGCAGTCTTTATGCCGTTGAGTGACAGCCTGCTAGGGAAACAACCAAAACCCAGAGAAGGGTCTGTGGGTGTAAAAAACAATTTCAAGTAAGTTGCTCATCATGTCCCCTCCTCTTCTGCCTGTCCCACACTGCCTTTTCAGAGGAAGAGCTCAGCACACTGGCGCTTAACCAGGTTTAACTTTTGCTTTGCTCTTTCAGCTCACCTTTAAAAGCTGAGAGCCATGGCTTTTTCTCAGGAATGCTGGAAGGTGCTGGAAGCAGCGCCCTGCGCAGTCTGTGGCAGATCCTTCCTCGCGGTCAGCGACTGCACAGCTCTCTCCCCACTGCCACAGCCCTGGGGATTCCTCAAGGACAGGAGGTCTATTCTTCTCTTGACGGTGTTCATATCCATCCTAATTAGTCTGAACCAGGCTGTGAGGATTAACGAGATCCCCTCAGTAAGAGGCTTTGCAGGAAGGGTGACCTCCCAGCCTCCCAGGTTGTATGTGTGTGAGCTCAGTTGCAGATATGTGGAGCACTGTAGGTAGAATTACATTCAGAAATGGCACAGGAGACTACTAGAGTATTTTTCCTTTAATCTCGAGAAACCAGATGCTGAATTTTTCCCTTACTCAATTTTATGCCAATATAAATGCCACCAAAGTTGACAAAAAAAATTCTGATATCTACAGGCCTGACGGGAGATAACAGATCCCTGAAGGTACCCTCTCTGGACTTCAAGGTTTTGATGTGCTGCTTCTAATTCTCAAATTATCTGGCCTTCTCATTTCCCTATCTAGGTTGCCATATTTCACATGGTGCTATTAATCATATAAACACTATCGACTTTTTTCTGTTGTAATCATTGATTTCGGCCTATCTTCTGGAACTTTTGACTGCTTTTATAAAATGGCTATGTTATGGGACAGAAACTAGATTTGTTTTAATAGCATAACAAAACATGAATGCTGAGACCTTGGAAGCTGTAGGTCTGCAAAGATTTCCAGTGACAACGTTTTGGGAAAATTGATAAAGCCACGTGTGAAGCAGTGTGGTTGGAAGCTGATAAGGATTAAATGCGAAGACAAAAAAAGCACAAAGTGGGTTTGTTAAACAGAACATAGGCACAGTTCACAAAAAAGGTGAGGTTAGAGAGGACATCAAAACCAGGCCTGAAGTGAGTTCAGACTTTTTTATCCCACCGTGATTTCTCCTCAGTGCTAAGATCAATGGGATTTTACCTTGGCTGTTTTAGAAGTTTCCCAAAACAAAACTGCTGAGTTCTCACTATGCAGGTGATATCCTGGCTATTCTGCAGAATAAATCTCCTGAGGGTGGATTTTGTTTTCCATTATCAGTCAGGATAACTGGAGGCTTCAGCAAGATGAGCCTGGATTGACACCAGTGCTGATCAGAACATGGAATCCTGCCTGAAGAACTTCAGGAAAAGTTCTTATGTTTGTAATTTCTATTTTGGATTGCCATTCTGTTTTACCAATTATTAAAAGAAAGAAAAGTTATCCTTCTTATTCCTTTTATTGTTCTTGAAGCTTCTACTCCTAATTGTCACCATTATTAAACAAGTCCTCCTTATGCTCTTTAGTAAAGGTACTTATGTTATAGGGACAGGCTTCCTACCTACTTTTGATTAAAGAATTCTCAAGTCAAAGCCTACTGAAGACAGAAAATCTCTCTCTGACAGTGTATAAAAGTTTAATTACTACAAAGTACTGCACATATTGTGCAAGTTTCCACTGCATTTCCCGGCGCTCTTCTTTCACCCCGACACAGTGGGCTGTAACCACATTTGTCTCTAATACCAGACATAATTGCATGTTAGTTTATCTGCATTTTAGCTGTCCTCCCCTGAATCTCATCTAATCTTTTAATTTCAGTTCTATGATGAGAAGCCCTAAACTGTGCACATTTGTGATTGCATTCTTACCACGGTGCCAGAAAGTTGTTACTCAGAAAGAAGCAGAGTTATTTATTTCAATCACTCATTCTTATCCTTAGCTGGTCAGGCTAAGCTGCACTAGGGACATTTACTTCTGTAGAAGGCTTAGCTAAATGTGGAAACTCATATACCATATTACATCTGTATCACAGATATTAGAACCCAGTACACTGAGGGTGGCAGAGCTAGAGAAATGTTATTTCTTTATAAGACAACTCATTGTTTTTTTATATCTATCTTTGTGTTATTTTTGCAACATAGCTGTAGAGTCTTTTAACCCTTTCACTCAGTATATCTCCCACTAAATGCACCACACTGCCATCATCCACTAGCATTTCTTCTAAACTAACAAACCTGGAGGAATGAGCAACACAGATAACTCAGTTTTTAATTCTCTAAACCCAGTCTAAACCAGCCAGTCATCCCTGGTCACTTCTAAAAGGTTACACTGATCTGATGCTGTACTCTACTTGCAACATCGCTCCTGATTGCTGTCACACCATCGTGCCAGCTTAAAAGCGATGAAGCTATATTTGTCTTATTTTACAGAGACAGCATTAAGAAACACATCTTTTTCCTTATTCAGAAATGCCATCCATTTCAGAAGAATCCAGGAAAAAAATGCTTTCTTGAAATAATGCTTAAGTCACAGAATGTCGTAGGAACCATGTCTGGAGTGTAAAAGGGATGGTATTAAGGAATATATGCTCTTGTTTTCACATTATCCAGACAAGCAAAACCCCCACTGAGGGCTCTGGCATAAGTGCAGGACAGCAGGAGAATTCTGCTACTTAAAAATATTGAGTTACGTCCTGGCAACCTCTTACATATTGTAAGAAACTTTTACATGTTGTAGCTTTGGTGTTGCAACAAATTTCCAGGAGGTTCGCAGTTACATCTGCCCTGATATGGTACTGCTTGTCATCCAGACAAGATAACAATGAAAGGGTCTATGAAGGTCTGTCAAATTCTGGTGAAAATGGGCCATGCTGTCCCTGAGGAAAAGCCACCCTGGAGTTAATAAACGTGGATTTCACCCTCAGCTAAAAAAATAAAAAGAAATCATAACTCTACCTTTCATTCCCATTGCTTGATTTTATGTTTTATTTTATTCTACATGTATGGTTATAATTTGCAGTTTAACTGTAAGCTGCCATATTGCATATATACTTATTTGTGCTGCAATGTAATAGAGCTGTGGTGTGACACAGCTGATTGAAATCAAATACACCATAAATTTATAATGTCTGCATTTACTCTGACAGTTAAGGTGTCTGAATTATGCAGAAGAAATAACAGAAATCATAAGCTGCATTTTAAATGCCACAATAGCCTTAACCACAGAAAGTGACTGATCCATAAATGAATAAAACTCCACTATTTAAATATGAATTTCAAATGGTTTTATTTCTCAAAAATCTAGTATTGATTCCAGTGAAGTCAAATGTCTGTTGGCTTTAATGTCTCTGATTAGAGACTTCCTTGGGTAGTTCAAAATTTAAAATATATAAACACAAGCTTTTCCAAGGCTGAAAACCAGGCCAAGGCTTCACACTTATCTTCTGCTGTATGCCATGTCCACATAATTTTTTCCATTAATGTGAAAAAGCTTTCAAATATGTATGTAACAATTTTGAAATACACACATTTTACAATGCAAACTGTATTACTTCCTATGTCAGACTCAATGCTAAATTAATATCAGCCTATCAGTGAGTATATTCTTGACCTGAGTTTGAGACCAGAGCCCTTACAGGTGAGAAATCACATGGGGGATCTTGTTCTCACAGTTGAATGAAATAAAAAATATCAAATTTGGAAACTATTGTGTGTTTCCCATCTGAAAGCCCACCTCTCCTTCACCCATAAAACTGCACATTAACCAGAATAACATTCCAAGCTTGAGTGACAGAGACTCACATCCCAGTAGAAGTCTACTTTATGTAACATGTCTAGAAATGAACCTTAATAGCACCCGGCATTGTCAGCTGAATGATACATCCAATTGAAAGAATTAAACAAGACCAGCAGCCAACCACAGTTCAAATTGTTCATGCAGACTTGTGAGAAGTAGTGAAAAGTGAAGCCATGGGAAGAAGCATCTATTCTTTTTTAATTAGGTGAAAACAAAAGATGTAAAACAACCTACTGCATTTCCAGATCTTTGGGGGTTTGATTGGAAAGCCACCCACTCCTGCTCTAATTGCTAAAAAAAGGAGTTTCCTCCTTATTCATTTGCATCCCTTTCTTGTCCCATTTTTTTCAGTGAGATGATTTAGCACCAGTGTCCACTGGATAAAAAAAAAGCCTGATTAATGTGCAGCAGCTGACATTATAGCGTATACATTCATGTTAGTGATGGAAGAGCCTCATGTAATTGTATCAGAAATTGGATAAAATAATGAAAAATTTAACACAGCCTTTGTCTTTATACATTACAGTGAGATGGCTGGGAGGTCAGGAAGTGGGAAACAACTAGGGGACTTTTATATGCTTTTCTGGTAAAAATTTGTTTAACGCATGCCCATGATTAAAAAGAATGTGGTATCCCACTGCGACACAGAGGTACAAGAGAGGGAATAATAAATTGGTGGCATTGACAAGGTGTCATTTGTTATCTGCTTTAAAATGTCAGGTCATGTCATTGCACTGAAATATTTTCTCTCTTGATGTATGTCTTACAAAGCAAGTTCAATGTTTGGCACTTTTCGATTTCAATAAAAGAAAACAGCTTTTATTCTGGAAAGCATAGTAACCATCAGGAAGATAAGGTCAATTCAAGGCTCCTATTTGAACACTTTTTCACAAACCTCTCAAAAAAGCCTACACTAAGTGGCCTGGCTCATCATGGAGCCCTATTCTTGCCCCCTAAGCCCTGGCTGGCTTTCTGCCCAATTTTTTTTTTTTTTTTTTTTAATTTAGAGATGTTTCTGTGATTTCAGTACCAAAAAGTAAAAAAGACAGAAATTTTAATTTCTTTAGAATTTGAGTCTTGTGATAAATAGATAAAGTTTTGATCATGGAAATTATGAAGGAAATGTTTCCAAGGCTGACATTTACTACATTCTGGAAATACAGATGGGGAATTAAAATAAGTTATGACATAATAATCTTAATGACAAAATCCATGAAATAAACCAGACATCTTATAGGAGAAAAGAGCAGTTATTATGTTTATATTTTTTTGCATTAATGGAGAATAAACTTTTTTTTCCCCATAGATCTATCAGAAAAATGAAAAAGTGAGGGAATGGACTGATAATGATAGAACACAATGCAACTTCAAATTGAGTCACAAATTTAACTCACAGGATGCCTTTGCTCTGATGAATGGTTATGGAAAAACCTGAAGCTTTCTTCTACAAAGTGTTCACGAGCACAGTTCTTAATGAACCTGACCATTCATTACTTCTTGAACCTGCTCTAAAATATTTTTGATTTTTTTTTGTCTCCATCTGTGTGATACATTCAGCTCATCAGTTCTCAGGTGAATCCTAAAGCCAGTTTCTTTCAAATGAAGCTATTTAATATCTCTGGCCCACTTTATCTTCACCGGTTATTTTGTATTAATCCAGAGGAAAATTTGGAAATACAGCACGAAGTGCCATAGAAATGAAGATCCTAGCATTGTGACTGAGCTTTATTCTGCCTCCTCTGTACATCAGTAGCAGCACAGCATTGCTCCACTGAAATCAGCAGCTGCTCTTTTTTTTCCTGTCATACTAATGAAGATCAGATCCTGGTGCAGAACCTCTGTTTCTCCTGTTCAACCATATCCCAACATTAGTAATATATAGACAATCCCTCCTTACCACAATTCCTCTGGATTTATCCCCAGAACTTCAGGAGGACAACTATACATAGTTGCAGGAGAAGTGAGGAGGACTGGGTAAAATTCCATACCGAAAAAAAGAGCTGTACCAGGTGTGTATTAAAATGTAATATCAATCAATTTGGCCTTGATTTTTGGGCACTGATTTCTCCCAGTGTTAATGTCTCGTTTGCACAACATGATACTGCAAGTTCAAACTTTGCTCAGGACCTCACAGAGCCCGCAGCAAGTTCCCTGACATTTTTCCCATTTCTGTAATCCACCTAGGAAGTTTTACCTCACCTTGAGCTGAATGCCTTGAAGACACTAGAAAAAGCAAGTTATGAGGCAATGTTTCACTCCAGCTATTACAGTGCAATTGTTTAGACTGGTGGAGTAATAAATGGCCCAATTGTCCACAGGGGACCAGGGATTGTCAGGCAGGGAGGATTATTGCTGCTGTCTGTGGTTTATTAGCTAGCATTTTGATTCAATGCCTGATACAGATTCATAATTAAAATTTAATTTGTGTGTGAGCTTGAAAGAGAGACAGACAATATTCATGCATTGCACAGGTGATAGGGAGAGATATGTTTTTCTCTGCATACAGACTGATTCCAGTGAGAGATTCAGGAAGTTTCTAGGGGGTTAGCACAGCAGAGAAACTTGAAACTGAAAAATACCCTGATCTCTAGGGTAAAAAAATCTATTACAGTGCATGAAAAATCATTGAAAATATGTGCATAGTTACCTAGAACTAGATACTAGGAAACACTAAATATACAGGTCCTTGAGAAATCTCTCTTCTCCAGAGCTTAGGCACCTCCCTTGCAGATGTCAGAGAAATGCCTTCATTACCTTTAGGATACCAATCTGATAATCCATCCCTAAAAGTATTAATAAAGTCTTTGAACAATTCTGCTCCTGAAGGAAAAGGAGTTTTTTCTATCCCTCAGTCATTATTGTAATAACCTAGAAACTGAAGGTACATCATTTTTGGCTTGGTTTTGTTTTGGGGTTTCTCTATGCATCATCATATTTTTATAAAACCTCTGTCATTGAAGTGATGGCATGCTAACACTAAGTTTGGCTACAGGATGTATTTCAACGGTCTTATCCCACTTACTGAAATAAGTGCATTTTTACCATGAGCAGTGTTACCAAGCTCTTAATTCTCCTAAACACAGCGCATCAGGAAATATCTTTTACACCAAGTAAACCAACATTAGGCTAGTTTATTTTATATTTCAGTCTGGGAATCTTTTACATTATTATCACTGAGACACTGAATGTCACATCCTTACAGCCTGATCTCATTTTAGCAGCAGGAAATAAGTATTTGGCTTCTACTGCCTGCGAGGAAGCTGTGGTGGAGGGAGCTGCCTCCGTGGATGTCCCACATGTACCACAACTTCCAAAACACACAGACAAGCTCAGACTGTCATTTCCAATAACCCCTTTGACATTAGAGGGTGTAAGGCACAGCTTCTCCACTGCTGCTATCATCTGTCACATGCCTATAAACTCTTTGCCTAGTAAGAGTCCACTTGTAAATTAGAGATAATTCAGACTTTCCTGGAGCGTTTTTCTGACACACGAAGCATAAAAACTAAACCAATTACAATTTACTGATGTGCAGCTATAGCACTGGACCTTCCCTCAAATTTATTAGGAGACAAATAGCAGGAATGCTGGGCTGCAGACTGAACTGTGCAGGCTTCACAGCATACATGTTTATCTGTTTCCCCTTCTCAGTCATTCTTCAGGTTCTCTAAAAGATACATGATTGATGGATAAACAGGCTTGGGTTTGGTTTTAAAGATTAGGGTGATAGACAAAACTTTTTCCCCTTCAATTGATTTCGGCAGAATAACATCATTTTGTAACATTTAAATCACCTTCCCCCTTTTTTTTTTTTCATTTTAACAAGTTTTCTAGGACTGAAAATTAACAAGTGGTCTATGAATCTCTGGTGGAAGCCAATTACTGTTCCCTAGATATTTTGTTTTTTTAATAATAATAATGCAAATATCTATGAAAATTGGCAATAAGAAATAAAAATTATTTGGAAAGAGAATTTTTGAAAAGTGGCTGAGATAAAAAAGGATCATTTTTAAAAGGAAACACTTTTTTCTATACAGAATTCAGTTAAATACTTTGTTGGGTCCAAACCCAAGTATTCAATTACATATTTGGGTTCTCAACACTTCTGAACTTATATTTTAGTACATAGAGAGGGATTTGGAAACATCTTAGACATTCCGTTTGAAATTGGTCAAAATTAAAAACTTTGCCTTATCCTAAATTTTTGTTTTCTGAAGAAGTCATTTGCAAATCCAGGTGAAATTCCCCACAAAATTCCCTTTTCCTGGATTCCTAAACTAAACATATAAAACTGTGACTGACAGGTTTCAAATAATTTTTTCAGCTTTTCTTCAGTTGTAACAATAAGGTATTTAAATATTCAAAATATTTAAATATTGAAAAACTGGGAGGAAAACATGATTTTGATACATCTAATGTCATGATTTTACTGGCATAGTTCCCAAAAGTAACAGAAAATAATTGTATTTGTACAAAAGTGAGATACATTTTTTTGAAACTCCTACTGTAAAAATTCTGAAAAAATTAAATAATCTTACCTCAATATGCTATTAGAAACTGTCTCTAAAACAGTAACACTGACAAGTAGAAGTGAACAAAGAAGTTTTGTACCCTTCTCTTTTAGTCTGGATTTCTCAGACAGTAGTCTATGTTCATTAAAACACAAATTCTTTTACAAGACACCATAGTTTTGTTGATGATAATCATAGCCACAACATTCTAACTGTTATAAAAAGCCTTTTTATGCAAATAGTTACTGACATTGATAGAAAAGCATCGAGCCACAACACGCACAAGGGAAAAGTTTTGTAATAGACTTCTAGCATCAGACTTGAAAGTTTCAGCCTTGAAGTATACAGAAGGAAAATTATTTATATTGACAATACTTAATAATAGCTTTATTTTGAAGCATCACTCCTTTGATAAAACAAATCCTCTCAATATACAGCAATGTTTACCGTGAATCTGAATTTGACACAGAAAAAATTGCACATTTTATTATTATTAGTGTCTGTGTCCAGTATGTGGACACTACCCACTGCCATTCCCATGTTTGCAGCTATTTCAAGCAGAGAACTTGGATGTGGGGGTTGATGGTCCTCTCTCCCCTGATTTCCCTCCTGACAGAGCTCGCTGCAGAGGAGGTGACAGGCTGCTGACCCCTCTGGACCAAATTGCCACATGATAGTGGCATGAGAGCACTCCAGGGAGCATTCACAGGCAAAGGGAGGTAACCCTCAGTGAGCAAAACTCAACATGTTGGGAGCGTGAGGTCTCAATAAAGAACAGAGGTCTTGCCAGAATGAAATGCCATAAAAAGAGGTCCAAAAAGTCTCCTTTTATTGGTTCCAAAGCAAGTACTCTTGAGCTGTGCAGCATAGGAAATCTCTTAGTTACATGTTAATTTTTAAATTTTTTTTTTCTAATGAAACTTTTTGTTAAAATGAATTATAGGCCTTGGGTTTAGGCTTTGTCTTTTTTTTCTTATGCCATGAGAAATATCAGAGCTACCTCCAACCAAGGCAGCATCTCACCAACTGCCTAAAGATCACAGCCTAAATTAAAAAGAAATCGCATTTTTGGAACGGATCCAGAAGTGAAGTGAATTCCTCTGACTTTTATTAGAGCCTGACTGAAGGGCACAGATTATACCTGTCCATAAATTCCTCCAACTTTTTATAAGAATGTGAAGGACTAACTTTTTTCTTAAAATAAATATTCACAAATAATAGTACCAAATCAAGCAAAGAGTAACTTGGTCCCAATGACACTCTTGGAAATCCAGAACCACTCTATTAATTTCAATAACATTTTTGCCGTTTAACATTAACACCAAAAAGGTGAGAAGAGGGACCACCGGAGCATATCTGCTTGAGAGGTGTCTCACAAGTGATTAAAGTTTCACAAACACTGGTTTTCCGCCAGAACAATTCCACAGGGTGATATTAGAAAGTCCTATTTTGCACCAGTCTTTGTATTAAAGTCTGATGGCAGCCAGCAGATCACAGCAGGGGGATGGTAATTTGTAGGGAAATGCAGAGACTGCCATCAGAAGTGGTTGCACTTCAGAGGATCTCCAAGTGGCCATTGCTGCTGCATAAATTGCACAAAAAGGCAACGCAGAGCAAATTTGCTGGGGAGGAACACCCTCCAGACTCCAGAAACTTCAGAACAAAATGGGAGCAGGAACTTCTTCCCTACACAGCACACAGTCACCTGTAACCAAACATGGTTTGCTCCAGCAGAACCCTCAGCCCACGAGCTCAACAAAAACTAGCAAAAAAAAGCAAAGAAAAAGCAACAAAAACCCAAGCAACATTTGCTTGGGCTGGATTGGGTAACAAATATGAGCAGCTACTGAGGAAGATGGATGAGATGGAAACCCATGCACCCAGAACTGGGAGAGGCTGCAAAGTGCCAATAAAGATCTGAAGCAGCAAACAGCTATCCCAGAAAGAACAACACAGGCATGAAAGCCATGCCGGGTGGTATTGAAAGGCTGGAGAACGATATCCAAGGGGGATGATCATTAATGAATTTTTAGAGGTGGAGAAGTCCAAGCAAAAGCTAACTGAATTAATGCTCCCTGCTGGCAGCAATATCCTGCATACCCCAACGTCAAGATGAAAACTGGTAGTGTGATGCCTAAAGAAATTTTCTGCTCAAAGCAGGAAAATCTGAAGTACAGCTGCTCAAGTCCCAAAATTGGTAATAAGGTCTAATTGTACCAAAACAGCTCCCAGGAAGCACCGGGGGACTTTTTCATGCTGCTGAACTAGTGATACACCATGCAGGATCACCGTTCATCTGGTTAGGAATATCTTTACTCCTTGCCTTTTAATGACATGGGTAAAAACCCACATAAAATGCTACAAAGTCAAACGACCTTACAACCCAGCACTTTACATAAAAGCTAACAAACATCATGGGACAAATTTGTACTTCTGGTGAACATAAACACAAAAGAATGGTACTTCTGAGGTCCACAGCTCCTCCAGACATCATTCCAAGACACACCAGTGGTCATGTTCAAAGAGCTCAGATCCCAGGGTAAGAAGAAAGAAACTGAACTGATTCTTGTGCAAAGGGACAGATGCAACACCACTGTGTCCTATTGCCTTAGCACTTGTACTAGTCTGACATAGGCAGGTACAATTTAAGCTGCGTGCTGATATCTACAGCCCATTCACATGGACACCACTTAATTTCGTTATCCAGATATTTGTAACATGAGGAATCCAGAAACTGGTTTGCACGTACAGCACATGGCAGATGGCACATATATGAGTCTCCTGAGCAAGGCGTCATGAAAAATTACAAACTGAAAAACCTCAGGAGATGCTATCAATCAGATCACAGTACCCTGAAGTTTGAAATGACATCTTAAATTTGGCCCTAACGTAACTGCAAGAAGTGTCACTCAAAAATACTTCTAAAATTCAAGTCAGCTGGCAAGCAATGTGCCTATTTATTCAAGAGAGTTTTTTCTTATATGGACACACGAAGACTCTTCACAATTTTGAGAGCTTGACTTGTAAGACTTCATGTTTCTGTTTATAAACATCAAACTATCTTGGATTAGAAATAGAAGTGTGACAGGAAGAGGATCTCCATGAATGCTCCCTATTAGAGAAATGTGCCCTCTGAAAAATATGAGAAATTATTCATCTGCAATGTCAATCCTATATTTTCAGTTTGCTTCACAAAGGTACTCAGCAAGGCAAGATGTAGCAGCTACAGCAGTATCTTCCTATTTTCTGACAACCATCTGTATATGTCTTTCCATTCCAGTACTATAATATTTTGATTTTAGATATCTGTGCATAAAATCGTTTACTGACTATGTGAAATATCACTTTAGAATGGTTTGGGCAACACGAGCTTCCCACACACAGTCTCTCTTTAACAGTTTCTGAGTTTCTGATTTTCATTTATTTTCGTTCCATATTGGAATGAAAACTAAACCTTTAAAATATTCAGAAATCAGAACCACAGCTTCTCTTATCTGTTTCTATTGAATGTCAGAGACCTTTAGTTCAGGGCTTCCCTCTCCCAGTTTTTGTCATTTATATAAGTGACCAGAAGTCAGCAAAGAGAAAACTAAAGTGCACAGAGGCTAAAATATCTTCAGATATTACTGAGAAAGTCAAGTGTACAGCCAGAAGAAAGAATGGATTTTTTATCTAACATTATCTTCACTTCAGTCACTAAACAGTGATGTTCATTCCAAGATCCACATGAAGCAAAAATATGTGACAATGAAGTCAAGCTGAGATATTGCCCATATTTCCATGACAAAGCACTAAATAATGTCTGCAAAGTGCACAGCCAAACAAACTGCAACTGTTTTCATGCAGGGATATACACTGTTTGATTTATCCTTATCTAACATCTGTTTCTGAGAAAAAAGTTAGACTTCATGAAGAGTTTACTTTCGTAAGTAACTTAAAGCAAAACAAATGATGAAAGTAATGTTAATAGCATGCAGTCTTAACTGCTACAGCAAACTAAAGGGTACTAAAGGGAGCAAATGACAATGAAACTTTCATGCAATTTTACCAATGGATAACAACTATGGCAATTCCTACTTAAATATTTTCTTTTGGAAGAAAAATTGTGCAATCCAAGCCTAGCTTTTTCTGCCTATGTATCCTTAACTTCAACATCTGCCAAAGAAAATAGTTTTATTTAGGCTGTAGCCTAGTTTTTCCAGTCTGTTTATGCTTTTCTCTATTGAAAATTTTATTAGGAAAATATTTAGCATTTACAGGTTGTGGCTATACATCAAATCTGTGGCTCCAACTAGGCAGGACATATCCTGGTAAACACCAGCAGTTCTGTATTATGCCAGATTTTTTTGTCATTTTGTCCAAAAAAACATTAAATCAGAGAGGAGCTCTAGTGCCTGCATATAGTAAAATTTGTCAGCTAGAGATTTACTTCATTTCAATGGAAGGGGTGGGGCAGGAAAAATTTATTTGAAATTAGAATTCAGAGTAAAAATTGCAAATTAGCTCCTGGCTGTCAAAATGCTGCACCCTTTAAAGATGAAATAAGTAAACAGTTTCAGAGGAAAAAAGGAAAGATCACAAGAAAATCTGCCATTTTACTTTCTTATTTTTTCCTCTGTACAGTCATTTATATACAGTTCTGCTTATAATCTTCCTTTTCAGCAAGGACAGATTGTCCTTTTAAAAAGAATACATCCTCCTACACTACCACCAGGAAGATAATATTGTGTGGACTCATCCTGAAAAGGATGGGTTTTTTTAGGAGCTCAAAAAAACCCAAAGAGCTGAAAAAAATGAATTTAGGTTTCATTCAGCTTTTCTTTGCTTTTTCTTTTTTACTTAACCTTCTAATTTTCATTTTATTTTTATTTTTCACTGTAAGCAGAAACTCAAAAATAAAGGCAAGCCAAGCAGATTTCTCTAACATCAAGAGAGGGTCAAATAAAGGACACAGTGCACCTTGTCAAAGGCACCTGTGCTCAGCAGCCTGAACAGAAAATGAGCCAATATCACTTGGCAAATGGTTCCTTTATGGGATTTAGCAAAAATCCTTTGGCTTTTGCTGCTGTCCTGGCTGTTGTGAATCAGCAATAATGCTGTACTTCTTTTTCCTGCAGGTTTCTGTTGTTTGTATTTTCTTCCTTCACTGTAAATGAGGAGGTTTTGAAGCAAAAGACAAAATCTCTCTCTTCTGCAGCACTATGGAAAAGGTTAACCAATTCCAAGCAAAATGGTTACCCTTTCAAAGGGTTTTTCAAACAGATTTTTTTTTTTTGTTAAACCTGAAAAACCTAAAGAAAGCATAGGGGAAAAAAAGGACCCTCACATTTGAACAAGGCAAATCCTAAAACTAGGAATTTGTTATCAACATCTCAATGTCACAGTCACCTGAACCAAATCAAAGAATACCACACCAGATTTTTTTTCCTTGGATAAACCCACCTGTGCACTTCTAAAAACACTTAAAATGGCAGAAAACAACAGTTCCACTACATCCTCACGTTCACTGATGACTCTGCACACTTAGACACACTAGCACACATATCCTACAAACCCTTCCCTTGTTCCTCCTCAGTATAAACCAGTGAAATTTAAGCAGTGTCATCCAACAAACTGCAGGCCAGCACAAGAGCTGGCTGCACTCACACAATTCCATTTGACACCTCATGCTCACAGCAGGCTGTAGAGACTCCCTGCATCAATAATGCAACACAGTCTTGCAATGACTGGACTGGATTTTTTTCCTCCTCATTGTTTTTAGCCTCTCAAATTCCCCTGCTTGTTTCAGGTGTCTCTAGTGCTTATACTTGACCTTCACTCATGTTTTTTCCTAGGGCACCATCAAAATGTACCTCCAAAACAGCTGAAGCACAAAGCTTTCTTTAATATATACAAGGATGATTTCTTTCCCTCCAGAGAAAATTGACTTGTCCAACCTACAATTCCTTGTATTGGTTCTGCAAAATAGGAAATCTTTGTAAAACCAAATAAGAAGAGTAGTATTTTCTTTCTCTATCAACAAAACCAGAAATTTGCTGCCTTAAGTACTACCATTTGCTCAGGCTACTTTGTCACATCTTTTCAAGATGCTTGGGAAGTTACTCCTGTCAAAAAACAGCACATCAGAGCAGCTCCCACTCTGGTCTAGCATCCCAAGGTGCTCTCAGGTCCCATCTTGCAGAGATAATACGAAAAGAGAACACTCCTGCAGAGAGCAGAGGAAGCAGCCTTTGTCCAAGGTCCTAATGCCCATTAAGAAGCTTTAATTTGGGAGAGGAAATGGCAGAATCCATGAAATTCCCTCCATTCATTCTCATATGACACAGTAATTCTCACTTCATCTACATAAACTCACCAGCACTGCAACTGAGTTCTTATAAAACAAGGAGAAAGTGAGGTCTCCAGATATAAGAAAAGGATCAAATTCCTTCCCAGCTGGCAGGTGATTACTGGAAAAAGGAATTTTTTTAAAGTAGCTGCAAGCATAAGCAGGATTTACCTGGTAATACCAATGTATCAGGGCTTATTCAGAAAACCAAAGGTAAGTACTGTCTGCTAAGAACATGATCACCTCCACAATATGCCAGCACTACTTGCTATCCACAGACCAGCTGTTTCTTTCCTCTTTTTTTCTCAGCACTCTTTTTTAAAAATCCCATACCAATGTTAACACACACTTTTTTTTTCATCCAAGTATGAGGATGAAGTTTACTAATAGCTGCACAACAAGCTCTTGAATTAGGATATGCTTCTCAGGGAGAAGAACTCCTGAAGATTATTTCATCATTTGCAGCAGGTGCAGCTATGCACCAGAGAAGAACTTTTTTCTTCTTCCTTTTTTTTTTTGCCTTTTTTTAAACTTTTCATTAGCCTACTTTATCATGAAACACTAGCCATTGACACACCAAAGATCATCCCAGGCAGAGTTATTTCAACCAGGCCTGTAAGAAGGACTGCAAGACTACCAAAAGGCAGGCAGCCACCCACTGATCAAAAAATGCGGCGTGACCTAAAAGCAGAAAGGTCGTTGTTTTGAGCTCTCCTCTCCCCATATAAAACTTCAATTCCCAGCTTCCCAGCTAGACGTCTGCTTTTCTACTCTGGTTAGGTTTCTTCTATTATAAAATTCAATTGAACTGAGTCAGCTTCCATCATTCTCAAGGCATAATTCAGACAGCCTCCTCCTGTTCTGAGACCCCATAGAACTTCATTTCCAGTGTGCTGGCTTTTCTGACTGAGAACCCAAGAAACAAAGTTTTGTGACAGTTCAAAATATTGTTATTACTGTGGACTATGTCATAAGTGCTTGAAAGAAAACTTATGACATTTTCTATCACTTCATATTTACCACTACATCTTTTTTCAGTCAAAATTATTAAATTCTGTACTGAAATACATAAAATTTCTCCACAGACATTCCCCAGATAAAAATAATTTCATGAGGAAAATGCCATTGCTCACTTTTCCACCTCTATAGAAGATTCTGAAGGAACAAGTCACCAAATATTTTCAGTAATACTTTTTCATTTAGACTGAGAAACATAGCAATACAGGGGAAAACCAGAAAAATAGAATACCAATATTTGCATTCAATGTTTTCTGCTCCAACTGAACAAATAATTTGGTGTTGTCTCTGATACTTTGTGCAGCATCCAAATTAGACAACTCTGTTTATTGACCACTTGACTATTTGAATGAAGCCAGAGAACAATCTGCATGCTATTATACTCCTCTTCCTGCATGTGTGGTTTAATCAGCACTGAAATATCTGAATTATTTTAGCATTATGTTTGCTTAGCGAATTTATCTACTGAAAAATCATTTTCATCCAGTATATATCTCATTTATTGCAAATCAGGAATACTCATGTGTTTTCTCCTGATGTTATTTCAATTTACACTGGTAAAACAGCAGAATTTAGCTAACTAATGGCTGAACAGGTCTGTTACTGCATTTGGGGTTACTGCAAGCTTGATAGTGAAGTGTCTCCCTAAAGAAATTGATATGAGCTGTGATTTGCACAGAGGGCCAAGGAAGTGTCTTTCACACAGGAATGCTGACACTTCCCCAGGTCTGCTTCCAGTGGGAATTGTCTGCTCCTTGTGGCTGTTGGACAACCACAGGTCATGAGCAGAGACCATTTACTGGGCACCACCTTACTCAGGATGACAGATAGCTTGAAAGGCCTTCAAATATGCTCTGTGTGGTAATTTCATTAGCTTCATGCATAAAGCCTTAGAAATTTAATTATTGCTCTGAAAAGATACAAATACAAATTGCAAAACTCAGGGGGTTTGAACATTCAATCAGGTAATTTAACTAACCATATACTAACATGGTTTCATATTAGAAATGTTTTATCTCTTATTTCCCAGAATTTTCTCTATTCCTTGTATTGAGAGGGCAGCTACTCACTGTTGTTATCTACTAATTAAGACTGAGTGTCTGATACTATAAGGGTTCAACTGAAACAAGTTGAAATAAGCTCTCTGGGCTGCCAAACCCTCTTGAGACCACAAATTAGGGAGATGCACATTGCAAGAAGCTCTCCAGTAGGTCAGCTTTTAAGTAAATAAAAGCAAACACATTAGTTGTGGAAGAAATAATAGTAAAAGAGACAAAGAGGATTTCTCTTAAAGAGACTGGTATTTTCCTACTGACATAAAGTCTTGCATAATCTCTTCAGGACATCTCCATGTTTTTTAATATTCTGCTTTTTAAAAGGTCACCAATGATAAATACACATGCACATACACACACACATATATATAAGTATTTAGATGCTTAATTTTAGATTATGTGTATCTGTAAAACCCGCTTTGTGTGAAATTGTTTTGGATTGTTTATACAGTGTGGCATAAAACTTTCCAGTTGGCTAATGGGAATAAAAAACTAGCCAAAAAAACTCAATGTATTTCCTTCTCCACTCCACCAAACTGAAGGTAGGAAGTAATTCTATAAATTCAGATATTCTCAGTCAGACTTTTTTGTTTTTAATTTAGGAGAAAGCAAGTATCATAGGCAACCCCTGGAAACTTGGAGCATCCAGGTTTAATCATGATTCTTCTTGGTGTGCATTACAAGGAAGAACTGGCACAATTTTAACCAACCCATCCATTTTGCAGGACTCTCCACCTACCACCTGAAATCTACATAATAGAGCATGTAATTTGAGATGTGCGTTGCTCCTCCCCACATTTATCATTTCCAGAGTGTCACAGTTCACCTGCTCAGTAATAGCCATTCATCACCCTCTGACAAACAGCACAATAAAACTGCTCGCTGTGTCTTGTGATGGCAGCCAAACCAAACCAAAAGGAAAAGCCTTGCTCTCACATTTTGGACTAGGCACGGACCCATGTAATACCATCACAAATTCAATTACCGTGCACTGTGATTATTAATGACCGAACAACGTAATGAGTCTGATTGAAGATAAAATTCCTGTGGTTAAGTGAGTCCTTGATGCTGAAATTTCTTTACCAAATTAAAGCACTTTTTCCCCAGGCATTGAGGAGTCTCATTAAAAGCCAATTTAAGCCAATGAGAATCTTCCCACTGACAGACATAAGTTTGAATTAGGTCCTCACTGCATTAAAACTGAAACATGTAGGGGTCAATTTTTATAAAAAACAATTTCCTAGTACAGGCCTGGTATTGTTCTGTATCTGCTCAAGCATCCAGCACAGATTTGTGAGTTCATATCAAATAACTATACACAAAGGCATACAGGGAAATCTCACTGCACATATACATGTAATAATCCCATCTGAAGATATAATTTGTGACAGTAGATACTTTTAAAAAAGGCCTCAGAGTTCTTTCAAACTTTTAGCTCATAGATGTACCATGAAACATATTCCTTATTCCTTCCTCTCTTATTATTAAGAATCACAGGAATTTCCCACCTAAATTCCTCACCCATTCCTCTGTATATCCAGAGTCTACAGCTACATAAAGGATATGGTTGCCTAAATCCAACCTAATTCCCACTGTGATGTCGTAATAAGAAAGCTGCTTTTCAAATTCCACTGTCAGGTATCATCAAGACCTGTATAATCCTAGACATCTTTGGGTTTGATATTGGAATTTTACAGGTGCCAGAGTACTTGTGGCTTCCCAATGACTATTTCTCATTTCCTAGGAAGCTAGAAAGGATACAGCCAATCCTCTTCATGCATCTAGTGAACCTTTCCTTGAAACTGTACACATGTGTATTTGTGTATATGTCATATGTATGCATATACTTACATATATATATATGTAAAATAAAATGGAAATTTAAGACAGCGTGCAATACTGCATAGGAATATTTAGCCTAAATTAAACCCTAGTTTGGAGGCTCCTTGATTCAAGACTCCCCTCTGTTGCTACATATAAAGAAATTAAAATCACTCAGATGCTAAAATGGGAATGAAAGTCTTTTACTCACATGCCTCAGTGGTTACAGAGCAGGATTGTCAAAGAGAATGTAGATGTTGTCCTCCTTTGTCTTATTTACATTGAATTGAAGAGAGCAGATTCAAACCAAAATTGGAGTTATTCCCATTCCTACTCCCATCCCAATATCCTACTGGAAATTATGCAAAGGGTCATAATGAGACAAGATCAAGTAATGCAACAAATGACCAGAGGAAATGATGAAAAAAGGATAAATTCAGATCAAGATCCAATATCTTTCTGTAAGACAATCTTCAGCAAAAAACCCCAATATATTTTAGACAGACTCAAGTTAGCTGCATGAGAAACAACTGACTTCTTTCAAGAAGTCAAACTGACCCACACAGCTCCAGGAGTGCCTTTTGCTCTTAAGTTCTATGACCTTTAGCAGGTAGCACATGCGTTTACCTAGATGCAGTCAAATCTGTGTTGTTTCTAAGATCACTTTCTATCTTTATTGCAAAACTCATTCAAAAATCCTAATAACTAGATGAGTTTTTCTGCACTGTATCATGCAGATAATCAAAGCTGATGATCTCATAGGTCCCCTTTGGTTTAAAATTTCATGCACTGGCTCTTACTTTTATCTGCCAAAGGCATCTTTATGCTCTGAGGATTTTTCTAAAGATAGATAAAAGCTGAGCATTTGTAATCTAGCTGTTTCCTTACAAATGGCATGGCCAACTTCTCGCTTCCATGCGTGACGTTACAAATGGAAATATCAACTGATCAGAGAGAGGCATCTGAAAAGAGTGACACATTTTCAATATTCTCAGATTATTTTCAGAAGTTCATTTAAACCGGAGGTGCTTCTGGTTTAACGATATATCTCCTCCTAATGGCAAGCAAACAGCTCAAACCTCTTCCCTCAAGCTGACAATATGCTCTTGCTTCCCCAGATATGAGATAACTGCTTGACTGAGGCCAGCAGACTGGAGTCTGCTATTGAAGTTGCAATCAAAGACAGATCGACACCAGCTTTGTCTCATAAAAGAGATTTTTACAGCTCCCTTGGAGCCAAGTCCATTATGTATATTTCACATTTCTAGAATTCATAGCCCTTGGAAGAGTTTGGATTCACTCGTCCTAAGCATTTGAATCTGACTTGGAATAGCTGAAAGAGGACATGCTGGCAATTTGGTGCTGCAAATAAAAATTCAAGAGTAAAAGAACCTCCTAATCTTTCCTTTCTTTCTAAAACTATTCTCTAACCTCACAGTAAAATGCACATCTGACTTGAAAATTGTTATACATTAAAACTGAAACTTGAAAAATGTTGGTAAATTCTATTCAAGGTATGTATAAATCTTCAGCAAAATTAGGGGAAAAAACCCCCATTGAAGTAACTACTTTATTTATTTTGTCAACCAGCTACAGAAAGTAGTGAATATGGAGAAGCTTGCTAGAAACGTCAGTCTGCCAAATTACACTAGCTGGGTTACTTGAAAACAATGTAATGCTCATAATGCTCTCAATACAAAGATTCTGACATACTAATCTTAAGATGAGAAAAACAAAAAATAAGTTAAAAAACCAAAACAAACAAAAAAAAAAAAAAAAGAACCAAAAGAAACCACCAAACTCATTTCAACCGAGGACCAAGAGACTAAGGTGATCCAAAGTTCTGTTCCCAAGGCTAACAGTTAGATTTTGCCTGCTAGAAGAGTTAGCAGCAAAAAGTGCTCTCTGACAGATCCTGCAAGCCCCAAAAAATTGAAAAAGGCATATCCACATTCGGAATATATTTTCATACTTCACCTTTGTCTCATTCTACTTGCATTGTGATTGAAAATCAAATGTAATCTGATAAATAACTGGTTAAAACCTTGCCCCAAACAAGATCCACCTGCATCAGACATTTTTCTGCAGATACCACATGGGTTGAACAATTTTCCTATCACCAGTGTTCAGTCAGCGTATGTGCATGAGTAAATGCACAACTCTCTGGTTTGGGTTAAGGCTACAGAAACACCATAAATCCAGAACCTTTTGCATCTAAATGCTACAGTTTAAAGTATAGCTTTAGAAGTCAAAGCTGTATTATTTTACCTCAGGGGTCGTTGCCACATTAGCTTTCTTTATCTGAACAGAAACAGAAAAGCTTCAGATTTATAAAAAGCTTCCAGCCTGTTCTATGAAGATTTCTAACCCAATTTTGCAGCTCTAACACATCAGAAGATTATACTCAACCCTGCACAGCAGCTAAGAGGAAACCTGTAGTCTCTTTAAGACCTTGAATGACTGGGGATGGAGAGGGGTGTCCTGATAACACTAAAGTATATATTTTCTGGCTCCCAAAAATATTTGAAAGGCTAGGAAAAGGCTCCTAAACCTAGCTAAATATTGGATAACTTTCCAAACACTTAAATATTTATCTAAAAACAAACTGGCATGAGGGCCATTAAAAGCCATTTGTTTTCTTCTTGTGAGGATTTAGATACTAATGCAGTCTAGACTAATACAACCATTTAAGAATTAACAAGTTGCATTCCACACTGCAAGGCTGTGTTGCTTTAATTATGATTTTTCAAATAAACAAGTTCTAAACTAGCACATACACCACACATAGAAAAGTGGTTTGAGTCAGTTGCTGCTCACCCTCTATAATGTGCACTTATAGCAAAAAAAACCCAAAAATATACTAGTAAAAGCAAAATGGCAGTGCTAGCAGCCAAATAAGTGTCAGAAGCGGGAGATACTGGCATTATTTACTGGCATTGGTGAGACAGAGCAACACAGAAAGTGAGTGACCAGAACCAAACCCAAACCAGAGCCATCAGAGACAGGAGAGCTTTTTGTTTGCATTTCTGTTTATTTCTGTTTTCAACTGTCTGCCAGGTACCTCTCCTCTCCCAAAACTCCCTGGTTCAGTGTTGCCCTTCTCCTCTGGCGCTTGGAAATCCCATGTGAAAATATTGTGATAGAACACCCCAAACATCTCTCCCTCTCAGTATTTCTCTGTCTGTTGGGACTCACAGTAAATTTAAAGGTTGGATTTCCAAACATCTTCCAAACCAAGAAATGCAGCCTGCCTTTAGCCAGGCAAGTAAACTAGAAAAAGCACCCACAGTGCTGTAAAAAAAAAAAGTGGACCTTTTCAAATTATGCCTTATTAAATAATTAATAAATATTTTAATATTTAATTGCACTTCTTTTTTTAAGAAAGAATTTAAGAGAAAGTTGCAGAAATTATAATGGTCTACCTAGCAGCAAGAATGTGTTAATTTTCTTAGCAGGTATATACGACTAATGGAATATTTTCACAGCATTAGCATATCAGCATGTTAATACCATTTGCAGAATTCAATAAGAGTTAATGAGAACAATAATTATTTGAGAGTGAATGTTGCTTTGGGCTTTATTATTCCTTTCTTGTAATGTCGAGATCTTTGTTTTGGACTCTGTGTAATGGTAAACTGACTACCTCACCAAGTAATTGAATTTCTCTTATTACACACAAACACACACAACCCCCATAAAGCAGGACTTCAACAATGCTTTTCTCCTCCTTGCTGGATCATTCAAACTCTCTGTGGGAATAAGTCAGATCCTGCTTACAAGAGCATTATTGAATCTCAGTGCAATGTCCACAAATACTGGCAGATATTTTTCATTTTCAAGGGGGGTTCTGTAATCAAGATTATTTGCCCCATTGACTGCATATTCAAGCAGACTAAAAGCTTACAGAATTAATTAGCAAAAATAATCACATTAAGTCTTGAACTTAATAATAAACTCGTACAACATTAACATTTTGGTCATTAAACTTATTTAATTAAATTTAATCAAGCTCTCACATTATCATGGCTACAGTAAGCTAACTACCCACATTGCCTTGTCCCTCCTTCCATCACCCACCAGGAGAAAAGATGAGAAAGAGATAACAGAGAATAAAGAAGTGAAAAAAAGAAAGAAAAGAGGGGGAAAAATCAGATTTTTTCAGAGGTAGACTGATCCAAAAAGTGGTTCAAAATCACCTCATATCAGAGGGTGGGCTTCACAAAATCAGAGAATGAAATCTTTACAAACAAAAAAGAAAACATCTTAGGACAATTTCCCTAACTGTCCAAATTCCCTGGGAGTGCTAGATTCTAACTTCTGTTATATGCTGTTTTGTCACTAACATAGAATTATTTGTGTTTAGGGCACCTTCACACTCCTAGTGACAAACAAACATTTTAATATTAAACCAGTAAAGAAACTAGTAAAGAAATGCTTTTTGAACAAGTGTATAAAGTTTGAACCAGCTGCCTTTTTTTTAAGAGTTTCCTCTCTTTGTGTTTGAAATGCACCTAATTTCACCTTTTGGAAAATCTGCAACACACCAAGCTATAAATTATAATTAAAAGTGCAAAAGTCTGTTCATTCTGAAATAAAATTTCATTATAAAGCATCACTAAGTCAGTGTTCACTTTTGCCAAAACTGTGTATATTCCTTCACAAAACTACATTTAAAGGCAGGGAGTTTATGTATCACTGCTGAGTTATGACTTTCAATTTGAACTAAGTAGAAAGGGAAAAGTCAGCATGTTTGACCTCTACTCTGCCAGAAAGACAACCCATGCTTCATTTTCTTCCTGGGCTAATTCTTCACACACAAAAGATTATTTTCTAACACTAGTTATGCAGTCTGAGCCTTCCCCATTCCAACCAGGAGCTTGGCAGGAATGTCGCCAGCAGAAACACCTGTAAACTTTGCCACAAAAACAAGCTCTTTCCCAGGAAAGTGCCAGTTCAACTAAATTCAAGTGCCTGCTCTACACATTTTCCATCAAAAAAATATCTGAGAAATAAAAATATTTTGACTTAGACGTGTCACTGCAGTGTTTCACAGCAGTTACAGACAAATTACCCTGTGCCTTCAGTCTTCTAAGGAAAGACAGAGTTGTCTTCTGGAACCTGTTAATTGGGGAGCATGAATGATACAGATAATTGGAATCATGAGGCACTAAAGTCAGAATCCTCTGTGATTCCATGACAGCAATACCAAATACAAATACTAAAGATCAATGCCAAAACACGGGGGTTTGATTTTTTACCAGAAGTTCAGAGATTTCCAAGGAGAAGAGCCCATCTTTCAAAGAGTTCAAATCATCAAGATTTATAATGTTTAGAATGAATCTCACCAGGTCTTTGTGAAAGAAGCTCCACTTGAATTTTCACCTTGCCCAAGTGTCTTAAGGATCACTGGAGATGTCTGTCAAAGCCTTTGTAGTAAAATGTTCATTGAATCTTCAGATTTTTTTGTTATGATTCATCTGAAGCCCATAAATATCATAACTTCTGCTATATCAAACTTCACTGAGTCACTTCGGGTGTTTCTAAAGAACTTTAAGATTTAGACTAAAAGTTTCCCAATAGTAAATTCTTAATATAAAATAAGGACATGGCTGCGATTTCTATCAGAAGCTTAATATTTTCTCTCAGTTTCAAGTTATTATGAAATACCAGAGCCTAAATAGTAACATATACTTAGCAACTAAGAAATATTTAAAATTGGGATAATTAAAGCTTGAATCTCCCTTTTAGACTGGAGAAGTTATCATACCATCTTGTTGGCTGCTAAGTATGGTTGTCAAAAATGTCAGAGAGGTGTGGATTCAAAGGCTGTCACCCTGATGAAAATAACTTGACTGAGTGAGTAAAAGCCTTGTCATTCTAGTGAAAAGGCAAAGGCTATAATTTTTGCAATCAGTAAATAAAATTTATATAGAAAAGGGGAAAAATACTTGTTAATATACTTCACCCCTTGAAAAACCCAGAATCATTAATAGTCAACAACTAATTCAAACATTTCAATTACCTGTGGAAAACTGCACCATCACAAAACAGTTTTGAATCTATACATACATGTCATCAGATTTAATGAAGCTCACTAATTCCTCTCATAACAGTAGCAGAAAACTTGCATTACTAGTAAAAAGTAAAAATACCCTGTTCTACTACAGAAGAAAGTGTAAGTCTTTTCCTAAGTGAAATCTAACTTCTATATTAGATATTTATGTGAATAACTTGTTTCCACTCTTCCATTTTCTTTAGGGTACCAGTGTGACTAAGATGTGAAGAAATGGTGGAGAATCGCCAAAGTGCTGCTGGAAATCAACATATAGGGTGAATCAAAATGTCACACTTATAAATATTTATAAGATAGGATTTCACATTATATGTTCGGCATTGAATGGTGCATGTTATTCTTATTAATGTTTCATAAACATTTGTACAGAAAACAGTATGCTTTACTTTTCTTCTAAGTATTAAGTAGAATTATAGCAGCATCTGCTTTCAACAGTTGAGTGCACAAGCTATTCATGCCCTGTCGTAAATTCCATGATGCATTAAGATGCCATTAAATGTACCTTCTGTGGTTGTCTGCTCATTTACATACCTTGTAAATCATCGTGTAAAAATCAAGTGAACTAGGGAGTAATCACCTGCACTCTTCCCTTCTGCCACGGAACCCAGTGCCATCCACATCTCCCTCCGTCAGGATCATCACCATCAAACATGAAGTCAATTATGTCAATGATAAGACACTTAATTGCTAAAGGCAATTTGAGTTTTAACAAGTCTGTTTTCTATTAAAAAATTTGAAAGCCAAGCATTATAGGCAAGCCAGAAGAGATAAGCATAGTTGGTGAGCCCTTTCTTCTCAAGGATCCTCAACTGGGAGTCTTACTTGAAATAAATAAACAAACAAATAAATAAAAGAAAAACCCTTGAGGAATGAAAATAAATTAATACAAAATCCTGTCTCTTTGTGGTCTTTCCTCCTCCCACACAGTCTTTAGCATGTTTCCTATACTGCCTCTGTACATGAGCAAAATAGTGAAAATGAATATCTCAGCTTTTGCAGAAGTAGAACATATGGGAAGAGAACATCTCCTTTTTTATTATTATTTTTTATTTCATTAGTGTTCCATGTACTGTTTTTTCACTGGACTTACTGATTTAGTTTCTCCAAGCCAGTGTTTAAGGAGATATCCAGAAAAGGTTTACTTTCATGACAACATCCCAGCAGTTTCCTGCATTGGCTGGCAGGATAACTTTGTCAGTGTTGCAGCTGCAGCTCCACCAATTGCAGACTCTCTCTCTCTCTCCACTCTGGTGATTCAGCCTCTAATGGTCAGGAGTTTGGAAAGAGGCATCTGCACCTGGGTACCAGAGCTGACAAAGCAATGTGCTGCTGGCAGGATATGCACTAGCTTTCATTGTTTCCCCTCCAAGGTTTAAACATTTCAGTTCCTGTGAATTAGTCCAATCAGCTTTCTCTGAATTTAACAATTACTTCCACATATTTCTTATGAGCTTTGCTCTTTCTAAGAAGCCAGACAAAAATGTTCACCCTACAGAAACATTTCCCAATATCTCTATTGTGTCAGAGTGCCCTTGAAAGGGAACAAGCCTGGTGAGCTGCAAGACCTGAAGTCAGCAACAAAGGAAGGCTGGAGAGGAGCTCTGGAGGGAGGGAGGCAGGGAAGGAGAGAGGATGGCAAACACTACTGAGTGCACATATGCATCCAAGGTGAACTGCAAGACTGCCAGAGGTAACTCCTTTATTTCATTTTGAGTCTGTCGACTTACACTGGAAAAATATTTTTTAAACTTAATAAAATGAAATAACCCTTGATTTTAGTGTCAGGCTTTCACCTAGCACGCACAACTCCCTTGCTGTAAGAATGCAGCCCATGGGACTTCTTAGCATCCTTTTCAAAAGCAACAGCTTCTGAAAATAATCAGATCACAGTTTTTTTCCCTCAGAAGAAGAACAAAAAAGGGAGGAGGGAAGCTAATAAATAATATGAAGTTTCTTGCATTTAGTGACAAACGTTAGGAGAAAAGCACAGCCCTTTGTAACTGATGCTTTCTCCTTGCCTGTCATCTGTGTTTATGCCATATCTATCAGTCTCTGCAACCCTCAGTCCTTGAACCCCTTCTGCAAGCAATAAAGAGAAGCATCTACCATGTGCTTCATTACCAAACACCAAGACTCTTCTATTTCTTTAGCCTTCAAGAAATAGTGGGGGAGGAGGAATTGTCTTTTGACAATTAGAGGAAACAGATGCTGAATTTGGTGAATTTGGGTATGGAGAAGAGATGTCACAGATGAAAGAGAAACAGTTCTGCAAACTGAGCACACCAATGTCTAACAATTTTTGGTGGAGAGTCCCTCTCAAGCCAGCTCTTCCAACAGGAGGAGGTCAGGTTTAAGTCAATCAGGCACCCTGAAAAGCCCAGGTAGACAAAGGAAATCCCACTTTTACAGATATTTCTTGCCATGTCAGTAATTCATAGATTACAATTTTTCAGTTCTATTAGTAAAATATGAATGATGAAAACTTTGTCAGCCATGCCCTTAAACAATGGGATCACCAAAAGCAGTGACAAAGCCAACAGCCCTGGGTGACACCTCAGTCCCAGCAGTAGCAATTGCTATTCCCTCTGAGCTGCCATATGGTTCTGGATGGACTAGCTGGGTGGAGAAGCTTATTCTCCCACAGAATATGGTGGATCACTGTGTCTGTGAGGGAAAACCTTGTCTTGGCCAGCTGGCTGCCTCTGCTGCTCCTCATGCTCATCCCCCAGACACTTAGCACCCAGAAACAGAGGCCATCGTTGTGCTAATAGAACGTAGCTTGGGAAAAGCTGTTGTCATTATAAATACTTAAACCCTTTTCACATCTTCTCATTCCATTTTTACCAGCCTCTCTAAACAGTTTATGGATCAGCCAGCACTGTCAAAGCTTTCTTGATATTTTTTGTTCAGCGATTGCTGCTACTGAATCACTTTATTTTCTCATTTAGGAAACCATTGAGGTTGCCTATTGACCCACTTGCTTTTTAACTCTAGAACCAGTGTTTGTGTTGGGAGAAACTTCTTGTGATGCTGAATGAAAGCAGAGCATGGAAGGCACTGAAAATTAGAGCATGCATTTGTTATTTAGAGGCTGTGTGGTCGGTTCAGCCCTTCCTGCCATTACATCTCCATGCACTCAGCATTGCAGGCTCTTACTGCATTCACACAGCTCAGAATGTTTAAAAATAGATTTGCATCCTAATTTAAAGTCTGGGAACTAGCCTATCTCCATTGAAAAAGTTTTTTCCTTTCTATGACGAAATTCTCTCTTTCTAAAGCTGTAAGCATCTCTAAATATTTGTTCATAAAAAGGTTAATAATAATCTCAGCATCAGTCAGCCTAGTTGTTTTTAGTCCTAGCTGAAAAGCTACACCCTGCCATTGCTTACACCTGCCCAGTTCAGTCCTTTTCAGTCAAAGGCTACAAAGACAGAGAAATCTGCCCATGTGGCTTTGTTCCTAGCAAACTGATCCCAGAAATTATCACATTACATTTCCAGCTCTCTACAAAAACCTGCTAATGTGCATAAATAATTTTAACATCTAAGAACAATGCTCAAGTCATCTTGTTTTTCCACCCACAATTCATCCAGCACAGTCTGACCATGGTCCATGACTGATGCTCCCATGAAGTACCACTGCATAAATAAGTGATGATTCCTCTAAGCAGCTGGAAAACATAATTGAGTGAAGAAGTACAGCCTAATATTTAACATCTAAAAATCTATATACTTAAAAAATGTAAATTTGTACACATATCTACATGTATACAACTCTGTCTCTCTTGGTCTTTCTAGGTTCAGAGATTCTTTTTGGTAGTGCATGGGTAGTCTGGCCTGTATACATGATTAAAGATATAATTTTCCTTTA
Organism: Grantiella picta; assembly: GCA_013397955.1. Lineage (NCBI taxonomy): Eukaryota > Metazoa > Chordata > Aves > Passeriformes > Meliphagidae > Grantiella > Grantiella picta. The sequence continues at coordinate 925,799 of VZRM01006014.1, read as the reverse complement.
CTTTTGTTTTTTTCCCTCCAAGAACACGAATATATGTTTTGCAGCAAGCATACTATATCAGTAAGAAAAGATTTGTGATCACCTTTTTTTTCTTCTAGACATGGAAGCTGAAAAAAATTGCTCAAAGGAGGACTGAAACAAACAAATTTGAAACCAAACCAAAACTTTTTAACTAAACCAAAATTTAATTTCACTCATACTTTTTCCTAGGAGGATTTTGTGTAAACAAAGAAATTCTATTGCTTTTGTATTTTTAAAGATTTTTCCTACTCCCCGTCAGCTTGATTTTCAAATAGGAAAGGGAAAATACTCCTAGAAATAAGAGAGATTCTGTGTGCTTTTAAAGTTATATTCTTGAGGGAAATGGAACTTTCTCATGAACATTTTCACCTCTTCAAAAAGAATGTTTTGTCAAGAAAAAAAGAGGCAGACAAGTGTTATAAAAGGTACTTTAAGCATATCTCAGTCATATTTATGACTCCAAAATGTGTGCTATTTCAGTACTTCCTGCTCTGTTACATTATTCAGCTGCCAACTGTCCTGCATTTCATATCCTTTACAGACATTTAACATAAAGTACACTTCATTCTGGCATTGAATATTCCTTTTTCACTTTTGGAGTCACATATCATCTCTATTTCTTCCCAATTCATCCAGATATTTGACTAATGCAAGTTATTACAGTGTATAGGAGAGGAGCTTTATGTATCTACTAATTTACTTTGCCCATCCCTGGATTCACTCAATACCATGGCTTTGCTACGCATTCTCCATGGGAATTCCCCACTAAACATTATGAAAAATCAGTAGATATTCCATATAATGCCTCTCTTCAATTGTTTCATGTTCTTATTTTTTTAATTGTGATTCCTTTCTTTCCCTCTATTCCATTCGAAGCTCTTCCTACCATTTCCAGCTCTCTCCTTCATCTACAGGCAGCCAAAGCCAAGGAGGTTGCATTAAAAGAAAGGAAAAAAAATTAAAATATCTCTCTCAGCATCCTAGAGTGGCTTCCTGTTCCTTTTTCCTTTCCTTTCATGCCATCAGTTTGTAACCAAAACCAGAATCTATCCTTGTTACAGGCTATGCAGCAATATTCTGACCATAAGTTAAGCTACAGAGAAGCTGTCTTAGGTTTGACTAGACAAACACTGTTTTTCATCTCAGACTTGCTTTGTTTATGGCATAAACACAGAGGGTCAAATCTGTCATTTTAATATGGAAAGCCATTTTGCACAGCACACAGACACACAACGACTTATGGTATAAAATAAATGCTGCAGCCATATGCAGCTTCACCCTCAAAGCACACACATCTCTCCAGAGATTATATTCTCAATACTGCACTGTTGTGATCTGAAATAAAACAGTGTACATCTTCTGTAAGACTAGCATGGTAGCATTCACTTCAGAAGTAACTAATGTTTGAATAACAATAATAATAATAATAATAATAATAATAATAATAATAATAATAATAATAATTTGCAAAGTGCTGGCTGCCATTCCAAACTCTCCTGAAACCACTCAAACTGCTTGATTGAATAAACAAACAAACTGCTTGTTTCTTCCCTCTGCTTCCCTCTCTCTGCCAAAATCACAAACCAGACAAACACATTTCTAATTGAAGTCATTCTGATTCAGCTATTTGAATTTTACCAATTCCAGAGATTATTTCAGAAAATCTAAATGTCCTATTAAAGAAATACTATTTATTCTGGTATGGCTTATGCTAAACTCTTCCCCTACTAGAACCTGAGCCAAATATTAATATCAGATTCCTATTGTAGTCTGGATATGAGTGATATTTATTATTCCTCCAGCGAGTCAAAGTGGATGAAACCTCGTTTCAAATTATATTTTTCATTTATTTCAAATATAATTTTTGAACCTGACAACTGTGTAAACTGCCTTTCTGCACCTGCTCCAGATTATTTTAGGAAAATTCTGTTGTTAAACTCTATATTGCTGCCTTGTTACTGAGATGTAATGAAAATAAACCTTGAAAAGTGCAGGAGAGATAATTTGAAAATAATGAATGGACCAAAAGAAAGTTCATATATCATTCAATTAGAGTACAAACCTTGCATTGGTGGCTACTGAGATAGAAAGCAACCACAGCATAGTCTGGAATCTACCAGGAAAATGCCTTTCACTCTACCTAGTCATAAATCCTGTAGGCAGAAAAAAACATAGGAGAGATGAAAACCAGCTACAAAGCCTACTGGGAATGAATGCATCTGCTACTTTGAAATACATGTTTTTCTATTTTCCAAATTATGTCTTTAACACAGAGCAGGCTTCCGTCTCCTGTCAGAAAATGTTTTCTTTATTTTAAATTGAGAGGCAGTCTGTGTGAGAGAGAATGACATTTTACTGGAGAATCAAGTTTATACAGCTCTAATTAAATTTAGATCCTCTCTGTTATATTTGGTCCTAACTGGCCAGAAAACCCAAAGAGAAAGCTGTTAGAATGCTGATGTCTTGGCCACCAAGTTCATTGTGGCTTTGTATACCCACACAGAAACAAAGCTTCAATATATTAGAAAATTCTATGTTAAATCCAATGTTTTCAGAAGTCCTATTTGGGATAACTCGCCTGGATTAAGATTCTGCTTTTTAACCAGTGGATTCTCAATTTACATCAATGTGCAATTATTTTCCAGAGTATTGACATGCAATATGAACAGGTACTGCAGTGCCAGTTTGATCCATTCAGCACAAATATTCCTGGAAGCATTCATGTCGGGAGATGTGATCCACCAAACCCCACTCAGCTGCCACTTGCTGTGAGTGACACTTGAGTGAGTCCATGAGATGTCCCCAACAATCTTGCTCCCCTCTATGCCCCACACAGCTTCAAGAGATTCAAAGAGGTTTAAAAGTTCTTAAGTCTTAAGAAGTTCTAAAGGGGACTTAAAAGTTCTGGTTTTATCTTTACAAACTTTTTAAAAATTAGCTGTCATCTGGCTTTAGCAATAATAGCAATAGTCCACGGGTAAGGGAACAAAATGTTGGTGGCCCAGGGCTTATGTTTGTTTTGCTTATAGATGTTCAGAGTTTTCCCAATTAGCTGCTGGCTTTAATTATGCCATCCATCCTCAGTTGACAGACACTAGTAATTTATCAAGATATTTCAACAGATGATGTATTCTGCAGGATATCATAGTCACCTACATACTCAACAGGTGCAATTTGAAGACATTGATGGTTTAAAAAATAATTTTATACACATCTAATATTTGAAAATCCCTGTTTTTGAAAATGTAGAATCTAAGTTACATCTTAGGTTTATTACATTAAACCACATTCCTCCCTGTTTCAACTTGGAAGAATTCGAAAAAAAATCCAAATTCTTCACCTACATACTGGGGATTGAGGGGAATTCATTATTTTCCAATATTTGCCAAAAGTCTAGCAAAAGGCCACATTGTTTAGAAGGAAAAAAGCAAAACACCCCAGTCACAATAAGAGTTTGTGAGTAATTATATAGGCTATTCTGTAAAGCAATCAGAACAAAAAAGGGTTTCTTTAAATGCATGTTCAGACAGAGCAATTAAGAATACAATTATATGCCCCAAACAAAACAGAAATATTGTATTTTTTTACAGATTCTTGCATTCCGGAGTCCTGACTGTCAATTATTCACATTCTGATTGAAGTTTATAACAGCTCTGGAGATGGATTTCATTAGTGTGATCTTCATTACTTCACTTCTCCTTCTGAGTCCTCCCTGCTCATTAGCTCTGAGAGAGCCAGAGCTTGTAATGCTCCAGCAGTCATATGGTAGATCAATAACCTAACAGGGACAAAACTTTATGTGCAGGGCAAGAGCAGGGAAAGAAGGAGAAAAACATTTCAAAATTTACATTTGTTCCTCCCCTGGTAACAGATGTGAATCAAATTCTACCAGTGTGAACTGTGAGTTCTGGATCAGGTCCTAAAGCCCACGCAACAATCCAGTTGGATTAGATGGTTATTCAGTTCTAAATCCTGATGTTCATTTTAACCCTACTCAGCAGCTGGCAGCAATCCTGGTAGTTTCTAAGGCTGGATAAACTCTTGCTCCTGTAAAAATCTGGTTTAAGGCCATTATCAATCGCAAAGTGTTGTACACTACAAGACCCTTGTTTAGTAGCAACAGTTTTCACAAAAAATCGCTTCTGCTGAGGAACTTGGATGAACGATTTTTTTTTTTTTATGATTTCAGTGGGAATTAGAGGCACCAAATGATCTGACAGCCTGCATCCCAGTGTCTGCTAGGCTGCATGATATTAATACTACAGATAGGATGATAATGGTCCACAACAGTGTGCATTAGCATATTTTTCTGATCTGATAGGTATCCAACATGCAGTTAGCAGTCAGGAAAATAGTGCAGGGTTAAATCCTTAAATATCTCCTAGGTCAAGAATCTCTGTCTTTCATGCTATACAAAATACTTTGATTGCATGCAACCAGCCTCATGAAAATGAATGCAGCTGTGGCACATTTATGGTATCTTTCACCTCCCTGGGTTAGACAACCTAAGCGTGATTTGGGCACATTTGTTGTATTTGTTGTCCTGTTCAGCCACAAAAATCAGAAGCCATATCAGAAGAAACCCTGGGAGCCTCTAAGTAAATGCAGGGAACTCTCCTGCAGCAGCCAGCTTTAATGAGGTATTGCAACACCAGCCTGTGTATTTCAAAGGCAAAAATCCAGCAGCTCTCTGAAAAACAACACCCTCATCCCATTCTTAACAGTGTTACAGCCTGACATGTATCATCTGGCTTTTAAGTTTTTCTGGAAGGATACCGTTTGACCTAACCCACTGGAGGTAAATCATTATATGATTTAATAGGCACAAGTGCTTGTTAAAAGCTTTGCCCGAGCAGCCAGTTTTACATCCACAGCAAACACATCCTCTGCTATTCTAAATATTCATTTTTCCACATATTGCTTACTGTAAGTTCCCTGTTGTTTTTGACTTAATTACCTTTCAGTATCATGCCATTTAGGAAAAAAAATATAAAAAGACATTAGACTTATATCACCCTCCTGGTGTGGGATTTTTCCCATCATATGGCTTGCTACAGCTTTGCTGTATCCAGCACCCAGGGTGGTGTGCTTCTCGTTGGCCCTGTGCACTGAGGCTGCTCCTGTCAAAGGGAACTTTTCCTCCTTAATCCACATAATTCTATCCTCTTCAGCTTCCTCCTCTGAACTTCTCTCTGAATGCTTAGGGATTCACCTAAGGGCAGTAGCTTGTGCTCTGCTTAAGTGATTTATTTTACTTCCAACAGATCTAGATTTTCATGGGATTGTTAAAGCCAGCTTGGTTTTAATCAGGAATAATAACCTTCAAAAGGTGTTTTCCAAAAAACTCACTTACTGACTCTTTAAAACCATGTATAATTAGAAAAATTTCTGCTTTCAATATAAGAAGGATTTTTTATTATTCCCTTATTTCTGGAGGAAATATGCATTAATTAATAACTTTAAAATAAAATTGGGATTTCTCTGTTATAAAGAACTGCAAATAACTGTTGGGTCCTGGTTTATAAAATATGTTTTTGGTATTGATATTGTATTCATTTTCCTGGCTTGGTGGCAGCTGGATGCATGCAGATGATAAAAATGCATTCCATTTTTAGTATCTACATAATTTTGTACTTTATTTTGAATTTATTACCCATTAATGAACCCAAGTATATAAAGTAAATAAAGCATTCCGTAAAACAAGACAAAATCTAATTGCAAAAAAAAGGAAGTGGTAACGTAAGACAATAAGGAATCATTCAAATTATAATAATTCTACCAATGATTTAAAAGAGTTAATACCACAGGGCTATTCTACACTGTGTTTCCATTCAAAGAAATTACATGCCACAGAAGAGAGTAATATTTCAATGAATGAGCACCTCTGTGTTTTGGGACAAAGAAACTGACTTTGTGCTTTGTTTCGAAGAGCCTTCAGAAATCTACTTGTTAAAATTCACATCCTTTGCAATTCCCAGTGAGAATGGTTAATCTCCCATATCGAGTTCAGGCATGCAAAAAAAAAAATTATACACCAAAGAACTTAATTTGCTTTGCTTTATTCCTCTAACTTCAAATCAATGCTGAATAGTTGCATATTATGTGGATCAGACCATTTAAAAATAATGTTGGGCTTTTTCTTGGACTGATACAGAGCTTTTCAAGACTCATGTTCCACCAAGCACATAACATCTCTCATCCATAAAACTGGAATGTTAAAAATTGAAAGACATCCTGAAATCTGGAATGAGCAAAGACTGTAAATTGGCAAGCAGAATTGTTATATGAAACAGAGAAGGTCATTTATTATCTCTCTGCCACAGATGACCCATCTGCACAACGAGGACACCAAACTACCTCAGCACAGCTCAGCAAGGCTTTCCATTTATAAGCTTTTTCGAGGTCCCTAAGCATAAGCTGATAAAGAAAACTTCTTTACTAAGTCTTTAAGAGGCAGCCTCTGAACAAACTAAGCAATAACAGAGCAGTTTTGAATATTGCTATGTTTCTTAATAAAGAAGGAAAGCTTTCTGTGAAGTATGACTGTTTATGATTTATCACTGATTTAGAAATTGCTTGTATGTCCAGGAATTCAATTTACGAAGCAATACTTTAAAAAGTAGCCATGGGAGCAGCAAGGGGGCTTTAAACTGATAAGGCATCTATTTTCATGGAAGTCATTAGAGTTAGATGTTTATCTGCCTTTCACATGTCTTTCCAAAAATTCCTTTCATTATTTTCCATCAAGCATTGTTCAGTTACAGTGTTTTCAGGAGAACTGGGTTGTAAGAGTGGGTGGGGAATTGCAGGATGTGTCTGTCCTGTTGGCCCAGGAGAAAACTGCTATGGGTTGCCTGGCACAGCTTTGAGGAAAGCAGTGGTTGAAGTAAAAGGGAATAAGATCAGCTTATGAAAGGCTCCTGTGCAGCTGTGCTTCTCTCGGGGAAGGAGGCCATTCAAAAGCTGGAGGATTCACAGCAGTGCCACAGTTGGCCAAATAAATTTTAAATTTTTCCAAAATTTTATGCAGGCTTAAGGAGCTATTAGGGCTCATCTTGAGTCACCTTTCGCCCTTTAAATCTGACCCTTTGCTCAAGTTAAGCACACTTAAATTGCCACCTCCCGAGACCCATCCTCAAAATATTCTAATGACTCTCAGGATAACCTCTACTGGTACACACTGCAGTAGACAATGTACAGTTCACCCATGAACTACAGGCAGGCACTTCTCTGTGTACTGCCAAACAGAAGCAGAGAGGGGAGAAGAATTTAAAAAAAAAAAAGTTTGCATTCTCTTCTCTCATCTGGTCTTACCAAATGCAAATTTGAAGAAAAAGGCTTCATCCTGATCTATAAATACCTTTAGCCCTCCAGAGAGGGCATCTGAAAGCTCTTTAATGACAGAGCTGTGTTTTCCAAAATTACTGTCTCATTACAAAAAAAAACACCTAAACAGCAGTTGTTTGTGGGTTTTTTAAATACATTCTTCTTAGTGTAAGAAAACTGCGAATGAAAACATCCAAACAAACAAAAACAAACAAGCAACTAAAACTCAAACAAATACTTCACTAAATACATATAATTTGCTTAATTGTGGAGACAAAGGGGATGGTAACAGAAGATGAAATAAGAAGGGAAAGGAAAATATGAGAGATGTGTTAACTTTCAGAAACCAAGCTGATTAAAACCCTGGAAAAACACGGTATTTAGAATTTGCTATTTTTGCCCTTATTCAGGGGCAGCGGAGTTACACCCGCACTTCAAGAAGCTTCAGAAGATCATTTTATTTAATAAGCTCAAAGATCCCAGAAAAACATTTGCTGGGAAAAATACCAGAGGAGCTTGGCTTTCAAAGTGATTCAAACACAGCTTTTTACTACAAAGTGTCTTTTCAATTAGGATGCTCGGAATCAGAGGAGGATGAGATGTAAGGTAATGAGGGCAGGCATGACACGGCAGCCTTAGGGGCTCCGTGGGATTTTCCTTCAACATTTGATTCAGCCCCTCGGAGAAACCTGCAGTGAATCTGATAGCTTCCTTCTCTTTCCCCATGCCTCAGCTTTCAGGTCTTGCTTGCTCTGCCGCATCTTTGCATCTATTGTGCACACACCAGCACAATTATAAAGCTTTTGTTTCCAGGAGTTCCCCATTTTATTATTTTACAAAATAAAATAACTTTTTTTACCAACATGTGGCCAGGCCTGTTTCTAGTCGCTAGGAGACTAAATGAGGAAGGGAGAGATCATCTGAAAGACTGTGTGTTGGAAACATCAAGTAATGACCTTTATTACTAATGACCTAGGCCCTCCAGCAATGAACCTAGACAACACTGATTAAGAGAGAAGCCTGCTGCTTTTTACAAGCATATAAAATAAAAGGAGTCTTTGTGTTAATAGAAAGGAGTATGACACAGAAGGAAATGTAAAAATGAATGAGCTATAAAAAAGAAGGGATTTTTCCTCCTCTCTGGAAGACAATAAGAAATTAATCCAGAGATATAAAAGCTTGAATCATAGTTTCATACACCATTGCAGAAGCAGATCTTTACAAGCTAATGTTAACTAAATCCTTTGCTGCAGAGCTGTAGAAAATAGACAGTAACTTCTTTCCAGGTGTAGTATAGAATAGCAACTTACTCTTTAAAAAATATCAACTCCCTCCCTTACAGTAAATAACTTATCCTAAGGGGGATTTTGCATCATTTTCCCATTAAAAAAAAAAAAACCAAGTTATGGAACTCTTGCCTATTTTTACTAACAATGTAGCTAAAGCTTCCAAAAGACCCATCTTGTTTTGGTATGGGAATACCAAGTCCTTAGACTGGAAGAAAGTTTTGAAGAGTGACAGGACATCACTGATTGTTACAAGACAACTGTTCTGGGAATATCACTACAATGGAAAATGTTCTCATCTATGCCATTCCCAGCTCCACACTATAGGAGCACTAATAACACATAAAGCTTTTTATTATTAAACAGTTACAGCTCAATGCTGTCATTAAGAGCCTGAGCATCCACGTTCACCTTTATGAGAGGCACTAGATGCAGCAAGAGAAACTGGAAGAGCATATTACAAAAAAAAAAAAAAAGTGGAAAAAGATAACAGAAGAAAATAAAAGCTGCAAACAATAGGGAAACTCCAGAAAGATAAAGTGGATAACAAGTGACAGCTAACATCAGAAGGCAAGAGTACTTCCTTGTCCAAGACAATTTGGGGTTTAGCAGTTGATAAGGAAGAACATAAATTCCCCAGTAGCATCTTCTGGCTACTTCTAATGCTATGGCTCTGTGAAACTTGGTCAAGCCAAGGTGATGATAAATTATGAAAACCTTTTTTGGTTTTTTTGCAATGCAATCAAAATATTTGCTGTTCTTGCTGGGCAAAGAGGGGATCCCCACTCTTACCGCAAGCAAACAGATTTTAGCCTGGAAGTTCAGCTTAAATTATTTCAAACCAGTTTGGTTCTATAACTAGTCTGACATCTACCGCGAATAACTATTTTTCACTCTGAAATTGCTACTCATGAAAACTAAATGAGTTCATGAGTGTGGGATGACTTGCATTCTATACAATGCTTGACTTAAAAGGTTCATTTTTTTTTATTCAACACAAATTTTTACTTGGATATTTAAGCTATCTACAGTCTATAAAAAGTTGATAACTCAAAATATTTCACTTCAATTTCAAAATGATAATTTTACATGTATCTATCCCGAATAATTTATGTAGTCTGCTACTCTAAAACCTTCAGCACTTGCTAGCTTTCCTATCCATTATGCCACAGCCTTCAGGATAGAATGTAGAGCAGCCAAGTGTCAGCCTGAGTGCAGAGCTCTGATAAAAGGGGCCAGGAAATCTCAAGGAACTCACAGCTGCAGTGGCAGAAAGCACCAAAGTGCCAAAGGGAGAAATGAATTCAAGTACAAAGTCGCTGCAAGTTTAAACTCTCAGGAGAGGATATAAAGTAATCAGAGCAGAGCAAGTTGTCTGCTGAAATACTCAACCTTTCCTTGTCAGACTGCTACTCTGAACAAACACCACCCAGGTTAGAAAACAGGGTTATCACTCAGCTCTTATCACCATCCCAAGCACAGCTGTGCCTCTGAATTTCCTGATTGGGATCATCTTTTTTCCAATACAGCAGTGCTACTTGACAGATGGGCAACACATCTGTATCCACACTGACTGGAAAACTTTGGGCTAATCTCATTTTTGTGGCTAGTTTGCTTTTCCTCTGGGATAATTCTAACAAGATGGAAAATAACTTCTAAAGAAAAAAAAAATAAAGATCTTAAACATTTCTTTTCCATTGAAACCAATTATTTGGACTGATGGCCTATTGAAATCGATGTCTTTTGCTGATAATCACTAGTACTTACAGTTGTAAAAGTCTAATTACACAGTTATTTTAAAGGATTGTTTTTCAAACTATTAAGACAGATGGATGTACACGAACCGCAAATTTGATTGTAAAAACATTTATTTCAAGCAATGGCAACCAACGCTGCATTAAAAAGCGGAAATTCCTAGAGCAATAAAATATTATAACTCAATTTATATAAAGTTTCTACTCAGCTTTCGCTCATGCCCTAAAAAAATGCTGGAACAGCACACATTTTGTTTCTCATTTTGCAGCTGCAAGTTCAATGTATGCCTGAGTTGTGTTAATATCTATCTCTCCAAAAGCATTAGGACTGGGAACACATTATTCTTTGTATACATTAAGAAACTAGAAGTATGCGAGTATGCATGGCTGGTTACAAAGATGTATTTGTAAGAGAAAAATGGAGAAAAATGTAAACATATACCAAGAATCAAAGAGACAAAACTACTAAAAATCTCATCTTCCATCTTAGATGGTTTTACTGTACTGAAGTAGTACCCTTGGACATGACAATTTCTAACAAAAATGCAAGGGTTCCAGTACAGGGCAGCATCTTGGCTAGGCTAATAATATTAGTTTAGAAACATCTAATCTGATAGCATTATATTAGAAACTCTAAACATCTTCCTCACAAAACAGCCCCAAAAACAGAGGATGTGATTCAGTCTCCCTGCACTTCTGTGCCATTTCACAGGCGTGTGTCTCTTTCAAGATATTTTGCTAATAAGAAAGAAAAAATACACAAATCCTTTTTTTAATTGACAAAGAATTTAAAAAGCACTATTGGAAAAGTAATATCATCGAGAAATTACTTCTGCTATTGTATCCTAATGAATATTTCTCATAAAACCAAAAGGGCCCTGTTGATCTCCTCTGGGGCAAATCATAAGATCCACGACCACTCTTTCAGCAAAGTTCAACAATTTTTTCCTATCCTTACTGCAGCAATGCTATTGGATGCAGCTCCCAGTAATAATTTGAAATCTGCTGGTGTGAGATGTATGCAACTTTAAATGAACTACTAAATATTCTTTTGCAGATGTGTGCTGTATAGTGTGAGACTATTACAGACTAGCAACCTGACTAGAAAACATTTGTTAAGTTGCAATTAAAAGTCATTTTAGCCCAATTTTTACTACAGGTAGGAGTGAAACACGTTGCAAAAAACTGTTGCTTTAGAAATGTCAAAACTCAGTAATACTGAGTATTGTGTATAACTGTCCTAACAACAGTAACACTACTCAAATTATAGATTGTAACCAAAAGACTACAACACTGCACCAGGATCCCTGTCAGAAATGTCACAGGTGCACAGAAATTATGGTGCTTGTCCCAAGCGGTTGACAATGCAACTGCAAGAAATTAAACCCACACAGATAATAACAGGGAAGAGAGCATGGGAGAACAGCTCACAGCAACAGAGACCACAGAATAACTCTTACCTAATCTCAGTTTAACTAAATTGCAATTCCTATTCAATGGGCAAAGTTCTTCAAATAAAAATAAAATGTAAAAATGAAATCATGTCCTAGAGACAGCTCTCATAAGGAATGTTTTGTTGATTCTCAGCATTGCAGTATCTAAGCATATTATTCATTTTGCTTTGTTTCTTGCAAACTGTAACAATTTTTCATAACTTATCATAGCTTCACATAAATCAGTATATAAACACATAGTAAGAAAGAAAGTGTCCTTTTATAACCGAGAATGTTATTTTCTCTTTGTTTCCTTTGTTACATTTCATAATCACTAACAAACCCCAAAATTAGGGATATGCAGCTGGTCTAGGTGCTGGCAGGATTTTTTTCCCCCCCCAGTCAAATGGAGGTTCATGTTTCCTCTTTATAAAAACACAAACTTCATTAGATGGGTGAAAACAGTATTAACAGATTTGGCTATGTTTTGATAAGAAATCACAATTTCATTCCTTTTACACTAATCTGAGTAATCTCTTACTGACACCTATCAATGCCAATCACCTTTCTGAAGACAGTTTGGAAAATGCATTGAATTTGAGGTCAATAGCTGACTAAATGAGCTCCTGCAAACCTGCTGCAAGCACAGGCATTTGGTCACACATCAGCTTCCCAGCTGTGCCACCAGCTTTCCAGGGAGGCTACAACCTTCCTCAAAAGGTAACACAATATTTCACAACCCTCTCTCATCTTCATCTAGGCACCAGTATGGCTTTGGGAAGGAAGATGGTTTTTCCTTTGTGGGGTCAGTGATGGTAATGATTTTCAAGGCAAATCTTCTGCCTGAGCTGGAGGAGCAGGCAGCAGACCCTGGCAGTTTCATAATTAATGTGAAAGCATGAACAGGCTTCCAGGAGAGCAGTCCAGGAGAAGCCTGATAGCATTGAGAAAAGGTCATTTTGCAACAGAAAAATCTTCAGAGTTGAAAAATTCCCTTCTCCCACACACCAAAACATTATCCAAGGTGGGCAGTGTGCAAACCACACTAATCAAATCTGCTGTTTCTCTCCTGAGTGCAGATTAGCAAGACTCTGCTCTGCCATATTATTCATTTATTTGGGAGATGTAACTGTGCCTAGGAAACAAGAACTACTTGATTCTTTTTCTATAGAAGGTACTGTATTCTGTATACAATACTGCATAAATCCTCCAAGGAAAACACTAAAACAATACAAAAATTGAGTTTCTTTCTCAGTAAAACCTAGATTAACCAAGAAGAATATAGAGAAAGAAGCAAAAACTGAAAGTCCTGTAAGAATCAGAGCATGCAAGTAACAGTTTGTGAACTCTTACAGTGCAAATGATTCAGGGTTCAGACTTACTGAAATTTATTTAAATACCACACTCCTTTAATTAAAGATCCTCCAGAGTGCAAATAGTTTTTATTTAAATTTATGCTTTTCCATACCAGAACAGATCATTTCAGAATAAGTTCTTTCCTCTGTAGTAGAAATTCATATCCCCTTCACCAGCTCAGAGGCTACACTTTAGGTTACACCCCTCCTTACTGATTTGGGAACTTGGCCCTGTGCCCTGCCTCACAGTCATGTCAGAATCTTAGTCAAGTTCAATGAAAGTAGATGGAAGCAAAAGTACTATTTATTGGGCAGAGGACTCGAAAATATTTGTGTTCTCTTCTCTCAATTGAAAACGTTCCTCTCTCCCTCTCATATCCCCATCAGGCATCTCACCAGACATTAATTCCCTGCAAAGAATTTACCACTGCTTAGACCTGCATACCTGGATGGGGGTTGTAAGGAAGAGCAGCACACGCTGCTCTATTATTAACACCTCTGATTCAAATCCCAGTAGAAACCACAAGAATATCATCAACTACAAAATTTTGAGTCTGTTTTCAGTGGAGAGTCAGGAACAGCCTGTCCTTAGGACTTCCAGTTATTTTCAAGTTCCTCACACATTGTTATCCAAATGTCTTATTTGAGCTGCTTGGTAATTTTCTTCTGAAGCATTTATATTTTCATGAGATTGATAAGCCAAATGCTATCAGTAAAAGTCTGCTTTGCTTTTTTAGTTTGCTCATTAGAAAAATGAAAGACAACACTTCAATTTTTTTAGACTTTTTTCACATTTTATGCAAATAGTTGGCTTTTCATTACCAAAAGTGCAAATATAACTTGACTTTCTCTTTTTTGATGTTTTGCCATGAGTATCTTACAAAAATAAACAACATTATTACTTTCTAGTACAGTTCATTTCTTGTTCTTCAGAAAGAAGTGATCTATTTCCATAGACAATCTTGAATGACTGACAGAGATGCCTTGTCAGTCCACTTTTGTTATCAATTTTTTCATGGAAAATAGACCTAACACAACTATATCCTCAGTACATTTTACTAAAAATATTCCCTCATAGACTTAATTTGTATTAAACACAAATGCTGCTACAGGGACTGCTTCCATTTCTGTTCTGTTGAGCAAACGAAGAAACAATGAATATTCCTGTTTCTTTCAGCTAATGAACAATCCAAACATGGACTGCATCTCTGTGCCAAGCTGAAACACAGGGAATCACTGTGTGGTTGAAGAGTAACAAGGAATGGGATTGGGCAAAGAATGTTGTATCTGTTCCATGCCCTGGATTCAAGAGCATATATATCATAATACAGCCCATTAATAACAACACTACAGTTTTAGATTCAGGTTTTGCAGATTCCATGTCACAGATATTATATTCATATCACTCTCACTTCCAAGCACTAATATTATTTCACGGAGATGAAACAATACAATGCCAAACTTGCGTATGAGAAGTGGCCAAGATGTTTTAAAATGTTTCAAATTACATAAAGAAAGAAACAGAAAAATTACATCTTAGAAGGACAGGTAAGAAAGGCTGAACATTAGCAAAAAAAAAAAAAAAAGCAGCTGAAAATAATTGAGCAGCTTCCTTTTAAGTGACTTTCAAGTGAGACAAGCTTACAGGTCTGAGTCTCACTAAAAGCTCTTTAAAAAAGTGACCACACAACGATGCATCCAGAATATGCCTTCGTGATGGAAGAGGTGTTGGCACAACATATCAACTAAAGCACAAAGACAGCTATCATTTAGCAGGAGCACTGAATTTGAAGTACTAGAAAGCCATGGACAAGGTGTTCTCAGGTACATGGAACAAGGATGCTGACTAATCTCCACTTCACAGAAGTAAAGA
This sequence comes from Grantiella picta, assembly GCA_013397955.1. Classification (NCBI taxonomy): domain Eukaryota; kingdom Metazoa; phylum Chordata; class Aves; order Passeriformes; family Meliphagidae; genus Grantiella; species Grantiella picta. The sequence goes on along the minus strand of VZRM01006014.1, from coordinate 910,751 downwards.
AAATCTGATTACAGGAGAGTATTGCTTCCAAAGATGTCTATCCCTGAGTTCCACACCTTTGCTTTTGTCCCATGCCTCATTTGCAAAAAATTTTTCAGCTGTCCTACAGCTCTTCTGCTCAGGTTAGTTTTGCAGCATCTTCTCTATGAAAAGATTGCCGATAATTGACCAGCCTTCATAAGTTCCCTTTTGTCTCCTCACCACATATGTCTTCTATTCCCAGCACAAGAATCTGAAATGGGGCTGAGTCAGTATTTCTAATCTCTCAAAGATATTTTGCATTTTTATTTTTCGCTTTTCTGTAGTACTAATATCTGAAGTGATTTTATCCTGTAAGAGACTTTACCCAGTGTCGTGCAGACAGAGGAAACAGACTCAAGCATTCTAATTCATGCTTCTGTACTCTGCCTTATCTGTTCACAGGTGGAATTTTGGCATCAGACGTAAGCTGCCCTGCTGGATGCTTATGTAATATGTAGTCAAAGCCAGCAAAGTGCAACAAGGTTGAATTAACTTAAAGAAGAAAGAAACCCTCACAATTTTATCTTGTACCCTGCAACCTGAAACAAAAATATCAATGAAAATTTTGAGCTAGGAAATTATAATTTACATTTTGCCCATGTGTATAGCACTTCTGTCTGTAAATTCCCAAAACACTATGACAGCAGACTCAAAATTTCACATGCAAAAACCAAGAGAAAAAAATATTCTAAAGTTCAACAGCCAAGGGTGTAGCTTTATTCTATTCTGTATGTTCCTTATGAGAGAATGCTTTAAATGAATAGCCATAAAGCAGCACTGTTTTTCTATGGAAGCATTTTAGTATTAGCAATAAATACAGTACACGGTACTTTAAATGCAGAAATACTGCCAATGTGCAAAGAATTTTTCCCTACTATAAACATGACCACCTGTTTACTGTCTTTAATTCTAAACTATGAGTCAGTTGGAAAAGAGGAATTAATTGGCAGAAATGTTCTGAGATGTCAAATATTTGGCTTGTATGAAGCCAGTGCTACCTAAGCTGGAGAGAATCCCCCTTTCTCCTCCTGTTGCACTGGAAATAGTCACATACCTTTGCTGTCTTGGCACAGTTAGTTATTATAACAGTTATCATAGAAGAAAATAGGCCACAAAATGCAGTAACTTGTCGGAAACAAGACACTTTTTTAGAATCACAGAATGGTTCGTATTGGAGATCTTAAAGATCATCTAGTTCCACCCCCGCTCTTGGGCAGGGACACTTTTCAGGGTCCCATCCAGCCTGGCCTTGAACAATTCCAGGGTGGGGTATGCACAAGTATCCTGTACAACCTCTTCCAGTGTCTCACCACCCTCAAAACCAAAACCAACCAAAAAAAAAAAAAAAA
>VZRM01006014.1:771682-909353 GCA_013397955.1 Grantiella picta | reverse complement strand
CCAACCAAAAAACAAAACAAACCAACCAAAAAAAAAAAAAGGAAAAGGAAACAACAACAACAACCAAAAAAAAAAAAGAGTCAAGGTTTAACACTAGAATTAGATTTGCTGATTTCTCTGGGACAAATTACAGCACAGGAGATTAAATACTCATAAGCCTGTTTCACAGCTATCAGTAACACTGGAACACTGGAGAGTTCATAATAATTACCTTATAGAGTTCCATTAAACACATATTTGTAACACACAGATGCAAATAAGCATATCTGCCTGCAGAGTGACCAATCTGTTATGTTGATATTAGTCCCATCTTTTCCCCTTGTTTTGATAGATTGCATAAGAAGAGGATTTCCTGCACTTTGTAATTTTTAGACATTCTGCTCAGAACCTCACAGAAGAAATGACCAAATTTGATGAGGCCTCCCAAGTACTGTAAAAAAAATTTGCTTTGGTGAATCTACATGAACAACAAAAGAAACAGGCAGTACGATGGCAAAGATTATGGTGGATTTAGATGCTACATCCTGAGGCTGCTTATTACAACACATGAGAGAAGGAGCGGGAAAAAGAAGAAATACCTGAGAGCAGGATTCAAGCGTTTGGTGAATTGTTTTAAACCAACACTAGAAGGTGCTAAGGAGAGGGATGATGCCTCATCTAGATTTGAGGTTGACTTCCATGAGGAATTTCCAGCTATGTGCCTGCTTGCAGAGTTCTGCCCTTTGCATCAAAAAGTGAAGGGTCAAAAAATGTTAGTGGGTCTTCCTACACATCCTTGTAGGGAATACTTCCACATTCACTGGAAATGATGGTTCCTGTTTCCTTCCAGAGGAGTTCTCTAAACAACAGCACTACAGGGTGATTCCCTCACTTTCCCCCTGGCCTAATTAATACACAGTCAACTGACCCTTACCACGGCCTCTCCCTCCAAGTTATTGAACAGGTGACAAAGGCAGAGAGGCCAGGCACAGCTCCACCACAGCCAGCCCACATCTGAGATTTATCAGCTCCTGCTCCTGCAGGCTGAGCTGCTCACAGGCATTGACCCAAGTCAGTCAGAGTTCTGCACCTCTGCATGGTAGAGGCAGCTCCTCTACAGTCACATTGCCTTCCAGAAAATAGATGATCATCATCATACACAGGATGAGGCAGAGAAATTGTACATAGAGCAAGGCCAGGTCTGGGTTGTTTGCCCTTCAAATGAAGCTAAAAGTTCTTGCTGGACCTATGCCAAACATTGCAGAGTCAGCTTGGCAGAATGAAGCACCAGCACACTCACGAGTGCCTGAATTACCTATGACTCTCTAGGTTATTTTCGCCCTCCATTTTTCAGATAGTAACAATATTTGCCTTTTTTAGATCTCATATACAGAGAAAGAGCTTCTCCGTAAGAAATATATAAACCCTTCCTAAAAATTCCTTTTCTTTTAGGAGCTAGGACTTTCTTATGATTGGGAAAGCTTGGTTCAAACCACCTCTGTAAGACTGGGTGACCAGTACTTTTATAGCCAGTCTTTCACACCCCAAATGAGTGCCCCAGCTGTGTTTCAGCAGGAGACAGCAGTTATCCCAGTGGTTAGACAGTCCATACTCCTCAACACAAAAGTATGCTTCTTGACAGGCACAGCTGGAAAATATCTCCCAGACTACACTATGGATCATGAAGTAAAAAGAAAAACTGGTTTTTGAGACCCTTCAGATATAAACACAGATCTGCTTGTCACCATGAGAACAGGAGCAAATGGCTAGGAAACTGCATGCCTTCAGGATCTACTGGCAATGTATTAATGCAAAAAATTCAAAGTATCAGAATTACGGGTACAAGACACCTCTGTCCACGTGGTTCTTTAGACATGAAATTCTACCATGTAGTTAGGTTTCAGCAATTAAGACTGCTGTGAATATGTAACTAAGTTTGAAGAGAAAGAGGTCCATAACTCTGGTCACAGCAGTAGGGTTACTGAATGGCCAAGCTCTTGCTCCAGCTCTGATTCACACTGCCTCTGCAGATACTCCTTATTTATCATTTATCTGCCTCCAGTTTCTTCATCTGTAAAGGGATGGTAGTACTAGTTTCATGGAGGTGCAGGAAAACCAGTATTCAGTTAGTACTTGTAAAGTTTTTGGTGCAAAAGAACCATTTGCATTTTTCCCAAAGTATACGTCACTGTGGGTCTGATCTAAAGCTGTGCAAGTACAAAAACTAAGGAGCCGTGAAGAGCTGGCATGGCTTTATTTAGATGATGACCATCTGAGGTCAGATCTGCACAGCTAACCCAGGTCACTGCACACAGGAGAACACTCCGTGTTGTGGACACCTCCACCAGGTTTCCAGAAGACAGAGAACTAACAACTGGAGCAGAGCACCAGTGAGATGGTTCCAGGTATGAAGAAAGGCCGAGGAAAGCAGACACATCCAGGATGGAGAAGCAAGGCCATTGGCAGAATGCAACAGCAGCCTTCCAATACCTGAATTGCACTGTGACATCTTCCAATAGCCTTTCTAACCCTGTCAGCTGAGACTCACTGCTCACCTGAAGCCCAGAGGCAACACTTGCCAGAGGAGCAGTGGGGCACTGGTTCCCATCAGCCTCCCCACTGCTTCCTGAGAAAAGATACCACATCTTCAGGTGTGACGGGGCAGCTGCAGGTGCCTGTCTGGATCACTGGCTTCACAATATCAAAGAGAAGATTCAGCAGAGAACAAAACAGGGGTTTTTGCCAAACTTCAGCCTCATACCCATAACATCAAGCACCAAAGACAGACTCTTCTTAAGGAGCTCCGAGTGTGTGTGTGTGCCTTGTCATATTCCTGCTTGTATCATACAGACATGAAAAGAAACAAATTCCTATGATTTCATACAGAGATTTTACTTCATAGGCTCCTGGCAAATGTCTCCGGAGTTGGAGGGGAAAAAAGGAAGAAGAAAAATTCTTCAAGTCATCAGCTTTGCACACATCTTATTATAGCAGCCTCTGCAGTGAAATTCATGCATGCTGATGAAAACGCTGGTACACACACATGTCATCTGAGCTGTTTATAGCCATTCTTTCATTTAATGCATCTCATCTGCCAGCTTTTCTTGCAGGTTTTGTCTGTTTTACCATGTTACCATTTAAGCCTTTATCTATAAATCAAACTGAACTATAAACCACTTTGTCATCTTTTGTTTTGCAACAGATGTACAGCAAGCAGAGAGTGCTCCTGAATAGGAAAAAATGTGAACACAAACACAGGCTGGGATACACACAGGAACTCAAAAAAAATCAGTGTGGGTTTTCTTGCTGATAGTCAGTGGTACAGAAGGATGATAATTAAAATAATGAGAGATAAAATAAACCAAGATGATAACACTCTTTTGATCATCTCTATAAACAGGCCAAGGATAGCAATCTGAGGGGGTGAAATGGAGAAGATTTAGAGCGGAACTATTTTCAGAAGGCTCCTAGAGTTTGGTCACTGAAGTGGCAATTCAGCTGCATAAAAGGATAACCTGATATGGATTTCTGCCATGTCAGTAAGCTTTCATTGGCAAGCTCTGGCATTCAGCAACGTATTGTGACCATTCCAACACCCTGTCATGACCCTTGTGACACCATTACTGACACGAAGGTTGTAAGCTGTAGCTACATAGCTTTTGTTCTCCAACCAGTAATGAAAAATACACAACTTAACCATTTTCCAGTTCAAAAGGCTTCAGAACAACTTACTTAGTGCTGATGGAAAAGTTTTTCTCCATAGTACAGGAGGCTGTATTTTTTAGGTTTTCTTGCATTCTTAATGTTACTAATTGCATTTATTACTAGCACTCTTCCTCTGAAGGAGTTGAGTTGATCCAAAACACAAACCACAGATTTTTCCCAGCAAATGGGGAGATGCTAAGGTGCACTGCTGTAGACAAAGAGCAGTCTGGCTGGCTTTGGCACAGACAAAATTCAAACCAAAGGCGTGGCACACAAGGTCAGATGTCTCAGCAGATGGCTTTCATGACCCAATGTATCCCATGCATAGACGGAAAAGGAAAAGGAAAAGGAAAAGGAAAAGGAAAAGGAAAAGGAAAAGGAAAAGGAAAAGGAAAAGGAAAAGGAAAAGGAAAAGGAAAAGGAAAAGGGGGGAGGAATAAAAGATATCTCTATTAAAAATATATATTACAAAAGTAAATAAAAGCTATACTTTGCAGTTTTCGGCAAAATCCCTGATGACAGGAATAATCATTAGGGGTAGTATAGTCAGCAAAAATCAGAAGTGCTAATTAATTTATCATCTTTCTTTACTCTAACAAATTACTTTAAATAGAAAGTAGCAAGTACATTTTTATTTGTACTTTCATGCCTCATCCAGGTTTTAGTCTTCTCTGAGACGATGTGCCAACCATTGGAAATTTCCAGAAGACTCAGAAAAAGTCATCCTGATAGAAGACTTGGGCCAGACAAGAAAATCATGACAAATACACAGGACATCCATACAGTCAGATTTCCATTACTCACAAAGCTATTAATTCTTATTCCCACATGCATAAATTTCTACTAAGACCATTAGATTTCTAGTAAAAAATGCCGAATTTCTCATCTCCCATCTCCATTTGATATTTACCACTGTAACTGTTTAAGACCTAACTTAGATACTTAATTCATCTGCTGACATCTTTTCGTCCTCCAGACAGGAAACAACTTAGCTAGAGTTTTTCAGAGTCATTCATTTTTGAAAGAATGTAGGACACTTTGAAGTTTTCCAGAAAGCAAATCAAAACAAAAGCCCACACCTCCTTCTGTAGGCAAGGATCTGTAACCTCCTCCAGCTTCAGATGTGAGACACTTGACTTGCCTATGGGAAATATATCCACATTCATGTTTCCTTTCAGCCCAGGAGCTGTATATGTGCCATATATTTTACTCACAAAATAAAATCCAGTTATCAACTGTAAAAATTCAGAGAGGTGGGGGGGAGGCATGTTTCTGACTGATGAAAATTAATCTTGGATATAAAAATGCCATTCCCAAGTAAAATTTAATCAATTGAAATTGTTCCACCAGAAGTCTGAGCTTTGACAGTATTCCCCAGCAAAAACTTGTATTCCCTAAAAATCCTCACCAAGGTTACACCATTGCCTTCTCCCAAGCTGTCCTGGAAATCTGATTGTGCACTTGGATTTTGTTGGATTTTGATAGCAAACTGGTGCTGGAAAAACTTGGTTTAGAGATGCACTAATTCCAATATTTTTTACTAAATATTTAGGAATCCTAAATCTAATCTAGAGTTACAAAGCAGATTTAGAATTCAACCTTAAGATGGTTAACCAGCCACATTTGCCTGTGCATTTCTTCCTTTCCCTTGAACTGGATTTCTTTCAGAGTCTAATGCAGTGTTCTGGTTATCTTCAAAACCCACAGTCTGAGCAGCCAAATCATTCTTGCCCTATGTGGGCAAGTGAAGAATTCAACTAATTATCTTAATTTCCTTGCTTTTACAAGCACAGTCTTATGACTGTGTGACTACAATTTGGTATACTTTTTCTCCAAAATTAGTTTAAATGCCTTCATATTTCATTTAAATTAAGTAATTGTGGTTTTGATAGATAGAGCATTCTGAGATTTTTCAGGTCTCACACTGTATCAGTCTAATCAGAAGCAGAGGCATTCATTTGGGGCATTTTGCCTTTTCCCTAATTAATTTTAACATTAGTGTGCAAGGAGGAAAGAAAAATCTATATAAGATTTTTTTAATGTTAATACTTCTGAAGTTATGTTTAGTTTTGCTTGCTTAGCACACCATACCAAAAGCAAAAGATATGCCAATGCTGAGCACTGAGAATTTTATTTTTTGATTTATTTAAATTTACTTGCAGCCAATTATGACCACAAAAGACAGAAGTTAATTTTGCCGCAGGGTACTGCAACTGGAGATTGAAATGGGATTATGAAATAAGCAATATTTCATACTGGTGAATTTTAACATCAATAATATTATAGACAAAACAGTATTTATTGTAAATTAATTTCTCTGACCAAAGTATTATTTATGCTAAAATAACCATGAAAAATTCTGTATTCCAGCCGATGATTGTAATTTTACAGAACAAAAAGCTAACAATCCTAGCCTTACAGTCAGACCAATATCTGAACAGTTATCAACACTTTTGGGGGCTTGCATGTGTTAGTATGGATACAACAGCTCTAACATTTGGTGCTTGCCTCCTATAATCAAGCTCTTAGGCAATATTTACAGACAAACTAAACATGATTCAGATTTTGAATAAAAGCATCTCTGTCTGAGTGTCCAAATGATCCAATTAATCATGCTTATAATTTTACCCCAGGTATTAAATTGTGTGCTCCTGAGTGCTCCAAGCATGAACCTCTGCTTTCTAAAATGAAGGTCAAGTCAAATATTCAGGGCCTGGGATATGATTTAGGTCTTGCTAGGGAGCTAGCTGTGAGCACAAGGCAAGAAGGCACAGATGGGAGGAATAGCCAGCCCGGTAGGAAACGGGAGCTCCAGTGCCTGGAGCCATCCAAGCCGGGCGTGCAGCAGCAGCCATTGCCATACCAGCCACCAGCATTGAGCTGAACGAGAAAATGGAGCATCAGGAACGAGGGGGGATTGAGAGAAAGATAACAGCTAGTCTAATACTCACTCGATTACAGAATGGAAAAATATCACTTAAGAAAAATGATGTTTTCACTGAACTGAGAAACAGAAGCTGCTGGTCTCTGTGGGATTCAATTAAAACGCTTTGCTTTCAGACGCTGTGAGATGCCTGCTGGTAACAGGCAGTTGGACTTCACTACATCTGGAAATTCTGCAACCAAGCCATGGCAAGACAGGATACTGTTTCTGAAGAGAATGTTTTATTTTATTTTCTCAAAGATCCAGAGCACAAGTCAATTAAGACACAACAGAAGTTTCTCAAACTGAGGGGTCATACTGAAGGGCAGCTTACACCACAGTAGAACAGATAATCATCTTAAATACTTTGCAAAGCCTCAAAACAGGCTTCTCTGGCTATCCAAAGATCAATACTAATGTGCCAGCCCTCCAGCCAAACCAAGCACAATTCACTGGAATGGTATTAACTGTGCAAAAAGGAAAAGAAAACTTTATTAGGCTGAAGAGTTTCATTTAGGAATGCAGCTTTCACAACAGTACAGAGTGCAGAAATACCACCCTATTTCCTGGTTTCCTCTGGGATAAATTTCATTTTCTTCCCAATAGTGGTATAGATACTGTTGTGGTTTGGATTTGGGATGAGCGAGAATGATGTTTATAACACACTGATGTTGTGGTTGTTGCTAAGCAGTGATTGAGGACTCTTCAGCTTTTCACACTGTCCCACCAGAAAATGGGTTGGGAGAACACAAGAAGCTGGGAGGAAACACAACCTGGATAACTGACCCAAACTGATATCAAAAGTATATTCTAAACAATATCATACCATGCTCAGTATCTAAACTAGGCAGAAAGCTGACTGGGAGGTGAGAGGAGTGAGCAAAGAGCTGTGGTATGCAGCTGCCTGAAGCATAAACTTGTATACACCTCATTCTGTGCAGTTAACATTGTTGGAAGCTATATAATATTGGTGGTTTTAGTAAAAGACTCACAGAAGAACATCAGCCTGAGGTTTCTAATTCCCACAGCCCTCCAGTCTGTCTTACTTCTATAGGTTTTGTAGCCAGTTTTGCCCTTGATGACTTATGCATAATTATCATTGAAATCAGTCAACAGATTTTGCATCTGTATATATGGCCAAAGGCAAGAGGAAAGGCATTGGTGTTGAATTTTTAGAAGTATACAGTACAGACTCCTTTTGCCCCATTGAAGCCAAAGCGAATTTTAGCATTGACTTTAGGCGAGGAGCACAGACAAATCAATTGTGAATGCTCAGAAAAATCTCATCCCTAATTTGCATGTATTGCTGGTAGCATAATATCAATAGCACAACAAGGTAAACAGAGCAAATTCTTGGGCCTGTTGCCTGTCCAGGGTACAACTTCTGCAGAAAGAAGTATCAGCACCAGTAAAGAAAGTAAAGTAAAGAAAGCCAGCAGGTTGAACATTAGCATCCAGTGTGCACAAAAACCTTGTTTCACACAGCTTTTCCAATGCTTCATAGCTGACAACACATGTAATCTTTTAGAGGAATACTACTCTGCACCATATTTTTCAATATCCTTTATTTTTCTTAAACAGTGGGTGGAATGCTAACCCATGCAGACAGAAACACCTCATACCTTCCCAAGAGCACACAGCAGTGTCCAAAAACAAGTGTAATTGCTGTGCCTCCATACACCCTAAGGGAATCTCAAAATAAAGCAATGACCCAGTTTCACACTTCATGTTTTTTGGTTATTCAGTATATCCCGGAGCTCAGGAATCCGTGTGTTGTGAAACCTTTTAAATCTTCTCTTAATATTTCAAGGTGCATAATCATTAACACCTATTGTGCATTGGGCCTGAAAACCTCTAATATTTCAGTGACTCTGTTATCTTCTTTCAACACAACTTTCAGATGTAGCATGACTTGTAGCTTGAAGTAACTTTAATAAAACTACTTTTATTTTTCCGTTCTTCTCTTTTTTAACATAAAATTTCCTTTAGGTTATATTTCAATATGTTAGCAGAGGAAACTACCTTTTAATTAAGGTCTAATCTAGCCAGGTGCCTTTATCTCACTAATGAGAATTGTCTAAGCCGAGATTATTGCTTACTTCAAGTGTTAATGCTTCATTGTCTGCTCTGCCTACAGTTCTCCCTTGTGCTGAAATCTGCCCCAGTCTGGACACCAGTTCCGCAGAGGTTCATTCATCAGCTCTTGCTAACCCATGAACAGCAGTGTGCTGCTCACTGTGACCCAAGCTCCAAGCCCTTTTCTATCCAATGACTAATTCCACCATCAATCCCATTCTGGCTAATGAAATATACTTGCCTTTTTGGTGGTGCTGTGTCACAAAGCCTTCCTGAAGCCATAACACTTTATATCTTTTTCTTTACCCCTGTCAAGTCTCATTGACCATTTCTCCTTCTCGGAGAATTAATTGGATATGGGAAGCATGACCTTCCTTTCACTAACCTGCACTGACTCCCTGTATCTGTCCAGCTTTTCCCTAACTTTATTTTAATTAGTGGCTTGAATCTTTCCTAATTCAAAGGTTACATGTGCACATATGCCATTTTCTCATTTATCCTGTAACTCTTTGCTAGCAATAAGGTTTACATCACGGTGAATTCACAACTGATAACGGATCAAGACGTGAGGAATCTCGCTTTTCCTATTCCTGTGCATAAACACACACACACTTTCCAAAAAAAATAAATAGGGGGGGAAAAAAGAGCCACTTTTCCTTTAAACTCTGATATCACCATTTAAGCTAAAAAAGTCTTATTTTTCTTGAATTAGGAGCTAATCAATCTATTATTCTCAGCAGGTCAACATTATGTTACAATGCTGGCAGTTAAATTACCTGCTTGGCCAATATCTCTCCAAGGTTTTCAAGAGTTCAGATTCTCTAGCAAATCAGCAGTGTGTCACGCAGGAGGGTCAAAGCTTCAGGGATTAAAGAGAAAACTGTTAGAACCAAGTGAGCATATTTTGATTAAACCACACTCTACAGAAGTCTGTTATTACATTTGCCTAGAAGTTGACTTCTGTATTTATATTAAGGTGCTTTAATAATGCAGCTTCATTTATTGGAATGCTGTAAAACCAGCAAGTCTAATTAGCTTCTGGATATTGTACTTGTGGAACATAAATCTGAAATTTAGTGGACTTCAGTGCTGAAATCACCAACTTAGATATTTAATTTTAAGTTTCTACCTTCAGCTTCCTGTATGCTAAAGTATGTAGGCTTGTATAATATATAAAACTCAAATCTTCAATTTCGTCTGTTTTCTACTGTCTTTTCATATCTTGAGATCCAATTGACATTTCTACAATATTTACTAAGGTTTAATCTATCTTACAGGATCAATAGGAAGAAATTTGTAGTTCTGGGCTGCTATGGCTGTAGGTGAAACATCGCAAGTACTGAAAGTTTTGGTCTATGGACTGGATCAAATCTCTTTATTTTCAAAGCCAGTACTCCACAGATCCAGTATTCCTCACACCCAGCTCCAAAACTGTTTCTAAAATAAAAATAAAATTTTTTTTAAAAAAACCAAAACTTGTCCTAAATTGTGCATTTGAACTCAAATTATAATATCCTTACTCTGCTCTCTGCCAGGCTTTTAAATCCTCCTGAAGTAAAGAAGTTTCCCAAAACTGGAGTTTTGCTTGTTACTATTTTTTACTTAGAAGCAAGATGAAGCCAAAAGTTTTCAGTAGGTTTCATGATGTCCTCTGTTTTCACCAACTGATACTTGAAAGTCTAAAGCTGTGTGGAAGAAGTTATTTTCCCAACTACCCAGCAAGTCACACAAAATCGACATAAAGGCATAGAGTCACAGAATAGTTTATGTTGGAAGGGACCTTAAAGATCACGCAGTTCCAACCACCCTGCCATAGACATGGATGACTTTCCCTAGACCAGGCTGCTCAGGGCTCCATCCAGCACGGCCTTGAACACCTCCAGGGATGGGATATTCACATCATGTTAAAACTAAAACCATATTTCTGATTTGAACAACCGAGCCTCCAAGTCTCCTTGCTAATCAGCCTAGTGAACATTGACTTTAAGAAGTCATTGTTTCATAAAAATGTTCTGTGATGAGTTTCCTTATGGCCCTACAGTGCCTGCAGTCTCTCTCACCAACCTCTTGCTGCTTATAATTTGCATTTCTATAGCCATTTATTAGTCATATTTACATCCTCTGTAATTTTCCTTTCCTTTTTTTGATCTCAGCTTTCTTGATAATGTCCTTATATTTTATCTTTTGCTTCACATACCTTCTCTTTCAGAGCTAACACTTCTGATTTATCCTAAGGGATTTCTTGGAAATGAGATGTTAGCTCTCAGTGGGATTTTTTGGTCATTTTTTTTTTATTATAAACACCTTGACTGCATTTCTCCTGATCTTCGTTTCTATCCATATTGATAATTTCTGCCACGTCCTGAATATTTATGCCTTGACTAGATACGTAATGCATTTGTTGAGCTCGTAGTAATCTGCCTTTGGTACTTTGTGCTCACTTTGCTTCCCTCTGTGTTTTGCTCAGGGCTCTGCATGGCTGCATTGCTGCAGGAAATGCATCACTGTGTTTGCCCACATAAGGAGAAGGACTGTAAGCTTATATGTCACACAGCAACTGGAAGCACTAAGTTTTGTGCCTGGAATGTCTTGGTCCCTCAGACAAGATAGCAAGGGACCAAATTCTCTAATTCTTTTTCATGGAACTGTGTCAAAATATCAAGTTTCCATTCGCCAACCTGTTCTAGTAAGTGGTAGCAATGTGTATTGCAGTAGATAATGCACTTTGCACAATCTCCCCCTCTGTGCACTACCAAATTTTACCAACCTATATGGTGAGTTTTTACCATAGTCACACTATTTAAAGAATTATTTTCGCCATAAAAAAAGAGAGAATTAAAAAGAAAAAATCTCTCTAGTGCGCTTCATCTGACTATCACACAGTATTTTTACATTACATATTTATATTCTTACTTTGTGGGAGAGCTATTATTTGACCTTCACCTCCTCAGAGGGAGGAAATGCCACTGTAATTTTACATTTCTCAATTCTTCCAAGTGTTAAACTGGTGTGAAGAACCTCTTTGGCATTTCAGGGCTGGAATATGGTATCATTTCTATACAGGCTGAGCATTTCACTGTGTTACATTCAACTCTCTCATCTAGAAAAAGAGTATCAAGATCTCTTTTGAATTTAAGTTCTCTTCAATCTAAGAAAACAACACAGGTTGTTAACCAGAGCTCCTCACCTACCACTCCCCCAGCTACAGCATTTGCATCAGGGCAGCAAGGAGTACTACAAACCCACATAACTTATCTTGACAGCTGAGAAGAAAACTTTGAAAATTAATGAAAAATTCATATACTCTGAGGTAGTACAGGGTATTGAATATGATTCTGCTCTGCTTATGTTTTTTTATACTTTTCTTATTAGCTGTGTGACAGGTTAAAGTAGAGCACAGAATGAACTGAATTATGTTTAAATGGGAGAGGTGGATACACGGGAACCATGTGTATGTGGATGGATGAATGTTGAGCCAGGAGGTGGGGAGAAGAGAAGCACTTGAGTTTGTAGAGAATGGAGACAAAATTGATGCTGGGGTTTTCTTCAGTACTTTGAGCACTAAAAGAGTGAAACTAGCATTTTGACATTTCCCATAGAGATAAAAAAGCTTCTGTATTGCACTCACTTGTATTATTTAGGTTCTCTTATTACTTCACTACTTTGAAAGCCTGCCATTTGTTCTTTCTTTGGCTTCTGACCAACACAGGGGATTTCTTTACAGAGGGCAGGCAGACAGCAGCCTTGTTCCTATCACATGAAGCCATCAAGCTCTTGCTGTAGACAGCAGCAAACATACCCACATTTGCTGCCTGATGCTGTAAAATTATGAGTACAGTGGAGAAGGCACTGCAGGTTTTGCAGGAAGTTGCAAGGGTTCAGTGTCACTTAAGCTTAGATTTTTTGGTCCTAGGGTGCATTTTGGCCACCCCTGGCTTTCTCCCAAATGACACAATCCAACCAACAGGAAGGGAAGTAAGTCACAGAGCTTCAGGTTCCACAGCCTCAAGGACAAGTCAAGGATGGCTGACTCTGCAATTTGGGTTTGCAGTTTTGAATCCTTTCAGCAGATCCTGGTGCAGCAGCCATTACAGGCAACCAATATAACCACAGTCAGTTCAAATTCGAAGTGTGCTCATACCCATTCCCAAAGCAGAATCACTGAAAAGGAAGGCTGGAAGTTGGGGATGTTTTGTTTGGATTTTCCCCCTCTTTTTTTTTTCCCCACATTTGCAGTCACATTACCCAAAGGAGAGATTTCATTGCTCCTCATGGAAGTAAGCAGAGCAGCCAGGGGTTTCCAGAGAAGTGATAGCATCACATTATGAAACTCAGGGTATTCATAATGTAGTAATATATCCTTCACTTAAATTGTCAATTTTACATCAGAAACACTCATCACTATCAAACCATGTAGTGTTTAACATCTCTTGAACTGGATGATTTGGAAGAATACCATGTGAATAACGTAACTCTTACATGGATTTTCCTGTTTAAAGAATACTGTAATGGCAACTAAACCAGAACTCTCATTTTGACTCAGTGCTGTACTGTATCATCACCACTTCCAGTGAAATATTTCACTGTGCACATTACTTATTCAAAGCCTGCTCTGTAGTTAAGTTACCCAAACAGGACTTCAGCACACTATAACTGCATTTAGTCTTTTTGCCAAAAGAAGAATTTGTTTTCATATTCTTCCTTCCAAGACTGTTCATTTTTACAGGTTGAGAGAAAAAAACACCTCATTTAAAATGCAGTAAGTGGTAGTAGACAGAAAAAAAGATATTTACAAACAGAGCAAGAATGTTTCAGGAGCACAAAGTGATTCAAACATACATTTATTTTTATCCTAATCGGGAATTACTTGTTTTTAATAACTGTGGCCATGTTGCAGTTCCACTAGGGTCAAGAGCTAAATTGGTCCTTTTAATATTTTTTTTTAATGACTAGTAAGTGGCTTTTGTTTCCATGTTATAAAACATAAAAAAATATTTTTCTTTTAAAAAAAAAGTATAGCAAAGGATGTTGAATTTTCAGAAGTTTTCTCTTGGGGAATAGCCCATCATAATTTATCTCATGCAATTTCCCAACAAGAGTTTATTCTAAAAAATTATCATTCCTCTAACTGTACACTGTACATAAGTGAGAAATTGCAAGATCATTTAATTAAAAATCATTTTAAATGAACACTATAAATTCTGTCAAACATTAACTGAGTATTGAAGAATTGTCTCTTCATGGACATTTATTTTATGTCATTTTCCAGGTACTGTACTGCTTTTTAAAATGCTTCCAAAATGTTTTCCTTTGTAGGTATCAACCTAATAAGATGACAATCAAAGGTAATAGTATTTTAAAATGAGGTAAAGACAGTGAAATATGTACATTTGATAGGCAGATACTACAATGCTCAGTTTTACCAAAGCTGTTAATATTGACAAGTTATTGGCACAGATTAGACATCCTGAAATATAATCTAAATCTCAGTTTCCAGCTCTAGTAATAAACTGCAGTGTGCTCATTTTTCCTTTCCAACAGTGACCACACATACAATAATAAATCACCAAATATGAATAAAAAAAGAAAGCACAGCACATCTCTCTTTATTCATGGAAATGGTCCTGTTCTTTATGTTAAATTCATAAAGCAATGCTTTTTGTTTTGTTTTTACACTTTTGGGAGTTTTTGATGTTTTTCTTGTTTGGGTTGTTTTGAGGGTTTTGTTGGTTTTTTTTTTCTTTTTGGCCTGGGTGTTTTTCGGTAGTTTTGAAAAAGAAAACTTTTCAAGCAAGATTTTCCTGAGCTTAATCCAATGAATCTGCCATGTAACAGCAATATTCATGCCAGTCAACCCGATAGCTTGAGGTATAGCCAAAAATTTACATCTTAACCCAATTTTCAGCTCTTTAAAGCTTAAGAAACTAAGAAACTTCTTCTTATCAAAAACTCTGTGAATGCTTGCTATCAATTTTTTCCTTTCCTTTCACTCCTGATGAAAAACTTTTAAAGAACTACTCATGTGTCATCTATCGCTGTGAATTTCAGTTAGTTGACAAACTAATTTCTAAAACAGCTGTCGCGTTCACCCTAAGACATTATAACTGCCCCCAAGCTGACATGATGCTAACCATTCACTTTCAAATTTTCGACCCCAATCTGAAAAAATAATCAGAGGAGGGAGCTCATCTCAGCAGTGCTAGCCCAGTGTGTGTATCAGCAGGAGGCATTTTGGCTCACATGGCCACTTTCTGAGATGAGTTTTGAGTAAGAGGCATCTAATTGGCCAGGGCAAAAAAGAAAAAGGCAACAAAACTAAACAAACAGATCAAAGACAAGAAATTAGAAACAATAAGCAGAAAAGTCGGATGTTTCATTCCCTGCATGTTCACAGGTGCACCATCCCCAGCACGTGTTTTACTGCAGAAGAACCCCTTTCAGATGAGTCCTCAGGCTGCTGCCCTGCTCCTAAAGCCATGCCTGGCTGTGCAGCAGCGCTGGGTGTCTGTCACACGCTGTGACCAGCGGCGTGGAAAATGACATCTGTGTGCCCATCAGAGCTCACCACCACCCCAGCCACACCCGGGCCTGACCCCCACTCTCCGGCCACCTGCCAGCCCCACCACGGCCACCCCTGGCTGCCATCCGCCGCCCTGGCACAGAGATCACCCTGCCGAGCCGCCCTGGGATGGGCGATGGCTTGGGCCAGCTGGCAGCAGGGCCAGCGCTGGGGCTGCTCTGCGCTGAGTGATGAGATCAGACAGGGCACCGCGGGCCCCTCAGCGCCTCAGCTGCCTCCTGCTAACTCAGTGTGGCACCAGCGAGGGACCTGCACTTGTGCCGCAGCATTTGGGCCGAGAGGAACAATCATCTTACAATAATTGCTGTGGCAGAGGGCTTGTGGCCACCGAGGGTAACTTGCTGTGTGCCATGTGAGAGGGAGGCAGGAAACACTTCACTTTCCGCACCTCTGCCACCAGCTTCACCAAAGGCAAACACTGCTGTGCAGCTCTGACTTGCTTTTCTCATTACATTGAATGATTCTAAGGATGATTTTTGCAGTGCCCTACATGTAGTGACGTACCTTTTTTGTTCTAAAAGGGCTTTTGAAATTGAGCCAAGGTGGTTCATAATTAGATGAAGAACAAGCGTAAAACACCGGGCCACATCCCCAGTGTTTGTCCACTGAAGTGGCTACAGGCGAGCACAGGCACACCATGAAATTTTC
The DNA here is from genome assembly GCA_013397955.1 of Grantiella picta. Lineage (NCBI taxonomy): Eukaryota > Metazoa > Chordata > Aves > Passeriformes > Meliphagidae > Grantiella > Grantiella picta. The sequence goes on along the minus strand of VZRM01006014.1, from coordinate 893,442 downwards.
CAGCTTCTCCAGACTTCTACCAGACTGACTGCCATATTTGCTTTTTCCTCCTGAATTTTTGAAAAGATCAGACCACACGGGACATCCTTGCCAGTGCCATAGAAAAGTCAACAGTGCCGGTGTCCAAGGAGTTACTCCATCACAACAAACTGCTGTCAAAAGTAAGGAATAAATCTGGCTGGCAGCACAAAATGGACAAGATTTTCAGAAACTCAAAGATTAATGTTAGAGACTGGCAAGGAGTAATTAATACAAGGGGGAAAGAGTCCCTTATGCAAGTTGGAAAATTAAAATGGATACACAAGTATGTATGTGTATGCACATCTATATAATCCTACAGAGTTTGACAAGTCATCTGAGAGGTGATGGCAAACTCACTGAAGGAAGCTGATAAAGAGCCAAGAGAAGATACTCCCAAGCAGTGGGATCTTGATGAGAAAGACTGGATGCTCCCTTACAGAAAAGGATCCATTTTGCCAGAGCACAAGACCACAGACTGTCACACCTCCTGCCTCCCCTCTCTCTGTGTGGTTCTGCATCACCCCTGCCATGATCTGCAGGATTCCGAAACTATGGTTTTAAGTTTTTTGCCTTGTCTTTAGCACTGATTTTTTCTAAATAATGCATATAATGCGTGCACTTTTAAAGGAGGAAGCTGACCCTGCAAAAGACATGTTTTCAAACCCTAGGGCCATATTCTCAAATTTACTTCACATGTTTTTTCAGAAAAGATATGGTGCTAATCAACACAGAAGTGTATCTGTATTTTTTAATGAGTTTCCATCAAAAATTTAAGTTTTATTATTATTGCCATTATTTGACTTTTCTTGTTTCAGTTACTTTCCATTGTAGTATGTTTTAAGCAGCTCAAATTATTTTTGCCTAATGCCAGGGCTCACAACAAAATAACGGTATCAATTAAAAATATTGTAACTACCAAAATGACATATTTTATTTTGGAAAAGAGCTTAAGTGCTAAAAACTTTCTTTATACCATATTACATCCATTTCTTGGTGCTCCAGAACATCTGATTTGGTCAGGTTTTTTTTAATTATTGTCGTTCAACAAGCTCCCAATAATGTAAGTGTTCATGTACCTAACGCAGAACAGAACCAATTACCCTCGCCAGAAAAGACAGACAACACTCACCAGTAATTGATGAAGCAGAGCTCCTATTTAAGTAAGTTATGTTCATTTTACAGACACAGAACTTGATCCTGGGCCAACATAACAAACAATGAAGCACAAGCTTTTGAATCAACAGGCATGCACATTTTAGTGAACAGGATATGAGCTGCAGCACTTTGCAGTGCAGAGCATTTGATAAAGTGATTATATTCACACAGAGTACCCACAGACATAGCTCTTTGCTGAAGATATTCGTTTACACTGTGTGGAAGCAGAAGATGGCAAAATTGCTTTGCTTTGCTCTTGTGTGGTTTCTGACCAAGTGATGTGCATCAGGAGAGATGCAAGCTCACACAAAGCAGAACAGAAGAAAATCTGTTCTGAATTCAAGTTTGACTCAGCAGTTGGATTTTGGGCCCCATCTGTAAGTCGGCTGAACAGACCAGAAAAGAGAAACAAAGCTGAAGTCACAAGTCACTTGTTGGTTTAGGCATGGGAGTAGAAAAAATGGAAAAAAACTGAAAAATTTTCTCACAACCTTCCTACAAGATCAGGTTGGGCTTAGCTCCCTAGTCCTTGCAGTGTGGCACTCAGCCCCAGAGTTTTCTCTGTGCAGATTTGAAATAACAGCTGAGGCTGCTGCTGACATCCCAGAGCCCTGTCTGTGCACTAAAGACCATCAGAGCCCAGAAGCAATTACACAGAGCGTTGTTTTGAGGGCTGATGGCTGTGATTTCACAAGAATGTTTTAACTCAAGCCTTTGCATCAATATTTTGTGTATCTCTTTGCACAGTTGCCCATGACATTCAAGTTTTAACAGGAGATTTCACAGAGAAATCCAACAGCAGCCCTTTTCTGCCTCCTCTTCAATGCACTCATTCTCTGCTTTTCTGCAGCTCCTCATCAGAGGACCCTGTACTGATCACAGAAAACACTGCAGTCCTGCATTATCAAAAAAAAAAAAAAATCTAGAACAAAAAACATATTTAAGTGATTAAAAACTGTCAGCTAGTTGGAAGGAAATAGGAAGATATATAAATAAAGTAATTACCTTGCCTTCCTTTCATATTATTTTTTTCCTAGACTTTTTTCTTTTACATCTGGTCAGCCTGTCATGACATAGTGCAATTAAAATTATATATTATCACAGGTATCCTTTCACTAATGCCAATGTTCCCACTGGACAGAAGATTCTTCTGATAGCATTTTGATGCCCTCTATTCAGTGTTTTAATTTCCTGACAAATTTATCACATGCAATTTATCATCAGGGGTGTTCTGTCTCACTATAATAAAAGGCAGAGCTCAGTGTTTTCCACACCTTTTAATGTATAAACTCTTCTATTTTTATTTAAACTTGTATTAAAACTGCAGATTCCTCTAATATATTTCTTTTTTGAAATGCCACATTTTGCTATTTCACGGTGTTCAGAAGATGTTATTGGTCTGTTTAACTAAACAAATCTAAGCAAATATTTCATTACCATTTCCGTGCCAAAAATCCAACTTGCATCCATTCCACAAGGACCACATCAACAAATTGAAGGAAAATGCCCATTATAAAAGTTTTTAGCTCAAAAGAGATATGCAAGTGTCATAGAAGTAACATTTCCCCCATTTTACAATGTGTTAACAGAAGCAAGCAGAGATTAATAAAGGAGGAAAAGAATAGATTAAAGCCATTTATAAAGTTCCATTGGAAGTTTGTAGGAGAGCCTAAAACTTGATGACAGTTCTCTACTTTCTTGACAAAGCTCATTTGTCCTTTCATAAATGTCAAATAGTGTTAAAAAAGCAGGTGACTTTCATAGCACTTTTATTTCCTCCTGACAATCATCTACAGCCCAAATCCTAAATTCTATCTCAATGAATATTTTAGACAATTTAAAGAATTTCCACTCTCCAGAACTTCTTCAGAACCATTACAGGAAGCTTAAAATACTTTTTCTTGAGGTCTGTCTTTTGGCAGCAATTCTTCTCTTTTAACCAAGAAGGATGCCTAGTATGTGGGATAATGTACATTTTGAAACTAGACAGAGGCAAAAGACAATAATGAATCCAAAAGAATCACTGTGCACTGCTGGGATGGTGATTCACAAAGGAAGATGAGAGATAGTGACTACAATTCTGGGTATTGTTCATTTCCCAGCATGCTTAATTTAAAGGCTCTTTAGCAGGAATTTTATAAACTTACACAAAGTACCTGTGGTCTAAGTGAATCTTCCCTTATGGCTTCTGAGCAGCAAACCCCACGTAAAACAAAAAGTCAATATGGCCAAGATCAGCTCCAATAAAACCCTGAAGCTGGATTTTGCTTGTCTACACAGAAATATACTGAGACAGGCCTGTACAAACCCTTATATTAACTGCAAGAAACATCTGCATAGTAAGTGTGTTCTAAGAAATTAAACTAAACATGTCAGCACATTATATTGATGCATTTCATTCACCATTGCAGATTTTACGGTCTGATTTGAGAAACACATTTGTTCCACAGTACTTGGTTTTCTACTATTTAAGAAGCTATTTAAAACTTCAATGTCCCTAACTGTGTGCAACTGCCACATTTTTTTTTAATTAGAGCATAAATAATACATAAACCCTTTACCAAACTTCTCAGTCAGTATTCACTTCTCAATTATCCTGATCTGAGCCTACAGATATATGAGAGAGCTACATGCCTACCAAAGCCCTACAGAATCATGTTTGCTCTCTTTTAAGGAAAAAATTTGCAAACAAGGTGAAAAACAGTTCTAAGTGGTTTTTACTGATTTTCCATTATAATTTTATGATGCTTATGAATTTATAATTCCATAAACAAGCTTATTAAGGTTGAAGGCCCATAGGAAATTCTTTTTATGAAGAACAATTTTTTGCCATGCTTTGACTGGAATGATTATGAAAGATCCCAAGATATCTAATTCCTACATGGTAGCAGCTGAGGCTATCAGCATATCCCTGTTTTGGACAGCATTCTAATGACAAAAACAGTACTTCTGGGGGCACCCACCACTGGGTGCTGACAAGAGAAAGGTTCTTTTACACACATGTTAACAAAAAGAGCAATTTCCAGACATTACAGAAGATGCTGGAGATGTACTCAAAGGGCAGATGGCTGTAATCCAAGTTGGGAAGTGTTTTGAATAGGAAAAATCATAGTGGTCAAGAGATCTCCAAGACCTAGGGCAGAACAAAAACTGCTGATGGGGAAGGGAGGAAGTTGAAGAAAAATAATGGCACAAGTATTAAAAACAAACAAACAAAGAAATAAAGACTTTTACAAGCTAGGAATTACTATTTCTTTTCCTTCCCACTATTAGCCCTTCCCCAAGCACCTACTGAGACACTTTGATCCTTTTAATTTTGTTTACCAATACCTTTACAGTATGTAGATTTTCTTATGAACTTTTTGTTCCTAGTGTTGCATTCATCTCTTCTACTGTAATTCGTTCTTTCCAGTCAGTCATGAGAGAAATAAAAGCAAATGAAAGCAGAGTAACAACATTCCTTTCGTAATTCATTACCTTCATTCAATTTGTTCTATTCTTCTCCCTTTTTCTCTCCTTTGTTCCCCACATAGATTAACATATTCTTTCCCTCCCTCTCTGTATTTTTCTTTATTAGCTGCTACTTTAATTCTAACACCTATTTCTTGCCGCTTTCCTAGCCAGAGGCTGTCTCCTGATTTTTGGTCACACACCCCTGTTTGTCTCAGTGTGTGCAATACAAACACAAGCACACACTGCCTTCTCTCTTTCCCATATATTGCTGTCTCTCCATTAGCCTACAGTCACACTCTCCACTCTCGCTATCTCATCTCATCCAGCTCTCCTTCTCATGCGAATTCAGGTGTCCATCCACTGAAGAACCACGTCCCTTTTCTCTGGCTTGAGCATCTCCCCCAATTGCCTTGAGGTTACACTGCCCAAAACAGACAAGTTGAGAGTGGGAGTAGTTGGAAACTCACTGGCCTCCTGACTGTGTCTTGATCCCTTTCAAATATGGAATAAATGGAAGGAATAACAAATAACTGGCGAGAGGGTTTGTATTTTCAGAAAGCAAGAATAGCTAAATTGTAAATATGACTTTAGCTCAGAGGAAAAAATTGTTTTGATTCTGTTACGAGGGGAGAAGAAGCAATGCAACCTAGACTCACTCACATCATTATCAATCTAGATAAGTTGTAGTGTGCTCTCTTACTGCAAATGGAGCACAATTCCATTAGGTATCCAAAATATTCCTTTTTGTTAATGTACACTGCACTGTAGGGGCTGGGTTATATGTTAGGTGTACTGAAGACAACTCCACATCCAAGCTTTTGAATGTGCAGCCTGGCAGCAGCTGGCAACAGCAACCTAATGTTCACAGGCTGACTTTTGAAACACAGGAAAAGAAAAGAGGTATTGAAAGAAACAGCACAATTTTCTCTTGACAACACCCTGACAGACCTCTTCAGCTATGGACAGTGTCATTTATAGAAGAAAAATATGTAGCAATTAGCATTTAACTTTTCTTCAGCATTGTGGGAAATTTAAATATAGGCAATATCAACACAATAATGAGAAGCGGCTAATTTCTCTATTACAGGTAATTTTCCAGAAACTCACACAAGTAATTTATTGCCTACTGTGAAAAATATATGGGTGGTGAAAGCTAGTTGCTTTCACACCTTCTTCAACTGCACACAATTTCCCTTCTACTTGCAGTTTGCTGTTGCACATAATTCATGTGGCATTCACATCAGTCATGTACGAAAAAAGGGTGTAATAAGCCCAGCCAGCTAGACCTCCTGTGAGATTTCCCCAGTACTGCTCCAGTTCCCTCAAAACAGACACTCTCCTTCTCTTCCCAATGTGCCAGATCTTGCATCAGTGCCTGATTTGTAGCAGGAGTTACTGGCAGAGTAAAGATTTCATATTAATGGAGCAGGCTGGAACAGATTTTGTCTTCCTTTTCAACATAAGGTTTCAGCCCCTCTGAATTTCTAGCTGCTAAAATGTCATGTTATTAGTTTATTCTTTTGCAATTTTGGAATACAAAATATTTAGTGGGACAGAAAACAAATATGAGACCAGAGCCATGATGTCCTTACTCTACTAAGACATATAGTTATATTTTCTTCTGCCCTGGACCTTCTTAAAACTGCTTGCATTGGGCAGAATCTACTTGTGGGAGTAGGAAAGAAAATGACCCTTCTGCTTGCATAAAGCTTTACTAAAATTCAGCCTGCATACCAGGTGGGAGGCATGGAGTAGGAAGATGGGGAGATTACTTAGAAATTAATTTCTTTTCCTAAGAGAGTATTTATTTTTCTAATGTCAGCAATAAAAATCTCACTTTTCCTCCTCTTTTTATCTTTCTAATATTTCTTCCAGTTATAATATATTGGTTGTTTTTAATTAAACAACATATTGCATTGAATTCCTGATTCTGACACGCTCCTTTTATGGGACCATGCTACTTCTTAGATCATCTGCAAGCACACCCTAGTAATCATATTGCATAGCAGCAGAAACTATGAGATTACTAAACAAATATGATTTACTTGGGCCAGTGTATGCCAGTTCTACAACATTCTGAAAATATCTGCAAACCATTCTAAAGCCCAGCTTCAACTTAAACATGTAAACATCTACATATATTTTACATATAAATTTAGGTATATTTAGATGTTTCTATTTACTTAGGTGGGATGTGAATCAAGCACTAAGCAAAGTAATGGAGCAGAATGGCTTGTAGCTCCATCAGGAGCTGCCCAGGAACGAGAAGTACTTAGGACTGGCGCTAGAGAGACAAAATAAATTTTTTTCTATTTAGCACCAGCATCCCTCACCTGGATCAGGCAGCAAAAATGTGCAAATAGCAAAAGACATCTGAATAACAAATAACTGCAGACAGTCACTCTGGACCTATTCTGAAACAACAGAATACACTTTAAAAAGCAGTAAAACCAATAAAAATCCAGTCATCTTGAAAAAGGAGAGTCTTCGCTGCAATAAAGGCAGTCAATAAAGAAGCTCTCTCATTTAAACATCAAATGCACATTGTTTTGCAACACCTGTTATTCAGCCATAATAGCTTTCTTAACCTGTCAAAGTGTTTAAGCTGAGGAAAAGAAATGGGCCTCCAGCTGTGCACTTCGGTGGAGAAAGTCTGCGCGAAGCGATATTAGTTTAATGAAATGTGTACAGATTGTAATTGTGGTAATAAGAGGGCAATTCCCAGAGGGGCAGTAGGAAGGCAGCGAGTGCAGCCAAGCAGAAAACAGAAGCTGCAGACTGGAGAGAGACTGATATCCTGTGTATGGGCCCTCACCCTCCAGCCTGCTCGCCTACTGCGCAGCACTTCCAGATCTGCTGCCTGACGAGCCTCAGCACTGCTTCCCCGAGCAGAAAGGAAAGACAATCCAGCTCTCAACAGTGGAGCCTGCCAGTATCTGTAACACAGGCGCATGAATATGTCAGGATATGGAAAAGCAGGGCAAAAAAAAAAAATCCAGCTTAGCACTGGAGAATGGTATGTCTTCCACTGTTCCACTCTGCAAGCCCTGAGATTCTGCAGTGCCCAGGAAGCCACAAAGCATGTTCTCCCAGCAAAACAAATTGTCAAATCCTGGAAAAATGAGAAACAACATTTAGGGAGAAAACGAGGAATGGGTAACACCAAAAACTTACGGACCTTTCCTTTCATTTTCTTAAAAGAAGGACAAACACCCTTCTTCCCGCTTGCTTGCCCATGCAAGTACAGCAAAACCATTTATATCAGGTAGATTCCTACATGAAAGCTGCCAGTGCCAAAGTGTATCCCAGGGTAAGTATAACAGAAAACATCAAGACCAGCAACACTCATCACAGCAAGCACTGTTTAGAAGAGCTTCTGAAGCCTTTGTCAGCTGAGCCTGTTGTAGTAACCCAGCAGTGTAATTCAATAAATCCATCCTTGCAGTAGTTTAGCTGCCCTAGTGGGTGTCACACAGATCTACCAGCTTCTGTGAGTGTTTCCGTAAGGAAACCCCTCTCTCTATCTCTCCAGACTGTGGATAGCCAGTAGGAGCTTAGGCAGAGAGGCAGAAGTGAGGACTAATTTTCTTTTCATAAACAGGAAGGTATTTGGAGAAAAAATGGGCAAGAAAAAGACAGCTTGATTCTTCCCGCAGTACAGAGATCAACAGCAACTAGCGAGGGTGGAAGAAAGGTGGTGGTGGGGAGAGCTGAAGGAGCAGAATTTCAGACAGAAAAAGCCAACAATGAATTTAAGGAAGGATACAGTGGTCATAAGAAGAGATGAACCTATTCCAAGATGGTTAAACAAAAAGGTAGGTGAAAAGAGGAAAAAAAGTTTAAGACATTTTAGACAAAAAAAACCCATAAGCCTGAAATCCAAAATCACGGTCCAAAAAAAACATCAAAACAAAGAAAGAGGAAGAAAAATGAGGTGTGTTTTATTTTATAAGCATAAATGAATGAGCTGAAAAGAGAAGGAAAAATAGATGTCAAGCTAAAGCAAAGTCCAAGTTAAAATCTGTGTTTGGAGTTGAGAGTGGTGAGAATTTTCAGCCAGGTTCCTGATTCATCCAGTTTCTACTAGCAGTAACAAACACTATGCCACCTTTCCTTTCTCAAAATGGTCTTATTTACGAGTCACATACTAGGGGGAAAAATCCACAGCTTTATTAGGTGATTTGCAGAATAATGTTTTTTTACAACATATGCAGCTCACCAGTGAGCTCTGTTCTGCTGTCAATCAGCAAAGCAGCTGAAAAACATAGTTTGAAAAGCCACTACTCACCAGAGAAAGAGAAACTCATCTAAGCAGAGAAACCCATCCTGCCCAGCCTGGTTTAGAGCCCTACTGACACTCTTATGGAAAATGTCTGTGTGAGAGGAAGAGCATTTCCTACAACTGCTGCAGGTGAGCACAAAGAGACACTACAGACAGGGAGGGAATCTCAGCTATTTGTTTGAGATATAATTGGAGGGTTAACGAGGGCTATCACTGTTTCAGACCTTCACTTTTCCAGCTTTGCAACACGTACTTCTGCTCCTTTCACACAGGAACAAGCCTGAGCTGCCTGTTGTTATTTAGCAACCTTAGCGAGCTGCAGAGCTCCAACAGTGCCTGAGGGAAGCTTGTGAGCTTTTTAATTCATTTCCCTGATTGCAAGGAATAGCTCCCAACACGATGGCTGTGATCAGTTAGGACAGTACTGAGGACATGCCGACGGGGTTCATCACACACAGAGCAACTGCAGCTGCCCACGGATAAATTTATGCCACCAGTACAGATGTCATAGAGCTCCTTTCTACATGCCTTCAAAATTTCTTCAGCAAAAACAACTCTCAATCCAAGATAACTTGGGGGGCACAGCAAAACATGCCGTGTGAAAGGGACTGGAGAGCAAAGAAGGGATGTAAGGCAGAGCTGTTCTCCATCCCATGCCCGTTTTAATGATGGATGAGAAAATTGCTCAGACTGCTCCAGCTGAGGCCTCAGTTGTGATGTGACACTATCACCTCTCATCAGTCATATCTCCTTCTGAGCCAGAATGTCACAGAAGACAACATGACTGATGCAACCTGACACAACATGTCACCATGCCAGGTCTGCCAGCTGGGAAACTGGGAGGAGGGAAAAAGGAGGGAGAGAGAGAGAGAACGGTCTTTGGAAAAGGCATTCCTCATCAGAGTTCCCATGTTGAAGGGGGTTATTTCGTTTTTTAGAAAGGTCCTATTGTTGCAAAACCAAAACACCAAAGATACATTGAAAAAAACCCAACAGACTGGAAACAAATCAGTGACTAAATTGTCTATTGAATGCCTACTAAAGGTTTAGGCAGACCTTCTACAGTAAAGGAAGGGACACAGCAAGGCCAATAGGTCTCTGTGGTACTTAAGAAATCACCTCTCTTTTACCCCTATGCAAAACAATGCAAGCAAACAGACCCTTTCCTCAAAGGGAAGATTCAGGTCCCTAAAGACTGTTCCAAGACATTGCATCAGATGTCTTCCCACTTTTCAAAGTGGGAAAGCACAGGAAGAGACGTTTGTTTATCTTTTTCCTAAAAATAATGCAATAATTTTAGTTCAGACTGGGCATAATTAGGAAAATAAGCATACACTCATACTTTTCTGTATTACATTACATTAATACTGTCAGACTCTGTAACTACAGATCTTAGGAGTCACAGGAGATTCACTACATGATATCTCAGCCACTGTCACTTCTGCCTAAACTGCATGATTTGCATCAGTCGTGATTTAAATCTGAGATGACCATATACACAATTTAGCAAAGAAAAGGCACAAACAATTTGAGCTAACAGAACCAAGTCAATTTAGAACAACTTACTGCTTTTATTTTCTTCATATTTCCAGCTATCCCATAACCCCAAAAGTAACAACTGGCCATATATAAAATGTTGTGGCACCACACAACTACATAAATGAAAAGTCAAATAGTGGAACATTCACATCAATTTCTGCTCCAACTTTAGCTAAGCTATACTTTACATGTTGACACAGATTTTACTAAATTTAGTCCATGTTTTTTGAACAAGAAGCTTTTTGACACAGAAAATGCTGTCACTGAGATGCCAGAGTAATTGTCTGCAGACACAATGTGGTGCATATATTTACAATTTTAAAAGCATCGCACCTGCCAATAATCACAAATATAAAAGGTTTTAGTTACATAATATCATCCTGAAGTTCTGGCACATAACATGTTCTAATATTTGCTGCTATTTTCATAGCTGAATGCAAATTTGAATTTACAAACCTGAACTTGCAAGAAATACAATTTGTGTGTCATTATCCTTCAAATTCATAATATTTCAAGTACCAATCTTAACAATGGGAGTTTCCTGATCTTCTAATGCCTTAATTACTAACATTTTTTTTTCATAAAAAATAGGTGAAATTTAAACATTAGTGTCAGCACATCCCTCTTCTTTTTTCCTGCCTACACAGAGCTGAAACATGCAGTCAATCTGAATTGCCCTGACCAGGCAGCTCTGCACTGGCAGATGGACATTGCTATCTAGTCCTTCTCACTTATCAGTTGGCTTTGAGCAGTTTAGCTGCTAATGTCAATCACTGAGTGAGAGGTTTTATAGTGACATCTGCCTGTCAGTGAGTCTGACTGCTTGTGTCTACCTTCCAGGGCAAATTTTCTTCTCCTTGAATGTCAGTTTATTTAACCACTGTCCGGTCACAGCTGCCAACTATGCACTGTGGCAACATTTCTAGTAGAAAACAAGAAAAGAGAAAAATCTATTAAACATGAAAACACTTAATTCTGGCTTAGCCTCAGGCTGTACCATCCTCAGGGACTGACCCAAGCTCAATGCTGACATCAACAAATTCTTTTTATTGCCTTGTTGCTCATTTGCTTTAATTGATTTTTTTGTTAAAATCTCACTGACCGTAATTTGCAGATGACTCACAGCCAGCCAGGGTGGGCTACTTCAGTTATGGTGCAGTTCCTTTCTCTTCACTAATGTCCAGGAAACATTCAGCAGCCTGCTTCAAAAGCAAGGCCTTGATTCCATTTAATGGAAGTTACCCAGCTCTCTTTTTAGGCAGACTAAAAATGTATTTAATTTTCTTTACCTCCTACCACAGTTGGAGTATTTCAAAGTCCTTTCCTGTGCACCAGAAGTCATCCCTGCCACGGAGAGCCGGGTGGCCACCCAGCTGTCCTCACTCCGAGGAGACATGCTCTGCCACCCTAAGTGACAGCACCATGTGTCATGATACAGAGCAAAAGTCACTCACAGGCACTGCTATGTTCGTATCTCTGATGCAGGTGACCGAGGGATCACACACAGCCACAGCTTTCCCTCAGAGGCTGAACAGAATGATGAAGACGCAAACGCTCAGCAGGATTTTAAGGGAAGTACAAATGCAAGTTTGCATGCTCAATTTCAGCTCTGCGTTAATTTAAAGCTATTTTTCAGTAACAACTTTTGCCAATGAATTCATTAACAAGATCAATTACCAAAATTCAGACTGTAATGGTGATATTTTTCAATGATCTGACAAATCATATTTACAAGCTAATGGTAAAAGATATTTACCATTTGGAGAGAAAACAGAACCAAACAGAATAGAGCTCATTAAAAATACCAAATTTTCACAGTAATAACAAAAAGAGAGAAAACAGTTAAAATGCAGAGACAAAAGGAAAAATCTTGCTCATGTATATTTAGACCAAATATCACCACTTCCCTTGGTCCTATGCATGGGATAATGAGACATACCAAAAATACATGACAAAGATAAGTTTCTAAGCCATTTGCTTAAAAGAAGCTGAAATTCAGATCAGGTCCAAAAGTCCAGATATCAGGTCCATCAACACTCTCATCTTACTCCTTTATCTTTGCCACTGCCTTTGAAGGAGACTGAAGTCAGCAGCCTGGATATGAGATGCTGCCTCTACACAGCCACACTGATTTGTGCTTCAGATTCATTTTCTGCTCTTTCTTTTCTGTTTATGCTTCTCTTATTTTTAATTTCCTTCCTTGTAAAACCCTGCACTTTATCTCAAGCTTCTAGCCAGTCACATAATTTTTCTATTTTTCTGTATATTTGGCTCTGGACTGAAATGAAAATTAATAATCTCTTCAGAAAATGTGCATGTATATCTATATACTACTGGGGCCAGGAGATCCTGAAGGCAGAGCAGTTTATTAATATTATGCAGTTACAAAACTATTCCCCTCAAGAAGAGCTACTTCATTTTAGCTCAATTCTTTAGAAGACCCACCCTGTGCAAGCCACAGTCCTGAACTAGTACCTAGGACTGAACAAGAAGTGAAGCCCTCAAGGGAGAGCTGACTGCCAGCAGACCTGACTCTTTACCTTCCCTCTCATTAATCTACCTTCTCTTCTTTCTATCCACTATTTTTGTCGCTTCCCAGATTTACTTCACTTTTTTCTTCTGGGACTTGGCTGTCTCAGTCTTCCTTCCCTCATGCTCCACTTTTTTTTTTTTTCATTCCTTCTCTTATTCCAACAAATGCTCCACAGCAGACAGATTCATTCATCTCTAGCACCTTATCTGGTGGAGCATATGTTTCTTTTCTTTGAGGTCAGATTAACTATTCCTTATAAATGTTACAAAGAAAAAAATATGTGTTGGCAGCAAGTTCTGCTACTCTTAGCCATCATTTTTGTCCACTGCATTAAGCCCATTTACCATGCTTAAACATGCCTTTTGTCAACAGCAACAAAAGCAAAAAGCAGCTGAACTCTAGTTAATAAATCATTTTCTGGAAGTAGAAACCGCCTGAGAAATATGATGCCAAGCAGTTAATGCATGTTATTCTTACAGAGAGGAAAATTGAGGAGAAAAAGTTTAACCAGCTTTTGTGATTATAAAAGGTGCTTTCTGTGTATATCTGTGTGTATACTCATTGTACTATTTTAAAACAAAGAGATCACACTGAAATGCGGTACGTTACGTTAGATATAGATTCACCCAGCCCCTGTGGATCTTATTTCCTAATTAGAGAAATAAGTCACTAGTATCTAAATTTGAAACATAATTCTCTATCCCATTAAGCCAGCTCCTATAATTTGTATATACATATATACACACACACACATATATATGTGGGTATACCTTAAAACAATAAGCAAAACCATATACAGTATGAAACCCTGGAATCACGTAACAGGGAACCACATCATTTTCCACTAGCTCATAGTTTTCCCTGTTCACAGGAAAGATCCAAGAACCATAATAACCAAAAAGCATTTAAAAAGAAGTCAAGATGTTTAAGAATTTAGTATTTTAAACTTAGGCAAATCCTTATTTAAAGTGCTGGGACGGACCAAATTTAAGTGTAAAACAAATGAAAATATTGAAAGCTGATTAAGTATTATATTATGGTCTGTCATTAATCCGTCTGTTTATCAAAAAAAAATCAGAAATATTAGACAGGGAGGATGAAAGACACATAATTTCTTTCTTTGTCTTTTCTAGTTACTCTATCCTTGTCTCAGATGGTCATTTTTAAGCAATACCGTACAAAATGTAGATTTCATACCAGGACTACTGTGTAGTCTTTGTACACCTGTACAAGCAAATATTGTAGGAATAAATTAGCACCTTAACAAGCCTAGCCAGACAGACTTTACAAACTCCTGAAAGCTAGGACCGTAGAAAGGCCCTTAAACATACCAAGCAAACAGAATTTTTGATCAGTTTGTCTGTCTTATCTACCTCCTGCCAAAAATACTTCCCAGCTCTCCTGTCTTCAGAGATGGCTCCTGTCTCTCCTTCTATCCTTAGAGTGCATCTCACACACTGAGGAAGAGTAAGCAGGTTGTTTCTGAACACATAAGACTCTGTGCCATTCCTCAAAACCAGTACCTCATCTCCTCACTGAAGAGACTGAAATAACTTGCAAATTTGTTAACGCATGTACTGAGCAAAGGACACAAGGAAATAAGCCCAGAAGTCCAAGATACCACTAATTTAGTGACAATTCTATGTCTGCTAGAGACTGGTATCAAGAAGTGGATAATATTGGGAAAGAGAAGAAATACCCAGTTGTTATGGCTCTGCTGAATTTCTAGCACAGGAAGCTTTGCTGGTTCCCAGGCAACTTTGACAGACTGGAATGTTCATACCCAAGGCTGTGACAGCATCATCTAAACTACGTGCAACTACACTATTGAAACACTTTTATGTTACTACAGGTCTTCTGAGGAATTTTTTTTCACTTATTTTCTTCCAGTGCTAAACTTTTTTCCTTCTGGTATTACAATGGACTTAATCTTCCAAAAGCAATTAGAAGGGAAATTGGAAGCTTGTGTATATCCACTGTTTGAATTCTATAAAAACACTGAAGTAGGGACTATCATGAAGTTTTTATAAGTACTGAATTGAATATATATTATAAAGGTACTAGCTTATGAAGTCACATGAGAAAGTCTATATAAGAACTTGTACTGGAAAATTGGAAAAAAAAAAAGTCATCAATGAAAAACAAGAATGTGGCTTTTTCCCTGTGCAAAGCAATTTGGTTTCAACTACATTTCCTTACATGCATTGTGGCTGGTCTCTTTAGAGTTTGAAACAAAGTTAATGAAAAAAAAGTAACCACTGATTTTTTTTAAAAAGGATATATTAGACTGTTAACAAATTTCAATCACAAAGCTTTTTCATTAACCATGTCTCCTCTAATATCTCCAGTGCTCTTAAGCTGTTTTTACCAAGGGAGAAGAACAGGGAGGGTTATGTCCCAACGTTTAACATGTCTTTTCTAAAACACAGCACAGCTGCAACCAGGAGTGTGTTGCAGCTTCCAAGCAAAGCCATTATTTTTTGCCTGTCTTCTGAACCTGAAGGAATATCAATCCACTCCCAGGAAATAAAACCCATAAACAAACAAACAAACAAACCTCTCATATTTCCATAGATGGATTGCAAAGTTCTGCCACCAAAGAATTTTGATTTATAGTGGGGATTTCCCTTGACACCTGAAAGAAGTTTTGTTTGCATATACTAAAAATGAGAGTAACTGGATCTGGAAAAGACAGCTTGACCCAGATCACAAGAAGTGTTCAGTGTATTTGGTATAACTCTGAAACGAAAAGTGGTATAAAAGTAGTCTCAGAATATCTGGCTAGTTCTCTCACCTCTGAGATCACTCAGCATCAGGAAGGTCAAGTTATGAATAAGAGAAGTACTGTGTTTGCAGAGGAAGACCTAATACAGAACTGTAAGGGTGACAGCATAAAGCTCTCCTCTCTTCCCTCTTCCATAGCCAGAAGTGGAAGATGGGGCAATATGTGTTGTTTCTGTCCCCCAAAACAAAGTTTAAAAGAATTTTGAGTCTCTGAAACACTAACTGAAAATATTATATAATCCCAGACACCTCCAGTTTGCACACACACCCTCACATCCCCATAAATTCATTATTAGGCTTACAAAGATAGTGAAGTTGAGTGTCCCTTACTTCTTCCCCCACAGGACATGAACACCCCCTTACACTGTAATGAAATTTGGGCTTAATTTTCTCTACTAACCTAGGCCTAAGCCAAAGGACAATGGCTTTTTTATGCAGCACAATGCTCTTTGCCCAATAGAAGAGAATTAACACTTTGCTGTTCTCACGTCCAAGTGCAGCTTTTTGTGCCCACTGTTAATAGGATCACTCGAACCAGCAAGCCAGCCTAGAATAAAGGTAATTTATCCAAATTGCAGGCTTCTGAGTTTTCCCACCTCTTCTCTACAGAGGAGAGAGTTTTAGACCAGACACCACTAAATTTATTGACATTTTTCTTGCAGGTAGTTGTCTCAGTAATACAAAGCACTGACACAGCAGTTTCTCCTTTGTTTTCCCTGTGCCTCTGAGCGAATGAAGGCAAGGGTGAAACTGCCCCAAGCCTTTATTTCTGCCAGCTGCAGCAGCTCTGACTGCAGGAAGGAGAAGGCAAGCCCAGCTCGATGTCACACCATTGACAGGAGAAAGCATTGAATGCAGTCACGACATACTGGTTTATTTGAAAATGGGGTTTCATTCAAAGAGCAGTTGTAAGTCTGGGGAGACCCATGGCACTTAATTCAAGCCTGATCCCTGCATGTGCTGTCAGCAGGAGGGAAAGAGTAAGGAATGTCAAATACTCCCTCCCTCCATGCTGTCACACTTCCAGAAAGTTGGGCAAAGGCCAAAGTAAGAAGTGCTTTCCCCTTGAGCCACAGTCAAGCGAGCAATGCAAGTTTATCAGCATCATGTCACAACCCCTGTGATTCAGACGCTCTTCATGGAGCTCTGAGAAGCATCCACTGACAACGTATGCAAAGACTGAAGGACGGCAATGGAGTTGCTGGTCTCCTCTGCTGAGGCAGATTTTTGTTTCTCATAGAGTGCACCCAAAAGGCACATAAACTACCTGCTAGCAGAAGTGCAGGAAAATCCAACATCAAGCCACCTCAGAGTGGGTTTTATGGTAGTATTGTCCCCAAATACTTTTACTTTTTGAGTGACATCATTACCCTCACAATTGAAAATACCAGAAGACCAACAGGATGCTGTCTGGATCCACAGAGGGGTGACCTTATTTCTACTTAATCTGTCTCTCACTCTCTTTCTCCACACCCCCAGCCCCCCTCTTTTATATTCTTTTCTATGTCTCTCTACCTCACATTCACCATTAAATAAAATCCGTACTATTGACTTTGGTATATGGTCTCATTTGCACCTTAATTCAGGTAGAGGTATCTCTAATAGCTTTAACAATTGGATCCTAACATTATTTTGACATAGTCATTACAGGATACTGTTCTCTGACCAGAAGTGCCTTTGACAATTGTATGGACCCCTCTGATACAGGACCCTCTGAGGGAAGCTTTGAAATTTTGCCACAACTTCCCTCTGAGGGAGATCATGTAGTTCCTTCTGTGGGAACTTTTGGAAACTTTGCTACTGGTGTTCTCTGTGGGAACTCTTGGATAAAATGGCTGTCCAAGGTGGCCAGTGTAAAAAAATATTTTCTGCTCCTTCCTTCTATCCCAAGAAAATTGGACCTCTATCCCAAGAAAATTGGGACAATGAGCAATCAGTTACTCAAAAAATCTGAAGATTAAATAATACTGTCTACAAGATTTGGTGAAGGAATTCTACTTTCAGTTAAATGAGGAACATGAGAAGAGCTGCAGGCAGAGACACTGTTTGCTGACGAGCTCACAAAGAAGTATTGCATTGTTTGCAGCTAAGCACGATTATGTCCAAAATCTTGAGGTGAAGTTTTGTGATGCACGAGAGAGAATCTTATGGGAATAATTGCAGAGCATAACATTCTCTGAAACAAGGTCTTGTAACTCAGACCTTTCATGTTCAGTGGAGGAGTGGAGAGGTGGTGAATGAGTCTGTTCTAATAAAGAGCAAAATGTAACATTTGCATTGACATCTGATGATGAGGAGGTAGCATGTTGACCCTTAATTAAAACTGAAACCACAAATGATTGCCAGGGTCAGCAAACTGCTGCTAAACCAGCTACCAAGATATCCAAGTCTGTCCATAAATCAGGTGAGATTGAAATCCAGTCAATATTAATGCAGTGGGATGCCAAGAAGCTTGGTGCACTTCCCGGACAGCAGAGTTAAAATCACTGGAGTAAGCAGAGACAGTGTTATTTGCCAAACTGATAAGGTTAATTCATGGCTCCTGGGTGAGAAGCAGAAGAATGGTAATCTTAACCCTAAAAGAAATCCAGTCCAAGCAGTCAAAGCACTCCCTAATTCACAAGTAGAGGTGTTTGTCAACTTTTCACAAGCAGCTCCACTTCCTCCAGACATGAAATAATTGGAGGAGACCTCCCTGTAAAATGGGGGAAGCAACAGGGGCAGTGCAGCAAGCACTTAATGAGATAGAAGTTAAAACTCCACCTGACTGATATGAAGTCGAAGCAGTTAAAGAACTTGAATCACTAAGGGGTAATTTGCAGGGAAGTTTTTGTTGTTTTCCTTCTCCAGGAACAGCAGCACCTCTCCACTGAAGATTAAAGGAGCCAGTTCCAAATGGGGGAACTCTAACAGACGGTTTTTCATGGTTTATGGACTACCCAGCATGGCAGGAGCATTACCTATAAAATTCCTCCAACCATAAGAGGATGTGGTCATGACAGAACCCTATTTTAAAGCCTTTGAAGTAGGTGAGCACGCCTCCTCAACAAACCCATCCACACTTGTTCCAGTGTGCAAAGAAAATCAGTTGTACTCCAGGACCTGAGGATCCCCTTGAGACCTGGAGCAGACACATTGATGTGTTTCAATTAGTGATGTGTTGGGAATACCCCTCTGTGGGATCTAAAATCAAGACCTGCTGTGTAATCCTAAGGCTAATTTCAAGACGTGTTGGGCCCACAACCAACAGACACAGTACTGAGGAATCCCTCACAACCACTACTCTTTAAAGAGCACTCCAACCCTTGGGACTCAGGAGATGAGGGCAGTGGCTAATGAGAATTGGGTTGGTGATTGCAATTGGATTGGCAATGTGAAGACTTGGGCTGTCATTGCTCACTGTAGGATTACTTGTGTTATTGCTTCTGCTCTTTCTGTCTTTTTGCCTACTATCTTCATCACCCCCATGGACAACTTGTGAACTGAGGAAATGTTCCTGGAAAACAGTGTTTGAGCTGAGTGGGCGTGTAAGAAAACATTATAGACTGCAATTTGCTTTTAATTTTTTCAGGTGGTTAATGGTTTTTTGTGGTTAGTTTGGGGTGGGGCTTTCTAATGGAGCAGTCAATATTAATAATCTTACTCCCCTTGTACAAATCATAATCAACACGAAGCATCTTCCCAGGATAGCGCTCTGATCTGAGCTTAAATCAGCGAAGGCACCAAATATCAGAACAACATTTTTTGATCACTTCCACTCACTAAAGGAGTACATTTATAAGCAATATTCATGCCAAGTAGCTCATTTTTGCAAATAACAAGCTTGCAAATACTCTATTTGCAACAATTCTCAAAATATAGCTAAAGCAATAAGGCACATCTTGCCATATTTTTTCACATGCCGATCTGTGATATGTTACAATCTAAGGATTATTTTCCTTGACATGTGTTCTGCTATGGAGGGACAATGCCAAATGCTGTACAAAACAAACTAGTACACAACCCTCCACGCCAGGTTTACCAAACTGTTTTAAAAGATGAAATGCAGTTCTAAGCCCAAAACCAGAGTTCACAACAGGCACTTTTGCCCCCCATTTTGAATAAAACTGTTAACAGTGAGCCTCAAAAGGAAGTCAGAGAGGCTTCAAGCACCAGGATGTGTGATTAGACTGAGTAGCCTTTTCATCTCAAATGTTTTCCTTTTTTTTACAGCAGCTCCAACATAATTTCCAATATCAGATTTAAAATTCTCTCTTTACCAGTCACACTAATGTATCTGTAAACTCAGTCCCACTCTCTGCACAAGTATTGAAACAGATGGTCACACCTCATTTAATTTAGCACTTCTTGCTTTATCTTTCCTTCTGATGACCCTCTGTGAATCATAGCTGTTAAGCTAAATCACAGTATTTAAACTGCTTTTGCGCCATAAACAACACTCCCTTGAGCTTTCTCTGGCTCTGACCTTTACCAGACATCATAATTTTAATTTATATATCTGACCACAAACTCTGGTCTCATCTCTATGAAACCTAATTGGTAAAGGATTACTGCCTCTGGACAGACTAGGACTACCAGAAAAGCAGAGCAGTTGACATGCAGCCAGTGTGCTTCCAAAATGATGGGACATCGGAGTTCTATTCTCTACTGCTCCCCATTACTATTGTGGAAATATTCAGCAGCCCTAAAAGAGAAATACAAAGAATTCCATTGAATTTTAAGTGTAAAATTTTGAAGGGGGAAAATAAACAGAAAAACCCAACCACTCACTTAATTGATTGGTAGACAATACTTAGATGCTGAAAATGCCTTTGAAGTAACAGGCACTCAAATTCCTATCATGACATTCCACAGAAATTTTCCATGGGGATCTGGAGAAAGAAAACTTGGTTTTTGCAGTGGAGACTAGAAAAGCTTTCTGCTGCAGAGGGAAATGTTGCCAGCCCACCAAAATGATCAGAGAAATCACTCCATTACTAAATGCTAGTGCAGCATACAGGATTGGAATGACCTCAGCTATGTTTGGGGATGAACCATCACACTAAATCTCTGGACAGACCAGTTAATAAGAGCAGGGGAAAGATAAACTCCTGAGAGGTTCAGCAAGGTTCCATAGATACTGCTTGCCTTCAAAACACCAGAAACTTTTCTATGATATTTTCATGACATTTTCTTCCCTTTTTAGTATTAAAGGAAAATATCTGAAAAGCCAGTTAGAAATAAGATTGCTATCCTATATTGGACCAAGCCTTCTGTAGTATTTCACATATCTAAACCATTCCATCCAGAATTTTTAATGTAGAGCTCTGTACAGCATTTGAATAAATGCAAGTGTAAAATGTGAATAGCCGGGATGAAAAAATATAACAGAAAAATTTTCTGTGTGTGAAATTTATTTTTTAATCAAGATGTAAAGAGTTCCTGAAAATATTTCCTACATAATTCCTAGATAATAATAAAAAAATCTATTGTAGACTCAGCGTATTTCCATTGACACCATGTACAGTGTTTCAAAGCCTGCAACAAATAATTTCCCTACAGAGCATTGAAGTACTTCTAAAATATTAGCAAGGGAAAAGTGAGTAAGGCAAATATAGAAATGCCATTAAAAAAAACTAACTTCCATACAGATGGAAAAAGTAACCTAAATTTATCCAGACTGACAAAAAATGCAGAGCACACACTCACAGAGTTATATACAGTGGTTTCTATACACATGCAAACAGTTGTCAAAGTCTCTATCCAAATGTATCCGTGTACCTAGTTACTTGACCCTGGTAAAGTGTCATATTTCAGGGCACAAATGACTCAACACAAGTTCAGAAATCCTACTTATATGGGTGGAAAATCATGGGATGATTTTCCCAGTTGTATCAACAAAGTTACAAGAATTATTCACAGACATATCAAAAAGTCAATTTTAAGATAATTAGTCTAATAAGGATACTTTAAAGTCACACTGTTTTAGCATTTGTGATGCATTTGGGCTTGCTCTTTAAATCTCGTTTCTCTTGCTAGTGATGCATCATCATAATTATGTTGAAATAAAACACATGTGGTGGTATTTATGTGACTAAATAGCTGTACAGCAGCAGAATTTCATAGTGCAAACATAGTGCTAGCACTTGCATCCTCAGAAAATCATGACTAGGTTAGTCTAAATTCTACTATTTATAGCTAGATGTGTTGCAAATGAAGTTCTCCCAACAAGCCAGAAATAAAAGCCATTAGACAAAGAGAGCGTTTTACAAGGTAACACCACTCAGAGCAACTCTATTCTGACAAGACATGCTGGAGCACGTGCTGGAACACACCTTTACATTCTTTAAAAATCCTACATAAACTTGAAACACTGCAAAAGAAATATCACTGGCTGCAGGATTCCTTGTGCAACCCTTGCAGTTTCCTCAGAGTCCTGCAGGACACGTCCTAGCCAAGCAAGACCACTGCTCACCCCATGGTACTCACCAAGCCAGCCCCTTCAGTGTGAAATCCTGCCTTCTCTGCTGCTCAGCTCACATGGCCTCAATTCCTGCATCCTCCCAGGAATCTTCAGGAAAACATCTGCTCAGGTGATGCAGGTCAGTACTCCTCCAATCAAGGCCAGCAGTACTGCCTGCCTTCAAGGCTTGTTTATGCAACTGCAAGTTTCCAAATTTTGCTTTGTAACTTAATGTACCATTTAAGATTAGAAAATTTTAGCTGCTCCCAGTTCAAACCAAGAAGCCAAAGGTGTACTTTCCCACACCACACTCCTGAGACATTCAGCCTCTCCGATTTTGAAAACTCATCCACGGATCAACAAAAATAATTTTTCCTGAAACTTCATGTTCCCAAAAGGCTTCTAATACTAATGAGAAGCTGCTAATGTTTAATTTTGATTGTAAAGCACAGGTAAACAGGTGCACTCTAAAGCATAAAATGAAACATTAGAGGTAAAGTATTTCTTATCTATTATCATAAGTTTCACCATACTTTAAAGATGTGATAGTCCAGCTCTACGTGAATGGGAATCTTTGTCACTCTCCCTAAAGACCTGGTAATATTTAGCCAGGCTCTAGGAGTAACCTTTAAGATGCTTCTCACAAAGGTGCCACAAGGGATATTTAAGGTACACAGTCTGCAAATTTTCCTTGCTAATGGGGGATGAAGGAGAGGGGAAAGGAGAACAGAGCATCCAAAAATACTGCTCTTCATTTGTAAAGTACTACATGCAAAAGACTTGTGAATCTAAACCAAGGCATATTGTAGATAAACATTTTAATTATGTCTCTTAGGTATGTTCAGGATCTCAGAACACAAAATTACAAAAAAAAAAAGGCAAGCATCACCTTTTGAAATAATCATTAACTTCATTAACTGAAGTTAGACAGACAAGATAAAGATTTTCCTCAAAGAATTTACAGCCTAACAAGAAACATGGGAGGTTATAGAGAATAACCATCTGTATCTCTACATTAGATGTGCACAGGAGGGAAAGATCCATCAATCAGCTTTCACATGGGGTATAAATGTATTTGTGGCTGCATTTTAGTAGTGGAATCACTATTAGATAATCCAGCCATTTTACACAACTCCTAACTACACATCTGAAGAAAAGAAAAATCTGCCCCTGCAAATGTAATTTTAAAGGCTTGGTTTCACCTAGAGATTGTATGCTTTCCCATGTGAAAAGGTTTGGTTGCTGATGAGAATGTGACACAATCATGTCAGAATTTACATGGTCAGCATGCCTTACTTCTGAGTAGACCATTTTAAAGAGAATAAAAAGTTAAGCCTCTAACTCCTACTGGGAAAAAAAAAAAACAAACATGTTTACATGTTATTAATTGCCTGATGATCATTAAGCAATTTGCTAATCCTGAGGTTTCAACAGCAAGGCATTTCCTCTCACCAAATGTCACTTATCAAGGAAAATTAAAAAAAAAAATCCAATGCTAATAACATCCTGAAAGTCCTGTTTAAAAAATAAAAAATTTAAAAAAAAACAGGACAGGTTTTAAGATACAATACTGCAGAAATGTTCTGAATAGCATAATCACAGAGCAATATGAATCGTAATTTACAACTGATGGACCAAACTCAGTTGCATGCCAATTTTTTTTTAAGTCTACCTTAGGATGTCTGTACTTGGTATTAATGTGTTGTATTTAAAATGTCAAAATAAAATCTGGCTAATTTTGGATAAGCCAATTCACTCGCTATCTTTGCTGCCAATGCCTGCAGATCCTTCATGAAGATAAATTTGTCCTCTAAAAGTCTATAACAGTTTTATTGACACTGAAAACTGCAGAAAGAGCATTAAAATATTCAAACCATTCCACAAGTTCCAAAAATCACAGATGCTTTTTAAACTTTGGAACCGCACCAGAGTTCAGATATCTGGGTGAGAGGCAGAAAGCAAATGAACAAGTTGGAAACATTGGGAATGATGCAGATACAGCACAGCAAAGAGTAGCAGAAATGCTACAGGAATGTAAGTTGTTGTCTGTCATTTTGATGGCGTTTATAAAACCCCCAAAATCCATGAATTTTATTTGAGAGTTAGGACTAGAGGTGTTCAAAATGTCTGAGTGATCACCATGTCTTGGACATGAGCACCCATTGTAGTCACCATAAATGCAGTTACAGGCTTTCCTGGAGTATTCTCACAATGTGTCTTTCCAGGAAAAAGGGAATAAATGAGGGATCCCCTTCAGAACAAACCACAGCTGTCCATCTGCCCCAAATTCTTTCATGTAGCTCGATTTTTCTGCAATTGATGTCATCTGCTTCGGACAGAAAAATGACACCATACTTGTGTCATTTATCTGTGCTCTGTGATTATCACTCTGCATAGATCATCAAATGTCTTTTTATTGACTTCTGGAAAGAGAACAGGTTGTAGTTAAAGGAAATATTTCCTAAGAGATCTTTACAAATAGATGTGGAGGAGATCAAATATGTAATCAGAAGAATTTATGCCTTACAGTAGTCCTTAGACAAACATTTGTTCATATGGCACTGTTGTCAAGCATCATCCTTCCTACAGATACTGCAGTATTCCAAGTACAAAGGAGTTACCATCATAATCACTGTCCCATTTTAAACAATGATTTGTGATCCTAATATTTCACATTTCTCCCGAACAGATTTATCCACACCATTTTATTAAGTCATCAAATATTTTCTATTGAGCTCCAGTACTGTTCTTTCCAAGATCCAGCCAGGTCTTATAAAAGCTGATGCTGTTGGAAGACCTTCATCAAGCAGGCACTCAAAAAAAAAACCAAAAAAAAAAAAAAACCAAAAAAAAAAAAAAAAAAACCACACCACACACAACAAAACCCCAAAGAAACCCAACATGCATTAGTGGTGCAAGTGTTAGTTCCTGCTTCGAGCTACAGAAGTGATCTTACACTTCCCCTTTTCCTTGGCACTTGGTAAAAGGGCAGGTCAGTCTGAGCATTCCCACTTAGTATCAGTGGGTGGCAGTTGTCCAAAAAGGCAGACTAACACATAAAAAGGAGCACACAGTCATAACTACAGACAAGCAAAGCAGAATCTGGGCACAAGCTATGGAAGCAGTCCTGTGCAGAGCAGTCATTATTCAATGTCACTCTATTTTTTAAAAGCAAAGGAAACATCCAAGATAATTTGAGTACACAGAACAGAGCAAAATACGAAGAAGATGACTATATATTATTCATGAAAAGATCAAATCTTAGAAAACAAACAGGGACAATGTCTGCTCCCTTTCATTGTACTGGTGTCTAAAAATCTCACTATCATCCAGATTACTTCACAAAACCAGTTTGAAGCATCTGGGCTGTTCGTGTGCAGCTCAGTGTTGCTCTTTTGTAAAACACTCTCACATGCTGCTGTGGCTGGTATGACCCAGAGCCACTGACATGCCCATACCAGCTACTGCTGCAGCTGGAATGGGAATGGAGCTGTCACACACTCTGCCTGTGTTTTTGCAACTGCAGGGGTCAGCCTGTCTGATATTCCCCCATGATGCAGGCAAGATGTGCAGCATATCTATCTCCTGGCAATGAGACTCTGGCATGTCCTCCACTACACAGAGACAGCCTTTGTACTTTATGTAAATCCAAACTCACCCCCTGGTGTGGGCAATTTGTTTCATACCAAGGTGAATCATGCCTGCTCTTCACTGTAAAGGTTAACTTCTCAGGCTGCTTTCTTCTGAGGGATATAACATTAATACTCTAGATTTTTTGCTCTAAATGCAAAATTATTCTTAGTCCTTCCTGGTGAGGATGCAGATAGCTTGGATCTGGGAATCTCTCCTTTTTTCCGTGGACTACTTGCTGGATGCTGTCTCAATAGGTATTATGAAATACACACTTGAAATACCAGTAGGCTGCCTTGAGCTACAGCAGGCACAGCAAGACCCAGCAGAGGACAGGCTGGTGACATGGGAAGCAGCAGTTTTGGAAGGCCAGCCAAAGAGCTGCAAGCAGAGGTTCACACTATTTCCACATTGGGTCTTCTGGATCATGACCACTGAGAAAGCCCAGAAAAACAACATGGACCTCAACACCACATCCCAGCAACAGACATCCTACCCTGAAGCAGATTAGGATGTGGAAGTTGGCTGAGGACTCCAAACAGAGACTGGAGAGTGTTCGGTTTTCTACCACAGACCCTGTAAAGTAGCCCTGAGCAGTGTCAGTAATTTTGTGTGCCCCTTGCACAAGAATCTGTCAAGGCTCCACCTTATACTCATGCATGGTTTGCTCTGCAGTAATATCTAATCAATTTGCAAGTCACATTTGAAAAAAAGAACAAGAGACAGGCAGTCCCATGCTTTCAGCCTCCACAGGGAATAGAAATTTTCTGAGTGCAGAAAAGAAAGCTGACAACACCATTTAGGAAATTAAGAGTTCTGAACGTGTTTCTCGAACTGCTTTTAAGCATCTTTAATGTTCAAGAAAGTCAATATAGACTAGACAGACAGAAAACAAAAAAAGCAAGCATAACCCTGGAGAATATAATAGAAAATAAGCGGTCAAAAAACAGCAGGGAAGAAAACAAAAGATGTTTTCATGAAAGAACTTTGCCCACTCAGGGAACAATGGGGAAGAAGCCAGGGACAACATATGGGAAGAGGACACAGAACAGGGTAAGAGCACATTTATGTGGAAAGCCTTATGAAAAGAGAAGTTGCCATGACTGGGGAAGCAATCAAAAGGCTGCGTGTTAATACAACAAAGCTTAAACATGCTTGGTCTGAGCAGGTCTTGGCACACACAGAACACGATGGACTGGATGTAAAACAGCCCGTGGAGGTGAACAGTGAAATGGGTCCTAGTCCAAACTGGGAAGAGCCACCGTTTCAGAGATGTGCTCCACACAGGAACAAGAGATAAATAATAAATAGGTATATTATTATCAGAACCATGTGATGCAGATCCGTTACTTGGCAGCAATGAAGAGAAACATGCAGCTTTTTTAAGGTAGGCAACTGGCATTCTTCCATTCTATAAGGTGTTGCACACCACCAATGTGAAATTTAGAATAAAAGACAGCAGCACAGAAGATAATGAAAACCAAACATACTAAATCCAATGCCCCAGTCTGTTTGACCTAAGGTACTAAACATGAAGGATTCCTGTCACTCGCTGTTTAATGCTTTCATACAATGAAATATCACAATGCACATGTATATTTTAGGTTAGAACCTCAATTGGCATAAACAGCTGCATCCTTACTGAAACCTGCAATTTTCAAGTATTCCCCCTTCACCCCACTTCCTTTGGAAGGAGGCAGCTGGATTTCTGTTTGCTTGTTTGGCACCTCCTCCAAAACTTCATGGTCAGCTTGGCCTAGAGATATGCTCTCTTTTTCTTATAGCACGCTAAGTATCCTGTTTTACAGACAATTTACTTCATCTATAGCTGATTCCAAACCTGGTCAGCCAATTATATTCAAAATCTTGTCACTCCCCCCCACACATGCACTCTGTAATGACTGAATGTTATAAAATAGCAGCTGTTTTTACAAGTGAAACTGACTCATCCATTCCTTGACTTTCCTATTAAGACAATTACCTGCTTGAGTCAAATTTCTTTATATTTTTCAAAGGCTTGAAGTGACAAGGTTTACCACCAAAACACTGCAGAATGATTGTTTATTATTGTTCCCTAAACCCAATCAGCTCTTCCACCACATCTCCAACCCACACAGATGCATCTCTGCTATCATTCTTGCTGGGCTGAGGCTACACTATGCCTTTGCATCATAGCAACCACATTATCACTTAGAGTTATCAGACAAGAGCGACACACAAAGGCACAGTGACTTTAAAGCATCGACAAAGTATCAGCAAAGAAAAACTCCAATTTTTTTTCCATAAGCAGCAGACAGTAGCTTCTGTGAAACTAATGACAACTTTGTGTCTCTTCAACCAGTTAATTTTGGAATAGCTTTTTTTTTCCTTAGTTCAGTGGTTCACCATGCCAGTTAGAAACAAAAATGAGCCATAGAAATGGGATAGATGAATCTTTACAGAAAGCTTTCAAGCCGGTTTGTATATGCATTGTGAATACTGAGGGCCCTAAGAAAAATGAAGGGGAAAAAAAATAAATAGAGTATTTCACTATGAAAAAGAGCAATTCATTATCAAGCAATTAGTTTTGTAATAAATTCCCGTTTCTCATTTTGGGAAATTTCCATGAATATTGGTAATGTAATTATGATAAAGGTTGAAGACGTACTACAGTACTGAACTGTTAACAGTCCACAAACAATTTGTCTTCTCATGACAGACAGGAGAAGGTCTAATTACACCGAACATTTCAAGGAAAGATTGAATGTTTGCCAGACAACTCTCCATTGATTGCTTTTAAAGCATAGTACTGGACTGCTGAAGGGAAAATACAGATTCTTGGCTCCAGGTAATTAACTTTCACACTGTTCTCTTCTTAAACCCTAATAAAGCTCCCTTGAAGTCTTCATTACCAAAGGGTGTTTGTTAATAAAAAAGCAGAGAGCCAGACAAAGGTCCTATTTCCCTTTCCTTCTCTACAAATTTCTGACTATTATACATTTCTCAGGACTCACTAACGTCTTTGAAGTGAGTAATGATGGCCTGAAAAATGTAAAGAGTGAGGGATACCTAATGAGAGAAGGCAAAGAAGAAATATGGAAAAAACTGGGATCTGAAGACAGTCTTAAAAGAGAAAATGAGGGTGTTTGACGGGGAAAAGAGCAGAAGGAAAAAGAAAGGCAGAGCTATATCAGCGTTTGGTGAAATGGCATGACCCTGGAGTTAAACTGATGAAGGTAAAAAGCAAAACTTTAGGAAATTCAACAACTCAACAGCTTAATCTCAGGGAGAAGAGTTTCTCAAAGATAGTAAATAAACTAAGTCTGGATTTCATAAGGTAAGGAGTAAGTTTGCTTACTGACTCTGGTGGCAACGCTTTCTTCCAGGAAGCATCTGCTCAGTTATTTAAAGTGCTTAGTGTATCTGGCAGGGCTTTCCACAACAAAGATTCCAGTCCAAGGACAGTGAATCCCCTTGCTCCAACCACAAGTAAATACTGTTGAGCCAGCTGAGGTATATTGGCTACCAAAGGGAATGTGATCCCTTCTGTTGGCTCTGCTGAAGTTAAAGTCTGGTTTGCACAGGCTAGGTGGTGATATTTCAATGTGTCCTAACGTCGTCCAGCAAAGCACCAAAGTGCTTTAATGCAAGCTCACTGTGAAGTCACTGAAAAACATCTTTTGGATTACTCTTAATTCCCAAAACAAACATAAAAGCATTTGCATAAATACTGTCCAAAATATTACAGTCAGAGATTTTGTTGACTCAGTACCTGAGTGCTGGAGGAAAGTCAAGAAGTGCAGTCTGTTTCCTCTTTCATTGTCCATTTCCCTGATTCCAAGCCAGGACCCACTAGGAGAAAGGAATAAATGTTTTTTGTGATTTCATTTTCATCTGTTTTGTATGTCAATATGTGTTTTCACTGTATTGATCCACATCCTTCCCTGTGTCTAAATCCTACATAAAAAACAGGAGCTAATCTTTATCCCTTCTTTATGCATTGGCAAGAGAATTTGGCATATGAAGAACCTCAGCTCCATTTGTTTGATGTCTCTGCCTACACAGATGATTTTTCTGGAGTTTACAAGTTTACACAATACATTTTGGAGGAGCAGTTATCACATTACAACCAGATCAGATAGATTGTAAATAGAACATACAAAAGCACATCCTAGCAATTTATAAAATGATTAAGACAATAATAACCACTAGTCACTATTTGCAATTATTGAAAAAACCTTTTTGGAACACTAAACATCTGAAGAGGTGATAATGGTTCCAAGTCCATGAATAATTTCCATCTCCCAAAACAGAAAGTGTTGCTGATAAAATATTTAAGGGTTTTTTTTTAATTCAAACAAACAAACAAACAAGACTACAACAACATACAGAAACCCCTGCACTTTTGATGATCTAAAAATGGTTCTTACTCAAGCAATATATTCAGCTCTTGGAAGCATATCTGAGTTTTAGAGAGCTAAGTGTCTTACACTTCCTGCAGTTCCACATACAATTTAGATATAGTAAAGAATGCTATTAATGATTTCCTTAGTAAAGCTTATGGCTGTGGTTTCTATAGCTTGCTGTACTCGTTAAGACTCTCTAAAGCTAGGATTTATCTTTCTAATTTCAGGATTACTTTTATTCAGCTGAGGCTGTAACTGTCATTAATCAGTAGCTGCAAGAGACGTTCATTTACAAGAAAGGGTATTTTGGAGCAGGTAGAGACTAGTATAATCTCCTGCTTTTAAAGGTACCTATTAAAAATACAGTCAGAATGTTGCATTAAACAGCATAGAAACTAAAGCTGCACGAGGGATACCTTAGCTGAAATGTGATAACAGAAGTGCAAGTAAATCCAAACAATTAATGGTGGCATACATTAAAAACAATCCCCCAAAAGTATCAAACATGAGTGAATACCCTATCAATATAGGCAAAGATCTTGCACTTAGATTTTTCAGTTCAGGAGTATTTGTAACAACTCATAGAAATTATGAAATATCACACAACTAGCTTTTGCATCCAAAGCCTGTTATTATTTTGCACCACTTCATTTGGCAGAGGCAACTGAGTTCTGTTTAGAACTGCCTAGGCACCAATGATAAGCCAAAGTATCCATTCCAGGTCTTTGACATTACAGATAAGGGAGAAGAAACTGACCTTCTGATTGTAGCCAAAGGAGCAAAATATTCTGTAATTCCCTGCTAAAATAAACAGGATTAAATCACCGATTCAGGAGCAAACAAGTAATTTTGGATCAGCCAGAAACAACATTTTTTAAAGGTTTCACTTGGAGAAAAATACTAGAAGTTTTACATTTTTATTCACTTGTTACCCGACCCAAGGTAATGCTACACAGAAATTTCATGATAATGCTGATCACCTATGCGACAGGGCATCACAACTGCTTTTGTGTTCAATTGGTCTCTTTCTCCTCAACCTTTTACAACAAAGACACAAGACAGTGCTACTGACAACTAATGAAAAATCCTCCCTAGCAGCAGAGGCCTTTACATGCCTGCATTTACAAGTCCCAAGCCTTAATACCCTTCCTCACATTGCAGTCTAAATGCAGGCTGTTATGGCCTTAGGGGATTCAGGTGTGAAAATGAGCTAGCTTCACATGCATCCTGGTGGGGCACATCAACAAGATTATACAAGCTGATAGGAGACATGTTACCCTCATAATCACACTTCCCAGTGGATGCATCTATGCCAAAACTCATTGCAGCAGGGACAGTGACAAGCAAATGTTCAGTCCTAGGAAGAGAGTGGAAAAAGCTGTTTTGTCGTGCTGTTGGAAGATGGTTTGTGCACTTCCTCAAGAGTATACTATCATGGGTTATATATATTTTAGGCCAAGGAGAAACAGGAATAGCTTTCAGTTTTCTATTCCATTCTCTTCCATTAAGGTCTTATGTCCACTTCATCACTGGAGCAACTGAGTTCCTTCCAACAGTTTGTGAAGTGTCCTGACTAACATCAGTCATGTGTTCATGCCCTCATCCCCTCCTCAGGTGTAGGAATATGTCCAGTAGTGCTTTGGGGGTTTTTGCACTTTCTTTTCTTTTCTTTCTTTTTTTTTTTAATTAGGCATATACATAGACTGGTATGTGTTGTGTTAAGAAAAGGAAGGTAAAACATGCACTTTTAACTCAGCACAGAAGTTGCTTTGGTTTGTACTGGTCCTTGTGGGAGTTCAATCCACGGTCTTAAACCATGTCCAAGAAATTCTCTGTGGTGCTTCATATCTTGCTGGAGTGACTGGTCACAGTAGCCACCTGCAGATCTATGATCAAATCCTTTCTTTTCTTGTAGTGAAAGGACTACGGCTTCTGGTGTTATGTTACCATAGGAAAAGATGAAGGGAAAACAGGCAAGAGAGAACTGGAATGAGAAAGGATCATGATCTTCCTACAAACTTCAGCATTTGGCCACACTAAGCCAAAACAAACCAGTCAAACTCTTCAGAATAGATCTTTATTTTTTAATACATTGGTGCAGGACTTGATCCTATCACACTTCATTACAAAACAAGGACAAAATCCAGCCTTTTCCTAAGGGTTTATTATCAACACAAAAAACACAGTGAGATTTAAAAACAAAGGCAAGTGAAGCTGACCCATTTTTATATGTTAAAATAAAGCACCAGCACCCTCTATCAGGATATTTCAAACACTGGCAACAGAACAGTGATTTATCCTGAATAGAAAATATGCCTTTAGTAGATATTTGGTATGTACCGCAGTCTTCGTAAGTGTGCTTTAATTAAAAGTTCTATTTCTGTTTTAAAATTGACATGAACTACTACCATCCAGAGCTCTGCTTTGCACAGATATTTTTCAGAGCTGTAGAGCAAATTGTTATGCAGTATCACTCAGATAAAGGCCTGCAATAAGAGAAGTGATAATGAAGACAGCAGCTGTTACTAAATTACAAAAACAAGACAGATTTGTTGGTAAACACTAACAATCTGGGAAACTTTTTTGCAAGTTCAACACTTCCGCAAACAGTCCCTTTTTGGGTTCCCTCAGTTGAGCGCAATGACACCAGAAAAATTGCTTCACGGGAGACTTATGACCTTTCTAACACAACCTGCTGCTCCTCACTCTGATCCCCTTCACAGGGAGGGTAATTACATTCGTCTTGAGCCCTTCAACCCCTTTTTTATGGAAAGGACTCTAGCATACGGAAGAGGTTCAGAAAGGAAACCTGGATGTTCAACATCCACCCTCTCCTAATAGGTTCCACAGAGTCAACAGCAGAACATACTTCCCTATCATCCTCACCAAAATCCTCAGCCACTAGAAAACAAATCTTCTTCAGTGCAGTGTTTCACCGTTCCTTGCATCTAAACAACTGAATAACATTAGCTTCCAGTCACTACATAATTATGCCAGGTGTCAAGAGGAAATCTCAAGGACAAAGATTTTATAGCCATTCTTCCAGCTTGTGGCAACTGTGCAAATGCCACTGGCTTTTTTAGAGCATTGGCAATCTAAACAACTGGACAGACTCATGAGTTTTCCAGCACCCTCTGGAAAAGACTTTGCACAGGCAGAGAATTCCCACCTGAAAATTACTAACTTGTTTCTCCCGATGCACTAAATGAAAAGGCATAGTGTAGCACAACTCCTCATCCATGAGGATTACCAGTCACTTCAGGCTTCTATGTGTGTGCAGGTGTACAACATAGATTTTGAATATCATTTTATTTCCTTGTTCCCCCCTCAGGTGTCCCCAGTAGGCAGCCAAGTACATCCTTCTCTCCTGAAAGGAACCTCAAGAGCAGCACAATTTTCTTTCACTTTTATCATGATTAAATTTCTCAAAACTCTATTTGGTATCATGCAAGTTCAAGAATCCTTGCTGGAAAAAAATTGCAGTTGCATCTTCAGTGAAGCATTGGAGGCAAAGTTACCAGGGCTACTGAGAGTGCTGCAGCATGTTTTGAGTAAAGAGGCCAGAAATAAACTCACCCCAAAAGATCTTGTTACTGTTGTGTTTGGTCTCAGTTGAGACTCACTAAAAAATTAAATAAAATAAAGGAGTTATGGAGTACTTTGTCATGTGTGTTTTCAAATATCCAGATTAATTTAGGATGCAAATTCTGTGAAAAATGCATTCTGCACTGAAGCATGCAAACTGGAGTTTTGTCCCACACTTAAATAATGCCATACTTCCTCTAAATATCTAGCCCACAAGAGAGGGAAAAATTTGTGTATCTACACAGAAGAACCAGTTTTTAATTAGGAAAAGTGGTCAATCACTTTGGAGAAGAATTAAACAATGAATTTTGGGAGAAAAGTTTTCAGCTCTAAAGATGTTTCATAGGGAAGGCTGCTCTAACAGCTGTCGTAATTACCAATGAGTGTTCTTAGCCTTTTTGCAGTACTTTTGAAGGCTTTGATATGCAAAATAGCACTACAAGGAAACAATTTGCTTTGCCTCAGTTGCTTTGTAAGGTAACTTCCCAAATGCATACTACCACCTCATGCCTCCTGTCAAAGGCAGCTTAGTCCTTTTTCATCAAGGGAACCTAGGTCTTCCATGGCACACTAAACAACACAAACGCAGTTTCTGCAAGGCGTGGTAACACTTTCTCTCAAAATCTCTCACCTGTGTGACTGTTTGCCAAAGCAACTCAGGTCTTCTAATACTAATGCACACACTGACCCTCAAAAGCAAAGTGCATGGTGCTGTAGCAGCAGCATCAGTTTGAGAGACAACCACCTATCTCAAAACAAGAGGTTCAGTGGGAAGTCTTTGTGTATTCTTCTGCATAAAATCACAGGGGAATAAAAAACAAAAGGAAAAGAGTAAACCAGGACAGGTCACAGATTCAACTGATGGTCACACTGATGAAGAAGATATGTTTGCTATTGGTTTCTTCACAGAGATTAGAAAGAGCAGCTACTCAGAGGTAGAAAAAAGATTTTTGCATGTTACAATGTGCAGCCTAGTTACCCACCTCCATTGTAACCAAAAAAGGGGCTGGTACTGATGAAGTTGTTCTGTCCTGTGTTAGATTTTATATCAAGTGGCATTTCTTAGACAAGAAAGTAGTTTCCCAGAAACAAAAACTTTAGAAAAAATAGTTTTGTGACAAAAAGAGAGAAGTATGGAGCAGGTAAGGACAGATAATATATTTAAGCACAGCAAGTATAAAAAAATGTAGAAGATAAAATAAAGAAACTTTCCCAGCTCTTCTCAGGGTGGTAGCAGGACTAAATTGATGAGAGAGACATGGATCAGTCAACACTGATAACATTTGATTTTTTCAAATATTAGCTTCAATACATTTTTTTAAATATACATCAACTCCAAACCAATCATACTCAATAAACAGATGATTATCTGGGGTCTGACAATATGAAAATGATCTCTGCCTCTGATAAAACTTTTGATATAAAACACACACTTACTCATTTTCTTCCATGTTAACGTCATTTAGCAGTTGTTTCCTATCTAAAATGAAGTCAGACAAGTCAAAATTAGCATAGCATACTCTGCAAGCTTCTCCACTCAACCTCTTTTAATCAATACAGGCCCCACACATTCTGGACTTGAACAGCTTCAGTGGAAGGACTGTTCTCTAATGATCATGCAACACAAACCTGCCCAGCCATGTAGTTTCCTAATGAACTTCTGATTTCTTGGGAAGGTAAGTTTTTTACTAATAGCCACAAAGAACCACTATCTGCCATCACATACATTCATTCAGTCCTAACAAAGTTGAGAAGATCTATCAAAGTTGTGCAGTCCTATCAGAAGAATTGTGGAGAAGGTTCTGATCCTCCAAACATGGACAATGTATAGATAAACAAATACACACTTTTCTAAATGCCTTACCCAAATAAAGCACAAAGGAGTTAAGTAGCTGGAACAACTGTCTGAAGAGTAAAAGTGATAGATTCTGATCCTGGTACCTCTCGAGACCCTGTGTCAGTTGAGATTTGCTCCACGAACATTTAGAATTCAGTTTCCCCAAAAGCAACACGAAGTGTGATGAAATATTCAGTACTGGCTTCACCGGGGAGATGCACACATTTGGATATCAGGGTCCCCAAAATTGTAATCAGAGCTGACTCTAGTGATCATGTGACACTCAGTTAATTTCAGTGGAACTCTTGACTAGGATCTTCCCAGATAAATTCTATAGCTGCAATGAATACATATCAAATTAGTGGAAGCTTGCTAAGTGCTTAGAGTTTCTGGGATGACAAGTGTTGTATAAATATAAATACAAACAATTACTGCTACATAATCTCTATCCTGAGAGAACAGAGTGATATTCCTGGAGCTATTCTGAGAGCTGAGGTGAATAATAGACTTTTCATATTTTACCATAAGATACTCATTTATCTTTGAAGAACAGTAAGAAGAAAATGCAATGCTGAAAGAAAAACAAAACAGGAAATAGAAGAAAAGCACACCATATTTTTCTGTGAATGGAGGAAACTGTTGGAAACAAAACTAGTCCCAAACAAACCAGCCATTAGTCATGAACAGCAGGATTTGATGAAGTAACCAATGCTGATAATAGGGTAGTAGGCAGAACTAGCATTTAAAAAAGAATTCAGGATAATTATACAAACATTGTTGAAGACAGGTACAGCTGCATATTGCAGGAATAAATAAGTTTTCACTCAGTCCTTCGGGGATCCACAAGGTGGTTTGTGGTTTCTCAAACAAAGCAGTAACCTCAGCAAACACTGCCGGGAGTCTGCCTTTGAGGAAGTCACAATCTCCTGCCTCTGAGTTTCCCCTGAGCTGGAATATCCTGGCACTTATATAAGCAAGACCTTGTGTTTTGGGAGACTTCCAGTTCCAACCCTACAACCCTTCACCTGCCCAGGTCCTCCAGCACAGTCCTCCTGCCAAGGCAGCAAGATGGCTTAGTGTCTGAGGGGCAGGGAGCCCAACTCTCACCAAGGTATTTGCTTTGTGAGAGGAAACTGGCAAATTTCTAATTTTATAATTCTAATTTCTAATTCTAGTCGGTGCTAATTCTAGCACCGACTAGAATTAAACTCACAAACCCCAAGCTCAGGGGATCTCTGACCAGCTGACAAGCTGCTTTGTCATTTTTGTGAGACGCAGTTTCCTGGCTGTAGTTGAAAGAAGTGCTATCCTCCCAAAACCACTTTTCCCCTCACTGCAGACATTGAAATCAGCTATGTTAACTACCCATCTACCTGGTCACAGAGGCCTTTTCTCTCTATGTGTTTGGCAGGGGCAGGGATTTATTCCCTTACCTCAAATAGCTCCTAAAGGTCTGTAAGAATTGTGCTCTGGAGAGGGCAGGTGAAAGACTTCTTTCTCACCCTTGGATGGTCTTTATGATTAACCAACTTAGGTGTTCAGCCAGAGAAAAGTGTTATTTCAGGCACTTCCAGCTGAAAGAGAGCAATGGAGATGCTGCCAGGGGCTTTCATGGGCAGCATCTGCATCAGTTCTCGCTACAGTGCCCTTATGTGTTCTCACCCAGAGCTGACTTGCTAACATTTTCCATCGCCCGTGTGAGGCTTCTCTGGTTTTTGATGTGTGTGAGCATGTCACAGTCTTGCTCCAACCCCCCGAACACACACACACATACAGCTCCCTGCATCAATCCATTTGGAAACAAGCCTTGATCCTATACATCACAAAAATGACCAGGCCAGTCTCCTTAAGCTGCAGACTGAATTTTGCCTCATGAGCTGCCAGCAGAGCTGCTGCCCTCTGGGACAAGGCAGATGACAGTGCTGCAGTGGCAGCAGAGCTGGGAGTCAAGTGTTGCCAGCTGCAGGAATGGTTCAGCCCCAAGGAGACTTGCTGCACATCAATTCTGCCTTCAGAAAACCCTGCAAAACCTCCTTCTGTCAAACTGGCTTCCTAGCATAACAAGGCTGACATTCACCCTCTGCTATCCCAGTGGTATAAACCACAGGAAAAAACACTCACTGAAGTAAATGAACGCCCAGAAAAGTAAACTGATCTCCCGAAGTATTGTACAAGAGACCCAAACACTGCTGTAGCCCAAGGCCAGGATTTTTAACCTTTGGAAAGTCCAGAGGGTTTATGAAGTTCACTGGTGTTTTATACTGGGTACTGAACTCATTATAAAACTTATTAATATACTGCAGTAACAAGTTTCTCAGATGCTGAAAAACACATTGTTTCAAATATTATGGTCTGAGAGAGCAAGCAACTGTGTTACC
The DNA here is from genome assembly GCA_013397955.1 of Grantiella picta. Taxonomy (NCBI): domain Eukaryota; kingdom Metazoa; phylum Chordata; class Aves; order Passeriformes; family Meliphagidae; genus Grantiella; species Grantiella picta. The sequence goes on along the minus strand of VZRM01006014.1, from coordinate 855,418 downwards.
AGGTAGCAGAGTTTATACTCACTGTATGAAAAGTGTGCACACAACTACTCTCAAAACCAGAGGGGTTACTTCTCCCTCCTCTAGCACCCAACACAGTGTCAGTGAAAGGCTAAATCCTAAGGCTTTTCACTGAATATTCATTCTGTAAGAGTGCCTGACAATTGTAGAGGAATGCTGGCTCCTGTGGTTATGGACATAATACAGTGATAAGATTCTTGCTTTGGGAAAAGGAGGGGAAGTCGTCATTCCTTTCCAAGCTCCTTTTAAGACACCATTTTCCATCTGGGATCATTTTCATCAGCGTTTCTTTTCCCTCCATTTTCCCATTAGAAGGAACCGAGAACAAACAAGAAATTTGTTTAATCGTCTTCTGTGAGATCAGCTGAATTCTAATGCTGTTTGATTACAGCTAGTCACAAAAATGTCAAGTGCATTTCCATTTAGAGTGCTTGCTTAAACAGCCGTGCAAATGGGGACCACCCGAAAACCAGCATACATCATGAGAGATTTGATCTTCCTTACGGTGTATACTTGTTTCAATCCACTCTCTTGCTCTTTAAAATTATGCATTTCCACAGCACATCATTTCACTAAATGAGGATGATACATCACTGCTGCAGATTGACTCATGAGGCCCATTAATAAAGGCCAGGGTTTGTCAGCAGCTTTTCTCATTGGGAAGGTGTTATCTTACCATCTAAATTTGTAATGAATATGATGCTCTTAGCCTATGCCCAGCCCTCAGTTCCAGCTCCCCTTGTCAATTTGGTTGGAGGTTTTCATTGCACAGGCAGTGGCATCATGTTAGAGAATAAATAATGTATTGTTCCTCTCCCTAAGTAAGTAGCTATTTATTTCAAAAGCATCAAAAATGCTTTAAGTGAAATGGTTACCCTTGTCATATGGGATTCACCTCTTATAAAACATCCCTGCCCTCAGTTTCAAATCTATTACACAATTTCTAGTACTTTGCTACTGCATGATGCACTATCAGTGTAAGACAAGAAGTACCAATATCCAGAAAGCCTTTGATTTTATGTTTGTAGTTTTCCCACTTTCTTTTCCTTTCCAAAATAAGTAGGGCTGATCAGAAAATTGGACTGGAGACTACAATAAGATAAGGGGGGAAAAAAACCCCTAAAATCTCTGTTTGATGAAATGTTGACTTGATGATAAAAATGCTTTAGGGTACCATTTTCTCCATGAAAAAACAAATCTAAATTTTATGATATTTTGTTTAAAAATCTAGGGATTGTAGCATCTTTTAGAGGAACAAAATATTTCTGATGCAGTCTGGAAGAGTAATGTGTTAACTATTAATTATCTGACTGGGACTGAAAATTTCAGAAGTTTCTGTAGGGATTAAAAAGCCATACAGACATTCTCTGAGTACTGGACACCTGATTCCCTGATTGTTTAAACTGAATTATTGAATGCTAGGCATACTCACTTGAACTGATCAGGCTCTCACAACAAAATATTTTGCAAAGGGCATCAAATTATTAGCTTCCATGATCTCCTTCAATTATTAGTTTTTGTTCTTCTTTTCTTTTTCAGTTTGTGTCTGTGTATTAATGAGAATGACATATAATAAGTTATCCCTGCTTTGGAGCCTAGAAAAGCTCTCTGCACAAAGCTTCACTAAATTTTGGGGATGTGGAGTTGCACAACAATCTGTATTGTACTCTCAGTCAGCTGAAAGCTGTTGTAGGAATGGTATTTCACATGATGGTACTTCCACTTCCTCTTCTGGTCAAAATTAGGAAGTGCACAGATATTTTCCCATCCTTTCAAGTTTAACATAGTGCTTTTGAATCCTCTAACAATTCAACGAGCTGGAGCTGTGTTCACTCACCACAGGCTCTTCAGCATGCAAACTAATTGCTGTTAGTACATGAAATACATATCACCTGTTGGACCTGCACAGCACACCTCTTCCCATACACAATAACAATCAGCCTCCAAGGAATTCACTGTCCAAATATAAAACTGGAGAGATATTTGGGAACATCACTTCCCTATTTTTTTTATTCAGTATAAAGTGCTAATCTGAACAGGCTTGGGTTCCTCTTAGGGTCTGCTGCATTTTTAGCAGTCTTAGCAGTTTTAAATACAGCAACTCTGTCTATCACTGAGAGGCAGTAAATGGGGATAGTGCAGAGCTGCTCTTCTAGGACCACATTGTTTTTGTTTCTTTGTTTGCATTCGAAGAAAGCTCTAAAAGAATAAGGCAATAAAAGCCAAACATACTACGAGACTCCTTACACGTATACAGCATTGCTACAACAGGAGTAACAAAGCAGTATGTTCTCTTTCCTGCACTGCATCCACAGAATCAATTAAAACAGGTAATTCAGAGTCAGGTTGCCCAGATATTTTGAAAAAGTGCAACCTTAAGATTTACCTACTTAATTGGACATACTCTAGGTCTACATACGATTCCCTAGCCTTACCCTCACAATTCCCTGTAGTCTGCTAAAGTTTCGGATCTAGCCTTGCCTGATGAAGTTCGAATTAATAACAGTGTCTTGGAGACACGAGAGGTTTGGCCAGCTTTGCAAAAGGCCAGTCTCATAACTGGAAGGTGCTAGGTCAGTCAGACTTGCTATCCACTTTACTGTGCACACCTGCAGGCTATATTAGACCCAGGAGAGGAGTAACCACATAATTAGGTAGACTGACATTTTACTGCAGGTTGAAGTAATTAGGGAACTGGCAAAACAGGAGAATGACTTTCTAAAGCTTACATTGTTGAATATATTGCCTAGGGTTTAAAATTAATAGCATAAAGGAGAAAACTTGATACCCTCAGATGCAGGCAAAATTACCAGATACAGACAGGCCCAATATGTAGCATTTCAATGCAGCTCTGAAATGCTTTAAAGTTGTAAGGGCCAGAATTGGTGTCCTGGTTTGAACTCGCATACAAAAGAGTGGCAAAAATGTTCACAACAACAAACAAAAACACCTGAATGTATTGTATAGTATATATATATGCATTGTGGCAGCTTTCAGTGTATCACCTGAGCTATAAGACATACCTGGCAACAGCCACATATTGCTTCAAAAGTCATTCTATGTGCTTTGATCATGCAGGAGGAGGAAAACAGGCCAAAAACCCAATTTGGTCTTTTATCAGTATGCCTCCTAGCCTTTCTCCATAATGTTTTATAACCATGCATCAACCACAAGTGGTGAGCATATTTCCCATCTGCTGGGGCTAAATGTGCTGCGATCAGTACCAGCAAGGAAAGACAGAGAGACACTGAGACTGTGTCCAACTAGATTAAAATCTGGAAAGCTATGTTATCCAAGGGATGTATTGATTCTGATGATATCAGCAACATTTCATGTTGCAGTGCTGCAGTCATGAGCTGAACCATGACACATTGGTTCCAAACCTGAACCTTGTCTCTTTAACTTTAATCAAATATCCAGTAGGAAAAAAAAAAAAAAAAAGCAAATGCAATAAAATGGAGTAAAATAGACTCTATAAAAGATCATTAATTGTTTGCTAAGTACTGCCATCCATGGAAGTGGTGTTTGCTAAACAGCATTCCACATATCTTCACATAAATCCCCTCTTGTGGAATTGGGATAAAATACAATTGCCCCAAAATATAATATATTTTGATAAAGTCTCTCTCTTTGTCAGAAAGTACAGAAAACAGCTCTTCTCCTGGTTAAATTACTGCCGAGAATTGACCAAACTCAGCATGGATGGACAGATGTGGAGTTTTTGTTCTCTCAGAGATTTTCTTTGCTTCATTTTCCTTTAAACTTCTCCAGGATAAGTTACTATCCTGTGCTCATAACCAAAATACTTAGTCAGACAGTATCACAGATACTTCAAATGGGCAGCTCGTTTCCTATAACTTTTCTGTGCTTTTGGCTGTGGAAAGAGCCTGAAATCCCACCTTCACACGAAGGACACCTGCCTGGAAGGAGAAAGCGAGAGCAAGACCCCCTGTCATGTGATTGGTTACCCTCGATTTGTAATGCAAAGATCTGTAATAAGAGCCATCTGTCTTGCACAAAGCCTCCCTACACTGAACACTTCTACCAGGGCCCCCAAACCACAACCAACTGAGACTTATCCCGAGGCAGTTTGTAGATGAAAAGAAAAGACTTGGATTAAAGAGGCACTTCCCAGGGATGCCTGCTGAATGGTTTTAGGAAGCCAGCCAAGGCGCTGAAACCATTACTCACCAAAAAGTCAACCCAGCTGACAAATTTTTAAAAGAACCAAAGCTCACTGGCCAAGATATGTCCATTTCTCTTCTGCATCAGTCATCTTCTCGTTACACTCACACCACCATTTTCTGCAATAACAGGAGGAATCCCTCTGTGGCAGTGTGCATTAAGCAATCCTGTTTTCATGTATATATCTGTCATAACAAAATTTCACCTGAATTCCTGAGATTCTACACTTAAAACACAATAATTGCAAGGAATAAGAAGAGTGTTTTGTTTCTTCATAATATCCCTTTAAAGTGTCCTAATATGAAGAGGTCATTAATGAGCCTGGTCAGTGCTATGGGCTTTCCTCTAAAGAAAATATAGTGTCTTAAAAGGGTTTAGATCAGACACAGATAAGCAAAGTAGAATTCACTTCAGCTGAATGATCAAAATTTACATTAGCTCATGATTTCACCCATTATTTCTATAAAGTTCATTAAGTTTTTGTTAGTTAATCAATGGTATTACACAGATTTGATAGAAAACACAAGAAAAGGAAGGTGTATTTTAGCAAGATGGAGGTCAGCCTCTTTTCCCAGGTAACTAATGACAGGACGAGCAGACATAGTTGAAAGCTGCACCAGGGGAGGTTCAGGCTGGACATCAGGATGAATTTTTTCATAGAAATGGTGGAAAAGCATTGGAAAAGGCTGCCCAGAGAGGTGGTGGAATTACCATCCCTGGAAGTGTTTAAGAAATGGTTGGATGTGGCACTTAGTGCCATGCTTAAGTTGGCATAGTGGTGTTCACTCAAAGGTTGCACTTGATGACCTTGCAGGCCTTTTCCATCCTTGATGATTGCATGTTTCCATTATTCTGTGATTAATACAGGACATGAGCAATGCTAGGTTACTTTTTGTTGCAAATGAAGCAAGTTTACATAATCCATGGGACATGCTGTTAAAGTCACATGTTCTATTGCACTGCATCTCTCCATCCACTTAGCCAGCCCAACAAATGATGCTGGACCAAGGGGATATTCGTGGGCAGCTCCTTGGCAGCAATGTTTATGGAGCAGCCTTCTATGGTCAGCAACAGCTTCTATGAAACTTCAGAACCCCACCTACAGCAGCACTGGAATGGTATTTGTGTACGGGTACCCCAGGGATTGTCTGTCTCTTGTCTCTGTGTGCTCCTGTATGTACCAACCTCCTGACTTGTGAGCAAACTGCACTCAGATGCAGCATAGGCTGGAGCCTGGCTGAGGTCCCACAAGTAAGAATGCAGCTGCATATTTTTCCTGAAGTGGAAAACTTGTTTCCTGTTGTTCCCAGAGCAGTGGGATATGCCTCCAAAAAGCAGCAAAGGAGCTATAGCTTTCTGCAGCTGGTGCTATTGCTAGTTATCATCTGTAATAACAAAGATGTCAAGGTTTAGGGTCCTGCTGTGACAGCAGCAATGTAGCAGGGAGTCAAGGAGAGGGGAAATGCCAAGAGAGGGCAAATTTCAAGGCGGTGGTGACAGTGGCAGTGGTCACTTTGACAAACTGTTTGGTAAGGAAGATGATGGCTGTATCTGTACCACTGTGCCTTAAGAGGCCGGCAGATTCCATGTTCATGTGCCTGTGTATTGCTGGAAAGAAGGCAAACCTGTGACTGGGGGTGGCTGGCCCATCCTCCAGTGCTAGGGAACAAGAAACCATGGTAAAGAGAAAGGATGATTAGAGCAGAGGATCAGTGAAATGATGGCCAACCACGCCAGCCCTCATGTAGGACGGTGTTTCTGATTCACATCACACTGTCAGTCAAAGCATTTCTTCAGAGTAGCCAAGTGAGGCCGTGCCAAGGGTGCCCTGATGCCATCACTGCAGAAGACACACTCACAGCACAGGCAGGAAGAGCAACCTGTGCAAGTCTGGCCGGGAGGCCTGCCAAGCTGGTAGATGACAGAGGATTACTATTTTTATCTGAGAGATACAGTTCAGTATTTCAGGCCCTAATCCATAAGCTGAGGATCAGCGGTAGAGGATATCTTGAGACTGGAGTTGGGGGAAGAAAGGAGAAGGGAATAACTGCCTGGATGTACTTTGTGACACGAATTCATTTCAAGATAAAACCTCACCAGATGAAAATTGCTCAACATTTCAAAAGATGACTCAATCATGTCCAACATGATCTGGTTTCCTCTCTGGCAGTTTGTCCAGAAAAGACCGCTCAACCAAATTACAAATAATCTGAGCCCCCACAGAAGACTTCCCTATGTGACAGCCCAGTTATTCTCTGCATTATGGGCATCCTCTTCAGCACTGGCTGTAACCTGGGATTCATTTAGTTTTATGCTGTTTAGCTACTCAGTACCCAGGGCCCAGTTCTGCTCAGACCCACTGCCTAGCCCACCTTTACTGTGAGAAGCTGTAGACCTGTTGTTATTGCATCAACGTGGAGAAGATGCCTAGGCAACACACGTTGGTTGCAAGAGTAACTAAAGAGAAAACTAGTATCATGACAAAATATAAAACTCCAAGGAAAAAGAAGAGAAGTCAGACGGCAGCAACTCAACACATGGGAGGATCAGCCAGTGCATTTCCCATGCTGTGATCTTATTAATCAGAGCTGTGATCAGAATCCATTATGCTTACTTGCTGTGGAAATTCATATGGGACAAAAATGTCACGTTCACTCCACATTTTACAACTCCACTACCTTTTATAGAGGAAAAGAATTCCCAGCCTCTACTGTATTTTGCGGAGTTTTTAAATAGTAATACATATCTATCCCTTTATGACACCTAGGTATCCCCAGGAACTGAAACAAAATTGGCACACAGGGATTCAGGGAAAAAAATCATAGCTGATTGCACATTCTTGAAATTCCCAAAAAACAAGTGATCACTGACATTTGGCTTCAGGATATTATGTGATTTTCACAAAATATTACTACACCATGTTTTATCAGATTCATGTGTTCATGATACCATAAACACAAGCAAATAGAAATATAACATGACCTTTTATTTCCAAGGCAAAAAATGATCGTGATTAACTTTTGCCATAGTCTGTCTTTACATCACAGATAATTATGTACTATATTTGTATGAAAACTAGTCCATGAATCTTTAAATATTTAAACACTTTAACCAAGTTTCAGGAATGAACAACTGGATAGAATACTAATGATATATAATGCGGGAGCATAAAAATTGAAGCCTTACACTTACCTAGTAAAATTTTTCAATTTTATATTTATGTTCTCATCTATAATTTTTATTATATACATTACTTCCTTTGGCACTAAGTTTCTTGCTTTTTAAGTATACCTAGATACAGAGGATATCAATACCCACAAGCATGGTAAGTCTCAATTGATTTGTAGATACAAAAGACACTGATTTTCTAACATCATAAAAAATTTTCTTACTTTATAAAAAAGCAAAGGGAGCACTTTAGGGCACAGGATCTCAAGCTCTGGCACTTCACAGAGGTTAAGATCATGCAGGCCCAATGGTCTTCTTTCAGCAGCGGCCTTAGGGGCTCAGCTAGGCTGGAGAATTTGTCCACCAGCCCAGCTCTCACTCCAGTCACCTGAGCGTGACTGAATTATATTTCACAGAAGGCATTTGGGCAAGATTCATCTCAGCCAAATTCTGACGCTCAGAGAGGCACATCTGAGGCATGATTTGTCTCGTTCAAGGATAATCTGTCAGGTGAATCACTGGCTGGAAGTGCCCGTTTCTGCCCATTGACTACAAAGGCAATTAACTAGAGGGAGGATGTTTGTTATTTAGACACATAAAGATATTTGAGGCATATTGCACCCTGAGCCTTCCCCTAAAAACCAAGGACAGAGAATGCCTTGTTTATACAGACTGCCCTTTTAGTAGATTGTGCCACTCTTGCTGCAAGGGATAGGTGCTACCTCTCAGTCAGGCTGGCTCACCTGGCAGTCTATTATGAATTATTTCCAATTTATTATGTATTTTCTCTGGTAAATGGAACACCAATAATTTTCACAATGAAAATGCTTTTATATCTGTCAATCATGTCATCACTCCATCTTCTCTTCAATCTTTCACTCAATTTAAACGTTGATTTCCTATTTACCTGTGCAGATGAAGCCTCCTTAGAAAACACACATAAACCATGGACTGATGTGCCCTGAAGTGTAGTTATCCCACTGAAAAGTTGGCAGCTCGGTTTCTTTCTCCTGCTGAAAGATATTGCTAATGCTAACTAATCACAGGAAGGCCTTCTGCAGCAGAAGTGTGTGAGTATGATGCAACAGGGAGAGAACTACATTACGAGCAAATATTCAAAGCTTTGAAATAGAAACAAAAATTCATCTTAGATATCAAATGGTATTTATAAGTGTAATTGTAAAATTATACAGTAAATTTTTTCCAGTTTATTGATGCAAGTAAAAAAAAGGAAAGATTGATTTCTGAAAAGCTAGATTTTGCAAGGAGATGTCCTATTACCCTCTGTAATTATGTTAGTGTGAAACATGTGAAACTGTTACTCATGTTTTCTGCTCTGAGCTTAATGGCATTGTTTTGGGCATAATACACACTTTACTGAGGAAAGCAAAGTGAAAAGAGATATCCTCTTCCCATTCTAAAAACAAATATAAAATTTACTATGACAAGTTCTTCCTTGCAGAAGTTTAATAACTAGGAATAAGACCATAAGTATAGAGCACAGCATCAGAAAACTCCTTCTAAAAAATACAAAACTCCTTCTAAAACACTCGTGGTTCTATCTGTTAAAAATTTTAATTCAAAATGTATAAAAAAGTCCTTTAAAAAAGGACGTTATGATTTCATCATTCACAAGAACTTCAGAACAAAACTCATTATCCTGAGAGGCAGGAATCCATAAATTTCAGTGGGCTTTGGATTAGGCAGTGAAATAAGAAGGACCAAAACAGTGGAGAAGAAAATCCATTAATCATATGTTCAATTTAACTATGAAATTCAATTACCAAAAATATTCTGAAAAAGCCTTTTACCTGAGAGCATTTGACATTATTAAAAGATTGGGCTTATTTAGGAAAAGCTTATAAAATGTATTTAGGCTTTAATATCTGAACTAAGAGCAACTTCCTAATTTTTTGGGGGGTCACTGATCGTATACATTGTACCATACAAAAATTTATGTTGAAAGGACTACTGATTACTATGTTTTTGTCTTATTTCAAATGGATCTCAAACCACTATGTACAACACAAATAATTTGTCATCTAGGTCTAGATGTTCACAACAAATATCTGTCTCTATATTGTACCAAACCATTTCACCAACTGTTACCACCAACCTCTTCAAATCAGTTCAGACTTTGAACCCAAGTTAATTTCTCCCTGTACCTTATGACAAAGCAAATATTGCCTGTGAGAGCTTATGAATATGAAAAATTTTGAATGTTATCTCTGACTTTGCAAAACAGACCAGCATAACATATGTTAATAAACACACATTACATTTTTTCTAAAGACTTACTAGAAATTTTCTTGGAAAGGGAAAGTTTTTGATAGATATTAAGTAGGTGGATTTTGATTCAAATTTGGTGACATTATTGAATTCATTTTTCATTCTCTTCCTGTGTAAAAGAAGTAATCCTGCAATTGTAGAAATTGTGAGGTTTTTCAAAAGAAAACATAAGAGGCAAATTATCTTCATGCAGCTTCATCCTGGTTTCAGCTGGGATAGAGTTAATTTTATTCCTAGCGGCTGGTACAGTGTTGTGCTTTAGGTTTAGAAGGAGCATAATGATGATAACAGACTGATATTTTAGCTGTTGCTTTAGTAGTGCTTATTCAAAATCAAGGACTTTTCAGTTTCCCACACTCTGGCAGTGAGGAGGTGCACAGGGAGCTGGGAGGGAGCACAGCCAGGACAGCAGATCCAAACTGGCCAAAGGGATATTCCATATCATAGCAAAGCATGTTCAGTGCATTAACTGGGAGAGCTGACTGGAAGCTGCTGATGGCTGCTTGGGGATGGGCTGGGCATCAGTCAGTGTGGTGAGTAATTACATTGTACATCACTTGCTTTTCCTGTGTCTCTCGCCTTCTTTTTCAGTATTATTAACTTATTTTAATTTATTTCTGTTATTAAACTCTTCTTATCTCAAGCCATGTGTTTTACCTTTTTCTAATTCTCCTCCCCATCACATCAGAGGCAGGAGGGAGGTTGGGGAGTAGTCAGTGAGTAGCGGTCTGGTACTTAGTTGCCAGCTGGGGTTAAACCACAACAAGTTGTTTAGATGCAGACTATGCACATGTACCTGCATTTTATCTTGAGAAATGACAATTTCATGAAATGGGATTAATATTTCTTCTTAAGCAGACAGACACATCTATGACTCCAGGCAGGTACCATCTCATCCACAGATTTCATTAGTGTTTTTGCAGTTGAGGGAAGGTTTTAAATAACACTGTTCCCTAATTCAGCAAAATTTGTTTTAGACATTCATTGACAAGGAAGACTTTTAACCAGATGAGATTGTTTTGCCTGGGAAAACAAGGATCGCATAATCTTGAATCCTTTGGAATTGAGTTTCCTTTTTTTCAGACCATAACGGAAAGGAAAGTACAAAACGATGAGCTGGGAGCATGAAGTAACCATAGGAAAAATTGGGGTGTGTAAAACAATGCAAAAATGTTCTTCCAATTTTCATCCAGCTACCTGTGTATTATTGGGTTGATGATATGCCTTATCAAAAAGAATTGCTCTTTCATACTTTTCAGAATACTTCTTCCTAAGCTCTCCACCCCAAGGGGACTGTCTGATGACAGCCCAGTTGAAGGTCTTGAAGCCCTCAGTCTCACCGTCAAGTTAGGAATCCCTTCACGAACTCACTTTCCCAAAAGATTTAGCACAGGTTCAGAAACTCACAAGAAAAAATATATTTTAAGTCCTTACAAGCTGTATAATGCTTTTTTATGTTTGTTGCTCCTTCGTTCCAACCTACCCAGTCACAACATTCATCTCTTCTTTCCAAGAAATGTGCCCACAGTTTATTCCTAGTGGTTAAGGTTTAAGTCGAATTAAGGTTGTAAACTTCTTGCTACAATTATTCTTGAAAAAAAAATATAACTTTGTTAACATCTCGTGTCCACTTACATAAAAACTAGAAAAAATTCTGACGCAGATGTCTGTGTCTGAAATTAGTAATCCTTTCATTCTATTAATTTGAAGACCAAGAATACTGCCTATTTTATTAAATTCACTTTAGGTCAGGAAACATTATTCCTTGAATTTGTATTTTGGCATTTAGATCAGAGTTGCTTGCTGGAAGTAGCTGTATGTCTTTCTACAACTATTTTTGTTTTCGACATCTTTTAATGAACAATGACTGGGAAAAAGACACAAGAAAGGGAATAAAATGAAACAGATGGAAGAGTCTCTACTGGAATGACACCAGTATAGTCTTGCAGCAGGTAATTTAGTTTAGGCACACTTGCATGGTTTGCTTAGCTGAGCAGAACAAACAATCAGATAAGCTGGCTGGAGCATATTCACAGGCTTTCATTGGAACAATATAAAAAAATGCCACTTCCATTGCGTGTGCTGAACACTGACCCCCAGACATGGAACAAACAGAAAGTATGATTTATTATAGCATTTATATTACAGAGAATAGTACATCAAGGAGCAGCAGTGGAAAAATGCTTTTTGATCATCTTGTAGTTCATCTTTTTCTCTCTTCCATCATTGGAAAAGAAATAAAACAGTGTCATTGACCTACAGGTTCCAGGTTTCCAGTAGCACAACATAAGCTGTAAAACATGCTCTAATCTGCTGGTTCTGTTTGTGTGCATACTCAAGTCGAGCAGTTTTTCACATTCACTGGGCTAAAGCACTAAAACAAGAAAACAAGAGAAAGCAGTGCCTGGCAGGCAATTGGTCCAAATGGATCACATACACTTTTACTAGATATGCTGATATCATCGCCCAGAAATATAAATTATGTATGAACAAAGTTCAGCCATATCTGTTGTGATGTCTGTTTCTCAGAAAGTACATAAAGACTTTTTTTTACTGGCATGTATGTATATACCAAGTATCCAACGGCAACTTAATATCATTTCTTATGGTGGAACAGGTGCAACAATGGGCTAGAGAATGAATTATTACCCCAAGTTATGCATCCTGCCTGACAGACACATGCATACAAGAAACATGTGGATGATATCTATACCATGGAGTTTTTCAGTCATTAAAAGTTTTAGGACTTTTACAGTTGCTGTAGAAGAGTTCAGCAGTTCTGGAAGTGATTTTTTTTTTGACAGGTCATGTAGCTATTCCTTCTTGGTACTGATGAGAAGATCCACCCATAGCATTTATTGCCAACGTGAAACATTAGCCAATGAGAGATGCTACATATTAAGCTAAAATACAACACTAGACAACAGTGCTTTTAATAACCCGAAACACTGTATCTGCAACAAAATTATTTCCTTATTAAAATCCATTTTTGGAATTTATATGATACATACCAAGCCCTTCTAAGTATGATATATGTGTCATATCCAGTATAACCACAGCCTAGGAGGTATCTCTAAAATCTCTACCTTTTCCTGTTTTTCCAAGTGTACTCAGCAATTGTCCTTTCATCTTCACCTTTCAAACAATGTTTCTTCCACAGTCAGAGTATTTTTGTAGAACAGAACTGATATTGTTTCTCATGATTAAAGAAATACAGACTCCAACTAATTAATTAATATGAATCATCTACTACAAATTTTCCTTTTATTTTCCAGTATTAGAGCAACCCTATATAAATCCCTCAGAAATGCAAGGGAACAGAGCTATCTCTAGCCAAAGTCTGCCCTTGAAAAACAAAATTTCATCCAGGCTCCAGCTATCCTCCAAAGTCATCTATGACTGACATTTACTTTAAGTGGTATGTCTAAGATAGAAGACCAGACAATGATTGTTAAACACATTCCAGACTGTATTATTAACCTTACAAAAAATTATCCATGGGTGAATAGTTCTAAAAGTTTCTAACAGCTAATAAAGGCCTAGAGAAAATCCAAATCCGCTCTCTCTCTCAAATCTGAAGTTTTCCTTTGGTCTCCATGGACATGGTGTAAAAAATAAATATAAAAGTATTGTTTTACCCGTCCTAGTCCTGCCTCCTGTTTCCTCACCTTGATTCACTTGTTGTCATTCTATGCCATGAAAAAAAAAAGTTGATTGTAGAAAGGACCAGAGGGCTTCTTAGAAGAGCACTCACACATGGTGTGTGTGAAAGAGTCAGACACACTACATGCTCACACATGCACATATATATGTGTGTATATATATATATACACACACACATATGTATTGACAGTAGGTGCTGAAGACAGAAAATGTCTGTTGAGTTTTGCAGGTCTAATTCAATCAATGCATTCACTGTGCAAAACCATAGCTCAGGAAACTTTTCAGGGAAAATGCCAGGCCAGGTCAGATGTGGCTCTGTTCAGTCTCTCCTGCCTTCCTTACCTGACAGACCCCAGACTTTTGATAAACTCCACTGTCAAAATTGTCTTCTTTTTCAACCTATCTGACCTTATCACTGGCCACTATGAGCTGCTCCTTGACTCCTTTTGGTCCAACTTAGCAATTAATGTCTTTGCCATCACAGTCCCTGCTCCCAACTCCATTTCAATACACATTTCTCAATTCATCTTTCAGCACTCATCCCAATGCCCATAAAAGTACCAGCACACACATTCCCTTTTTTTTGTCTTGCACCACTTACTAAATATTTGATGAGCAACACAAAGACTTTCCAAAGCATTCATTCACACTTACTTTACAGTGAAAGACGGTACTGAATCAACTTTATAAGGGAAATTAATGCTGAGTACACTGAAATACCTACAGCGCTCAAAAAGCATTTTTCCTCCACAGTTTTGTCACTTTAAATGCCCTAATAACTTTGCCTGATACTAATTATTTTAGAGCCCTTAACGTTCATTTTCCATTTGTTCAAATAAATATTTTCATACCATCAAGTTTTTTTGTTTTGCATCACAGAGTACTGGTTTGCTACTCTTTCCCCTGTAATTTTAATTCTGGTCAATACTGGCCTTCTCTGGAAAATCCCTTCATTGTCTCCCTCAGCAGACGTGGGAACACCACCTTTTACTGGTCTATTTAGTAGTGACATGTGCTGCTCATGTTATATCCAGCAATACCATCAAAGGGTTTGTGCTAGGTACCGCACAAGTGGATACCTGATACTCCTGTGGGAAGCAGTTGTATAGTTACTAAGCCAACTTGAATACCTCAGCAAAGTGCTGCTAGGTGGGAGGAATTCTTATTTATCAAGGACAAGGACAGATCTGAACAGCTTTACAACAGGGAAGGCTTTCTAGGAACGTGCATGGCAGCTGGTGGCATTTCTAGCACATGTCTAGGGCTGAGATTTCCTTTCTAGGAAAAAATGCATCACTGCAGTTACTATCATTATGTCCTGACAAAAAGCTACAATAAATTTTCCTTCCAAGTTCTTATTTGGTGTGACATTGTTGACTACTGCTTAATTATATATGTAAATAAAGTAGTGGCCATCACCATTCTGTGATGATGTTGCTCTGAGTTAATGATGAAGAGGGACATGGAGAGGCTGTGGGACATGTCAGTGTTAATGAAGATTTATTCAGTAGTGACATTTGATCAAATCTACTTGGCGAAGTCTTAGGTTTCATTAGTTAAAGATGGAAAGCAGTCTGTCTGATTAAAGGGAGGAAAAGCGGTGGGGAGCTCACATAAATTACTACAGCTCAATTAGGTGCAGACAGTTTAGTGAGTGTTTATTACCAGTAGAAAGGAAGATTTTCCAATTAGATTAAAAGGTTTTGAAAACAACTCTTATAGTGCACAGTGATTTAGACCCATTGCTGGAATAATACATTGTGAGAAGCTGCATTGATTAAAAGTAAGCCGGTAAGTTATCTGCATTGCTTCATTGTTTATCAATGGATCCCCTGCTGCCTAGGTACAATTTACCTCACAAGATCAATGTCTAGACTTTGCTAATTTCCTCCTGGCCGAAGATTTATATGGATGTAAAGGGCATCTACATCATGTCTGAAAATACTGAGGAGATTTATTCAGGATGATCATCAAGGAAGTGAAGTTTTATCAATCACCAGAAGCGTACCCTGGCCATGCTCTGCCCTTCAGCCTGGCATCCCTGCTGCAAAGCTGGATTTCAAGACAAGACATTTTAATCAGAAAGGAACTTCATTCCGTTGAGGTTCCCCAGGCTCATTGTGAAAACTGAAAAGGCATTAAAACAAAAGTGGAAGTATATAGTGCTCAGACAGCGATCAGCCAATGTTTCTGACAAATGATTGAAGGTACTCAGTGTACAGTGCAAGCCTGTGATTCATGAATCCCAATGCCCAGCAGTGCAGAATGTGACTTCCAGCAGTGCTGAGCTAGCTGGAGTCCAGGTCTGCTTTGCCAAAGGATTTTTGGATATGAGCTGTGAAAGGTAGGGGGTCATTGTCCATGGCTCTGAATGACTGATTGATTCCCATGCGGAATGGCATGGGGAAGGCAGGGGGAAAAGGAGCAAAGGAAAAGAAAATGAATGATATTTAAATTCTTTATACTCCTACTGTGCCCTTCAGATCACATGAAGGCTTGCAGCTGCTTCTAATCCCTGTCTCCCAGAATTGTCTATTGTGACAACTGGTGGAACCGAGATGAACAAATGGAGAAAGAAATAAAATAGTTCTAGTTTTACAAGTTTAATTCAATAATTACAGTGTTCCACATAGAAATCTTTCTTCTACCTTTTATGTAAATAGGACTCAAAAGAATCCAGAAGTTACACTATCAAACTTTCAAATCTTTCTTTCTTTTCCCTGCACACTTGCACATGCAGCATTTCTCCCCTGTTAATGCAAGTCCACAAAGTTTAGATCAATGCCATCAGAGATACTGACACTGTTTTGACCAACTGCCGTGAAAACAGAGCTGAGCCTCTCCCTTTGGCTCTAACAGTAAGCTATTTGGGATTCAGAAAAGTGCCTAGGAGTGGTGGTGAGGGGGAAGGAACTATGGCATAGTGACTTCCACAGAAAAAAATGAAAATGTCGTATGCAGGAGCCATTGTCCTTCATTACACAAATATGCTATGTGTTCTCTAAATACACAGAAAAGTTCATTCTCCCCCTAAAAGCTTCCTGATATTTACAGGCAGGACAGGCAATTCTGTATATTTTTTGTGTGTACAAAACCCTAATTTAAATGCAGATGTGGGAGCACAAACTGTCACACAAACGGCGCACAGTGAAATATTCCTTTTTAAAATAGTGATTCAATGAAGTTACAACAGCCTCAGTTCTTAACTCATAATGAGCAGAGTTCATGTCGTCCATATTCAAACAGCTTTGTCCTGTACAGTTAAGCCACAAAGCTTTCTTTGGGGATTCTTCTCTACATTTCAGCAGATGCAGTTCACCATAACTTCACCAAAACAAGCAGCAAATCAGCAACCATATTTCAGAAAAACCCCTACCATTCAAATCTCTCCAGGCAGCCCAGGCATTACCAAGGAGTAACTTTACCATACTAAGCAACTGCTCATGAATAAAACACTGATATTCTTTGTAATGTAAACATTACATTGCTGTTGGTTAGCAAAACTGAGC
Organism: Grantiella picta; assembly: GCA_013397955.1. Taxonomy (NCBI): domain Eukaryota; kingdom Metazoa; phylum Chordata; class Aves; order Passeriformes; family Meliphagidae; genus Grantiella; species Grantiella picta. Next base: position 838,586 of record VZRM01006014.1, on the reverse strand, counting down.
TTTTGGTTCCTTTTCTTTATAATTGGAAGGGCTTGTCATTTAAGGAAACAATTAACATTTTTTACAAGCAACAAGACTGTGAATGACACTTTCTATTACACTAAATACATTTAATTATGATTTATTGGCACGTAGCAACCTCTTGTAACGTTGCAGGCCAACATCCATTCTCGCTTAATTAAACTCATTATAACAACACTTTGCTACACAGAGTGGAAAAAACCCAAAATAAACAAAAAAAAAAAAGCCCATATTTCATAATTAACTTTTCAAAATTAAGGTCATAGGGTAATTATGAAGCAGATTTCCTAGTATTAAACTGCTGCTGTTACTAATAGGAAAAATATCTGGCAAATATGTAGATATCAGAAGGGGGCAAAGGCTTTTGGTCTTAGCAAAAACTAAAAAAAAAACACAACAAGAAAATAGAAAACCAAACAAACATCAGAAAATTTTTTTTTTATTAGAGGCTAAATAACTTGCAATGGTAGTAACTGCATTTGCTCTCACATTGGTGACAGGGCATTTTACTACATTTTTTTACAAGTTCATTGGTAAAGAAGGTTAAATATAAGAGAGAAGGATTTGAATTATTAATCCCCAATATACCTAGATCCTACTAAAATTATATCTAAGCAATTTCAAAGTAAAAGAAAATCTCTGAACTCATTTTTTTTCTGAAATGTAGTGTGACGCCTTATCTTGTTTTAAATTTACCAGACTTGCGGTCTGACGTAATTCACACGAAATATTTAACAGGGACATGGTCAAAATCACGTGTGAAACCCATGCGCTCAGATCCTCTTCTTTCTAATAGGATTTACTTAGTCAACTGCTGGGTGGAGATTAAAACTTCGCCCTGCACACAAACCCTTTCCATTCTCCCGTTAATCACGAGGTCAGAGCTGAACTGCTGCCTGCCAGAGCTCCTAATGAATATGGTTTACACATCGTCGCTGGCTGCTTGCTCAGCAGCAGCCTGTGCTACCTGGAGGCCAAAGATAAGTGCTCAGGGATTACCTTTAAAACAATCCACTCGGTTCTTTTGTCACTAAGAGCAGAAAGCCGGGGGGGAAATGGAACTGTAATCCTTGCTTTTGTGGACTGACCAATTTTTAGCAATTGAAGATTCAGGAAAAAGCCCTTGAAAATCAGTATCAAAGCTCAGCCGAAGTGCTGTGGCTGTTGCAAGGTCAGGATGTCTAGTCCAACTCCCACACCTCTCCCTCAGCATTTTTGGCTATTTTACTCCTGTTCAGACTATAAGAGTTTCTACAGTGTGTCTTGCATGGGAGACAGGAGCTTTATGAGTTTTTGCAGTTTGCCAGGCTTTAAGGTAGCTAGCTCCCCAAGACTTAGTCCCATTCGCAAGGATCTTTGATATTTGGCTGATTTGTCTAAAAATACCATTTATTAGACACAGAACATAACCAACATACAAACATAGAACAGATTGACATACATAGACACACAATGAATGCATAATTGCAACTCTATAATAGCTAAAATGCAATTATGGGGTAAAAGCTTGCTTAAACTATAATGCAAGTTAAGAAATGCTTGCTCGAGCTATGAAATAGCTGAAAAATGCAAGTTAAGAAAGGTACCTATAAGTTAGCCGGAATAACACAATTTAGAAAACCCAATGATCTTACCAAATCCAATTTTGGAGCTGGAATACATTAGTGTCTTCTCACTCAATCTTGCAAGAAGTAACCACAGGGCTGCGTCCAAACCCTGGGGAGAAGACTTTACTTCACGCTCCAATGTCCATGTAGAAAAGCTTCTACCTTTCTGAGATTTCGTGGTGTTTTTATAGGAAAAAGAGTGTGGATTTGCAGTCACTCTAAAATTTTTCACATTCTCTCAGTGTCTCACCTTGGCTTTCCAGGCGCCAGCATAGATAGCCCTTGATTAAGCAATCTACTTAATCTGAGCCATCCATCTCCGGCCAGCGATCAGAGAGAGAGAGAAGGAGAGGGAGGGCTGTCCTGCCACACAGTGGGTATAGGTTTTGTTTGTTTGTTTAAATAAAGAAATCCCTAACAAACACATTCAGCCCTGACCTTTGCCACCATGTGCAGGTAGAATCATGGAATCAAAGAATCATTATAGTTGGAAAAGACCTCTAAGATCATTGAGTCCAATGATTAACCCAGCACTGCCAAATTCCTCTCCAAACCATCCATAAGCACCACATCTACACAACTTTCAAATACTCACAGGGACAGTGACTCTACCATTTCCCTGCACAGCCTGTTCCAATGCTTGGTCAGCCTTTCTGTGAAGGAATTTTTTCCTACCTATCTAAGCCTCCCCTGGAGCAACCTGAGATCATTTTGTCCAATGGCTTTCTAACTGGGAGAAGAGACTGACCCCCACCTGGCTACAACCTCCTTTCAGGTAGCTGTAGAGAGAAATGAGGTCTCCCTGAAATTCCTGTTGTCCCGTGACTTCCATGGGGCAATGGACAACAGAGAGCTGAGAATGGAAACTGCTCTGCATGGCCCTCCAGACTCACTGGTTATTCCTTCAGCCACATCCACAGAGGTGCACAGTGTTGAGCTTCAGACTCCTGAGCCCCTGTGACCCACAGCTCCTGTATCTGCCCCAAATTTAAAGGATCATTGCTGAACAAAAACTACTTTAATGGCAGTGTCTTAGCTTCTCAAAGGTGAAGACTCTCAGAAATGGTCTGACTTGGTTTTGCCCCTTCAAAAAATGGAGCATTTCCATTTGTAACTGTAAATATTTATTTTTTTAAAGCAATTCATAAGATACACAGGTGGATAGAGTTATGACTGTAGATTCTGTAGAATCATCACATCCACTAGTCAGAGCTGGTTTCCATAAAACCTGTTAATTTTTTCACAATGTGCTAGTATCTCTCAAGGGCCATAAAATACAGTGCAGTTCTACACACTCTTCAGTGCTTTCAAAATACAGAAGCAGAAGCAAATGGTTCTCTCCACACTCAACAGACCAGGAATTTAGTTTATCAAGCAGATTATTATTTTACCCTGCAATGTCTTCCAAGGTATTAGCAAATATTAACTGTAACTTGTACTTGCTTTCCATTTTAAAACTTTGAAAAAGGAAAAAAAAATGCTTCTGTGTTAAGTCCAGATGAAAGAAATACAGAATGAATAATTTTTTTTCCTTTTCTTCTGTTGGATTACCTGAAAAATCCTCAAACAAATTCACATTCATGCTAGAAACCCAGCCAGCTTCTTGAATCATCACAGAGGAAGTGAGAAGAAGCAAAACAAACAAAAACCTAAACAAAAAACCCCAAACAACAAAGAAACAAAAACGCGACCACAGAGGAGTTAAAAGGATTGCATCCAGTCAAATACACAGTATCCAGCATACCACCATGGAGTGAGAAGCTCCTTGGGGTCTTTTGATGACACAATGAGTTATACTTGCTTGTAAACTTCACTGAAAAGAGCTGCATCTGCTGAGGCTACAACCAGCACACCTGGGCTGCAACTCTGAACCCACACATGTTAAATTCAAAGCTCTGCCTCCAGCATGCTTTGTATACTCTGGTGTCTCCTTCATATGTACAGCAGGCTGGCACATATTTCCCCTGCAGACTTAAAATTGCAGGGAAAAGGCACAGATCAACCACATACCAGCTCTGCAAAGAAAATCAAACCTTGATTTACTGGTGTTGAAGGGCTGCAAGGTCTGCTGGATGCCCTGGTGTATTTCTCACCCTGGAAGAACTCTAGATTATTGAGCAAAGACCAGCCCAGCCTAAGTGTCACCTCCAAACCGGGAAGTGCCTACTCAGTTCTGTCACTGGGGAGCAGGTTTGCTGTGGACCAAGGCACACTGCGATCCTTACAGGTGTCAAGGCTGTATCTGCCGTGCATGGGTGAAAATGTCACAGGCTGCTCTCTCTCCTGCCACCGCTGCACATCCACCATCAGCACTGACGGGGATTTTTAATAACTTTAGTCACAAAAGACAAATGCGCAAGCAAATGAGCAATTGCAAATGCAATCATTATTTTTTTTTTTTTTTTTACCTGAGCTCGTGTCCTGAACTGCTCCATTCACAAGTTTGGAACACAGTTACCACAGAAAGAACAAGGACTGTCAGTGACAGGAAACACACCAGCAGCTTGTTTTGAGTATTACCAGTAAAGACACTTTTCAAGAAATAAAAACGGAAGAAATATCTCAGATATTTAAATTGTATAAGGAGTTATTAATTCCTTTTTTTATTTTGGGCTTAAAATAAAACAGAAGCCTTTACAGTCAAGTCAGGTATGCTCAGAACTTCAAAGAAACATGTTCCAGATTAGTGAAGCAGGACAAACCCAAAATGAGTTATTCCAAACCAATGCCTGACTAGAATACTTTTCACCCAAGAGCTGTGCTGTGCTGGGTGTTATTTAATTAACTTATAAATACCTTATAAATTACCTGCACTGATCTTCATACAGATTTGTTTTTTCTTTTAGAAACAAAAGATTAGTGGTTTTCATCAGTGTTCTGCTCTCAAAAATGTTTCAAAACATGTTTTCATGACTGCAGATCTTTGTTCCCAATTTGAGTGTGCTGATTAAATTGACTTTACAAATAATTTTGTGCTATGAATTTTGCAGAGCTGTGATTGTTATGATTTTGTAGTAGGAAGAGCCATAGCAGCTAAGCACTGACCTTATTAGGTGGCAATAAAAAGAAGTCACCACTGACTATAGTGAATTTAAGACATTTTATTGCTGAACAATGAAATGATACATTGCAGAATGCTTTTTAATTGGAAGTTGGCTTTCAGTGTATTGCTAAGACCTGTAGCTTACATCTATTCAGCACATACAGAAAATAAATTTTACATCTATACACCTACCTTAGATGTAGCTTACATCTATTCAGCACATACAGAAAATAAATTTTACTTCTGCTCTCAAAATCAGTAGTCAATTAAAAAATATTTTTTGCATTTTCAAAAGTTCTTATTCATTAAAGGTTTCTTTTTTTTCTTAGCTGTATCCCACATCAAATATCAATACGAAAAGTTGTGGAACAACAGCATTCTAGAACTTACCATCTGTCTTGTGGGTGCCTCATTCCAGAAGACTCAGGGGCTTTTGTTTTCATGGTTAGATGGTTAAGCTTTTTTCTTCTTCTTTTCAATTGTTCATCCAAATATCTCAAGCACTTCTAAGGAGTGGTACCAGTGACGATAAAGATGGCAAAAAGCTACTCTAGCTACATTGCTGCAAGCTATATTATGTAGGTCAACTCCTCAGCATATTCCATGAAAAATTTTCTCTATTATTTTTACTAGGTGTGGGATATAGTTTTCAGTGTAAATAGTTAGTATGATAAGAGTCAGAGATATGTGTAATGGAGCTTTGGCACTCTGAGAACTCTCTTATTCCAGAAATACCATTTGGCAATTTTTCCAGCACTGGAAATTATGTGAGATAATACATCCCGAAAAGACACTGCCTGGATTTCCAAATTATTGTCGTTTGTTTGCTTATTTTTAATTATTTAAATTCCAATATTTGAACTGCCAGTATCCTGAGGATTGCATAAATGAAACCCATCTAAAGTCTGATGCTTTTTTATTCTTGGTACAGTAACATAATGATGTATTTTAAGTTTAGTATTTTTTAAAACACAAGGGAAACTCTGACGAAAGTAAAGTGGGAAGCAAAACCATGCCATTATTTGGCATTTCACAATAGCACAGGCTGTCCCTGTCAGTATCTATCAACAAAATCAATAATTTTTTACTACTTCCTACTCTCTTTGAGCAACACAATGAAAAAGATGATTAGTGGTAAGCAATGACTACACTATCCTCCCCTTTGTCTAGGTTTACCATTTGCCTGGTTCAGACGGATGATGCCCATGGGTCTCTTTGGAAATACCCTTCTTTCACCAGGACTGTATTTGTCACTCGGGATAAACCTCTTTTTAATAGGAAGGAAGTCTCACCTTCCAACCACAGTACTGTAGGCCCTGCTTCCCACAGCAGCAGGAGCTCCCTTAGCTGGCTGGGGGCTCTTCTCGGCGGTGTGGGGGAACAGAACATGTGGGAGTTGCTGGATTCACCAGGGGAATGGGAGATGTCATTATTTAGCAGAGTAAAACCTACTTAGGAGTGTGGTTATCAACATCATTCCAATGAAAGGTGAACGGGGGTAGCTGAATAAACTACAAAACCAGATATGGGGAACTCTGTACCTCACTCTGCTGTATTCATTATTCCCCATCCCTGGAGCTGTGCAAGTCCAGGTTAGAGGGAGCTCTCACCAACCTGATGTAGTGAATTGCATCCCTGCCCATGGCAGGGAGTTTGGAACTAGATGGTGGTTAAGGTCCCTCCCAGCCCAAACCATTCTACAATTTTGTGATTCTGCTCTCTAAGATGCAAATACCTCCCAAAGGCTCTCGGGGTGCTGGGAACACCCTCAGAAGGAAGGAACAAAGGAAGTGTTTCCTCTGCTTAAAGGTTGAACAGATTTCAACATGGAAAGGACAATACAGGTTTTCCTTTCTTTTTTCCATGTCTATGACAGACCTTTCAGCTCTGTTGGGTCAGTCTGGCTGTAAATTGATTCCCCATACTGGAGACAGAGAGCAAATGCTTCCATATTGTGCAGAATTCTAAAGTTTGCAATTTCTTGGTTACATGGAAAAGAATCAGAAGAAAAATCTCATGCCTGTTCTTCTGTTTGTACTGTGAGAACAGAGGAGTGTGGCATCCATTAAGGAAGAACAGATGTCTGCTAGGAAGGAGAAAGTTTCAAACAGAGACAAATTCTTGCAAGAACAATCTTCCTTCATCAGGAAACTATAAGAAAAGCTATTTTGAACCACTGGGGAAGATCACCATGAAAGGACTTCCTCCTTTGGAAGGAGCTTTCAGCTTGTCTCTGTCAGTAATGTGCTAATGCTGGATTAAATTCTGTGTGAAAAAAGAAAATTATTTGCTAAATATAACTTAACCTAAATTGAAGAAATTATTTCAAATCCTCTCTAGCACATTATAAAGAAAATTCTTTAATGTCAAATTGCATCCAAGAGATTTACCCAGCTACTCTAGGTAATTAGTGAGGCATATCAAGATCTTTATATATCATGCTTGGCTGTACATCTTCCTTTGCAATTACTAGCCATCCCAAAATTAGCAGAATGTACCTGGCAGACCATGAAATAGAGACGTTAACTTGAACATGTGTGTAGTCAACAGTTTTGAGAAGAACTACTACTGCTGAAGCAACTCTGAGAATTCAAAGAAATTCAAAACAGAATCTCTATGGTGGTTTAAAAGGTTAAAGTTAATTGGTTCATTTGCATGTTTTCACAACCTTTATATTCAGAACCTTAAATTCCAAGTAATCCTTTTCAGTTCATACCCCATTTACATCCTTTAGCAAACTTTAAGTGCTCACTGTATTTCCTTGTGGTTCTTCAACATGCAGAGTGGTATAAGTTTGGTGCCAGGAAAATAAGTGACATCAATCTGAGGTTCAGCTCACAGGCCAATGGTGCTGAATGCATCTCATAAGCACTGAAATTTGCAAACATTAGGTTAAAAATTACAGGAGCAATTAAAATCTTCTCTCAGTTAGAATGCAATGGGGATTTTTACCAATAATAAAGACAGGATGGCATAATCATGCTACCTTAAGAAAGAAAAAAAGTTTGTAAATTGGTATGGAAATATTTTCAAATAATATGGAGGGAGAGGAGACATAACCAGTATCAATAAATACAAACCTTTTACCAAAAAAAGAAGTACAAAACCTTCCGACAGGATTCTAATAGAATAGAAGTCTAAAACAGTTCAAGAAACTTAACAGTATCCTGCATAACACAATTCTAAGAGAAACATTTATTGGTTTGGAAGCAAGTATTGAAGTGAACATGGAGATGCCTGTCTTCTCTATTTTATTTGTATATGACTTTTCAGTTCCTCTAACATACATCCACAGAAAGAAAATACTTATCTGATATTAAATAGATGTTTTTACCCATCTCGGTAACAACTACGTTTTTTATGTAAAAGCCAAGAATTCTGATTTGAAAGCAATTCTAAAATGTATTTAACCAAATATAATTTCTTCTGTGTGCAGATATGAAAACACAGGTAGGAAATTGTGAGAACATTACTTGTTTCTGCACCATACAGAATAAAGGCATTCACTGCCTAGTCAGACAACTGAAATCAGAGTGACTATATTTCTATTTTTGGACAGCATGCTAATAAATACAATAATCTATTTTGAAATTCTACAATTTCTAGTGATATAGTAGTACTCACAGTAGGGACAGAGAGGACAGACTGCCTCATTTTTTTGCAAGAGTACTCTTCCTCTGAGTGACATCAGGATTCTGTAACATTATATGTTCTCTTGAGGTTGCTATCATTGAGCTGTCAATATACAAATGTAAAAGTACCATCTTATAAACAGAGTAGATGAATCAGGATGTGGCACACACAACAGAAAACTCTACAATAATTTTGATTTCATCATTTCTTGGCAAACTGCTGTGCAGAAGGGAACACATATATCCATTTCATACACGTTCCCAATGCTTCTGTAAGGAGAAACACTAAAAATTTCTCACGATAGTTGTTATTACTTACTATACTCTGCTGCTCTGGATTTTAAATAGTCAATTTTTAAATAGTGCTGGAAAATGCAGAAGCTGGGTATTTCTGAAATTCAGATACCATTTATTTATGTACCTAAATAAGCATTCAGGACCCTATCACATAGATCATCTTCGAAAATCCTGAACCCTAGAGGTGATGCTTCAGGCATGAGTCAGTGGACATCTGGGTTACAGTGAATGATAAAGAGGTATCTTATTTTTCTCAAAGGAAAAGTTAAAAGGAAGAGACAGAAAAAATAGTACTTTACCACAAACACTGTAACCTACCTTCCAGAAAGGTGCTAGCCTCATGGTGATTTTCCCCCTGAGAAGGGAATGCAAAATATAGTCTGCTGGCAAAATTCTGGGGAATAGTGAAAAACGATGTGTAATACTTTCCTACCCAGCAGAGAAAAGTCCACTGCTTTTGTATCATCCTTGAAGCCTCCCACAGTCCTCCCATATCCAGCCTTGCCTGTGAAACTCGGACCTGAGTCTGCCAGTGTTCCTTGGTGTCTCCATGCAGTTTCTCAGCTTTTCCCTACCATGGCTGTCTCTCCATGCACATTGGTGTAATTGAATGTAGGAATATGTAATTCAGCTATAAATGGCTTCAGTAAATCAACCTAAAATTTTACAGTTGGGAAGAGAAAGAGGAAGAAGAAAAGGAAAGGGCTCCCACTAAAGAAGCTTTAGGAGAATACTCAAAATGGTAGATGTTTCTGGAGGAAATATGAGAAAACATGAAGAAAGTGAGAAGATTTATGTAGTCATTGCAGGATTCCGAAGGAGCACAAAGGATGTGGAAAATATGAAGTGGCAAAGTACTGCAGGATTAGGCACTAAGCATCTTCCTACCTCCTTAAGGAATTTCCTCCCTAAGGAATTAAAGGCTGTAAGCTGTAAGTGCACATTCACATTTTTCTCCAACATTCAAGTACCTAAGACACTAATAGCACAGCCCAGAGGTCACACACGACACTGAAACACTAAATCCAGGGGTTTCTTTATTTGCTGTGAAATGGAAATACCTCCATTGTTAAGGAGAAACAAGGAACCTTCTGAGCATGCTAGGAACAAAGCCTCATCTCTCTGACAATGGAGTGCTTGGCCCCATAAAAAGGGTTATCAATCAGGAGAGATGCCAGGTACAGTGTTTTTTGTGATACAAACACCTTTCCAATAGGAAGCTGACTAAGAGCAGTAACTCATTTTACATAGGTCACTGACCAAGCTTTAGATAGCAATGAATTTTAGTCACCACCAAACTGAGACAGACACGACCCAGTGACCTGGGGGCAGAAAGACCTGGATTACATTACCAGTCCTCTGATCCACCCTGCCCTGTGAATATCTAGTTCCATTTCTACATTCACCTTCTGTGCAATTTGGTGTTCTACTTATACATAACTTGTTTAGCCTAACTTGCTTAGTGTTAGCAGCTATGTTTGCTGAAGCCTTAGTCTGCAGGCTGGGAACCTTCACCTAGATCTGTTAACTTTCACCAAGTGAAAGTGAAGTGAAGTAAAAGTAGTAAAAGTGAAGTAAAAGTTCCAGCCACAGAAATTACACTGCAACCTCAGAGTTAAGAAAAGAAACAGCCCACCTAGGGAAAATGGAATAACTCAATGAGGAAGCACCCAAGCCTTATATTACTGCTGGTCTGAACTCTTGTGTGAGGGGTGGGAAATTCAGATTGCAAGGGTATAATTGCCCAGGGATTTCTTTGTTCAAGGTCCCAGCTTGAACTATGGGGCTATTAGTAAAAAGGACTTTCTAGAAGAATCTCTTTTTGGTTTATGGATTCAGCAGAAACCTGCAGTCAGACCCTGCCACTGTGCCTGGCCTGCATAATTTCCATAACATAGAGAGGATCAACCACTACAGACACACAATATGAAATAGCATTCAATGGGCAATCACCATGTATTTGGGTCAGGTTTACTTAGCTCTTGCCATTGATTATATTAAATGCAATAATTCTCTGAAGAAATTGAACCCCCTTGTACACTAAAATATTATTAGAATTTTTTATTTCCTGCTATAAAACAATTCATCTGAAGGCAAAATGCTTATGACAAAAAGAATTTACAATAAAGAAAAATGTGTATATTAAAAAAAAATAAAGGAAAAAATAGAACAATCTCGAAAGATAAGAGATGAAAAAACCTTCAGGAATATTTAGTTAATGTTTTGCTTCAGACTCCTGTTAAAAAAATATTTTTTTTTCCTGGGCAAATGAAAATAGCATTTTTTTCTTGTATTTCTCAGTCACAGAAAGCTATAGCAGTGTCTGAGGGTTTTTAATTTATTTGAATATATTTCCCTTAATAATACTCCCTTTAAAGATATTTTACTGCTTTAGCTGATACCATTTTGCCATTTTCAAGCCTCATTTTTAGCAATCAGTTTTATAGATTAACTTCTTCATGTTCAAGTGTCTGTCTGTAATCACACCTCCATTTTCATGACTGGGCCTCTAAAAAAAACAAACCAAAAAAACCCAAAAAAAACTTACTACACACTCACATTTTATGGATAAGTAAATTGAGGCATACATAAATATAATTACTAAACACACACAACTCTCAGCCCTGTAAGCAGACACTCTCTGCATCACTCAAGATGTATTTGGTCAACAAAATACAGTACCTATGGGCTTTGAAAACATTGCTCACAATATAATTTATTTTAAATTTCTAAGCTGAGTGTAAATTCTCCCACTTTTATAAGTACATGTACTCTAATCAACTACATAACTAATATCTTCATCAGCTGCTGAGATTATTTCCTGAGTGCATACAATAAAAGGATTATACACATTACATTAATACAGAATTGACAATGGCTTTATATATGAAACTAGTTAAGGGCTCAGTTCTTCAGAATTTACACCGAAGTACACCTTTTATTTCCACAAGTGCTTAAAGAAACAATGTGTAATGAATACTTATGCCAATACACATTTACATTAGGAGTTCTCATTTTTGTGAAGTTATATTAAAATCTCTATCAATATTTCAAAGGTCTATCTCTACTATTAATGGATTATTTATATTTTTTATCACAAAGGCATCCCAACCCGTAATAATAATGAACTACTTGTAAGTGTATGTTAGTATCTGAAGGGAGGGTGCCAAGAGGATGGAGCCAGGCTCCTCTTGGTGATACCAAGCAATAGGATGAGAGGCAGAAGAAAAACAGAAACAGAAGTTCCATCTGAATATGAGGAAATATGTTTTTGCTGTGAGGGTAACAGAGCACTGGAACAGCCTGACTAGAAAAGTTGTGGATTCTCCTTCTCTAGGGATATCCAAAAGTCATCTGGATACAATCCCATGCCATGTGCTCTAGGATCACCCTGCTTGGACAGGGAGGTTCAACCAGATGGCCCACTGTGGTCCCTTCCAACCTGATCCATTCTGTGACTCTATGATTTCAGGGAAAGACTCCTAAAGGGTAAAAACCACAGTTAAAATAGGTTCAATAGCAGTTCTGAATTTGACATTGGGAATTACTGTTGTGTTCTTCAAAAAAACAGAGGAATTTTCTGAGTGAAAAAGGGGTTGGTTGTAGTGAGCTTGGGAAGATACAGTAGGACATTCTGGAGGTCATTAGGGCAAATTTGTGCTTAAACAGTGAGTTTAATAGCCAGGTAAGAGGGGCACTGAAGGAGATAAATACATGACTACAGGTAAATCAAATAGCACTATATGTAAGATATCCAGAGGACAGAGAGAAGAAACCTTGATTCTTTTTACTCTTACATGCTTTAACTCTATATTTTACTTTTAAACCACTTAACATTACTTTGGCAGAAGAAAGCCCTTTGAAAACTCTCCAAAACATAGACACAAATTCTAAACTGTGGCAGACACATCCTTACAGATTACTTACAATTTTTTAAGTTTTGGAGAAAGATAAAATACCTTGCAAACCACAAGCTGGAAAGAGTCTGCAGAATGCATTTTTGAAGAATTCTTAACATTTTAAGGTCTTCTTTCTGTCCATAAATCGTCCACAATGTCACTCACTGATTTTTGTATTGACAATTTTCACAAATTGACCCATTTGTGAAAACACATTTCGGCATCAATGTAATTTGCAAATGATTCTTTATACTGATGACTTCAGACATTTGGTGTTCATTATACAATGACTGCATTCTTAAATGAGGTTTTAAGGAACTGTCTGTTTCCTATATGAATACTGAAGAAAGGGAGAGAGAGAAAACACAAGCACTGCCACAGAAGTAAATGAGGGACACAGGGTGCACCTCATCCTGGAGAGGCATCAGAAATCATGGTACAGGCAGGGGCTGATAGTCTGTATTTTTGATTATGCCATTAAAAAGATGGCTAGGAAGAGGCAAGAAGTGAGATCAGAAAGTGGAACAAAAAAATAAGTACTGTTAACGACAAAAAAAGGGAAAAGAAAGTAAGTGGGAAAGAAGGAAACTTAAAAGCAGTAAAAGTTCTGCACTGATGGTCATTTTTACCCAGGAAGGAATCTGGAAAGCAGTAGGAAAAACCATGAGACTTGGAATATAAGAGGAATAAATGGAAAAGGAGAAATCATCAGTGGTGATATCCAAAAAGACAGAACTAACGAAAACATATTAAAACATAAAGAACACATTAAAAAAACCAACAAAAATCCAAACAAACCCTCAAGTATAATAAAGACCTGAAAGATTCCTCCCATAAAGTAGCCAGTAATTCATGCATTAATAACTTAGTGTTCATATCACCATTTCTGAATATCAATTGAACAGCAAGAGGAAATCAGGATTATACTATAATCTGCTGTATCATATTGTACTTACTGACTGTTCTGGAAACACCTGTGACATTTACATATTCATTGGGAAGACTTTAAGCTTTCAAATCCTGTTACCTGTCTGTCAACAGCACTTCACACCAAGTTTCATTCACAGCCACGTTGCTAAATATGGGTTGAGCTGTGTAACTGCAAGTTGATCACTTCTCAACTACAATTGCATTGAATATGAGAATTTTTGGTGTTGGTTTGCATTGGACTCATGTACAAAGTGCACTGTTTGTGAATACAAAATCAAAAGAAATGGCAGTGCTTCTGTAGACAACCACAGCTTAGCGAACATTGCATTTCACTTAAAACTCCAGAGAAAAAACATAGTCCAATGAAAATTCATAGAGCTATTATAATTTTGAGTATTTTCTAGAACTTTTAGTGAAAATAGAGGCTAACTGATTTTTATGTGCAAAAGAAATTCCACTCTACTGCAATGGCACTTATTATGCATTAAATATATCTTGAAAAAGATCTTGCTTGCTTCTTTATACTACTTTTTTTTATTATTTCAAACTGTTTCCAACTAGTATATAAGTACTGTGTACAAACACACACAAACTTTTTATATCCCGAGATTTGAATGTGTCACTCCAGCCTCTGAAAGCTGCTCTTTATTAACTCTCTTGTGTAGCTGCCTGCTTAAAATCAGTTTGGGGTATAATTAAACTGAAAGACGATAAATTTTATTAATTCAGAGTCTGGCTGAGAAACATGGGACAAACTCTGAGGAAAGTAGGAAATGTTTACATGGAAAAGCAGTTATGATTCTTCTCTATGATCACAGCCTAATTTTGGAATTGGGTCAGAAATACTGATCCAATGTGGAAAAGAGCAATTAGCAACTTACAATAGAAAATTATTGATGCAAGTTTATTAAAGTGTTTTAATATTAATCAGAGCCAGCAGTTCAACGCAATTTTTTTTTTTTTTTTACTATTTTAAGAGTTTATATGCAGGAAAGATTCATCTAACCTGAACTACCATAAGCTCAAGAAGTTAATATTACAGACTGACTGTCAGTGAACTGTAAATCTACAAGATCCTTCTTTGGTCCTCCAGGTTTTCTATGTTCTTGTTAAAACGAGACAAATGAAAAACCACACCATGAAAATTCAGAAATATGTAACCAGTTACCTCTGTGAAATTCAGCGCTAAGGTCTGCAGTCTTTAAAGGAGGGGAAAAAAGTGCAATGCTTTGATACTTGACATTTTAACTGTGTAAAACATTCTCCTCTGTGAAATTTTTAACAATGCAAGCAAAGGCTGCATTTTGTTAATATTTATTACCCCACTGCCTTTACAGATAAAACCATTCTGAATCTGACCTTCAGGTAAAGGTGATTGTATTCCTCATCAGTCTCCATTTATATAAATAGAAAGTTAAATTTGAGCCAGTGTGTTTTTAACTCAACATAGTGGGGTTTTTCATAACTGCTTTCCTCCTTCTGTTCCATAAATGAGCACCTATAAATACCTCTAGATGACTTAGGTGTTATGTTTTATCTTGAAAACAGACACATCTTTTCAAGTAAATTTTTACCTGAAGACAGAAATATCTTATCAATATTGAACACATATATTGCCGTTTTATTGCAAATATGTGGGATTTTTACTTATTTGAGGAAATATCACAACTTGGATCTGCATTATCAGATTCACTTTTCCCCCAATGACCACATACTGTTGCACTGCTGGAAGCTATGAATCTTTTCCAGGGTATGTAAATATGTTTCTCAGTTAAAACGTTCTGAAATTAAAGGTAAATCATCTTGTCTCTTAAATAGGAGATGCGAAGGATTGGAGGGATCCTCATAAAAATTCAAGGTATGAAGAGCCAGAACTCTGCAGATGCAACACATCACAAATCAAGAGCCAGAAAATAACTATATCTCTCCTTCAAGGTACAAGCTTAGAAGATTCTCTTGAGAAATCTAGCAAGACTCCAGGCTTCAAAAGGAGTAGCTGAAGAGTATTACTTAAAAGAAACAGAAACTCTGCTCTCCTGAAATGACCATCTGGTCTGGATTTAGTACTGAGAGGATTATTGTCCTGAAAGGGTGTAAAGTGAAATCCGTTTAAGTCTTTCAAACTTCACAAGAAGGTACCTTGAAAAGCTGTTGCCCACCTCCAGTCACAACTTGCCTTTTTCCTTGTGTACGAAAGAACTAATGGTTTATAAACTAATGGTTTATATTATATATTTATATTATATATAAATAATGGTTATTTCTTAGCCCACTTCAGCCACCCATTTCTCTTCACACTGAGAGTAAAACCAATCTTTTTCAATTCTTAGCATTATCATTTGGGAGAACATAGATACCAGCTTTGCTTTTCGGCAAAGATGCTGGGAGCAGATGAGCTCACACCTGCCATTTTGCTCTATAGATAAGGCATGAGCAGATGCATTTCCCAATCCACAATAATTCCAAGCACCAAGCAGCTGTGCAGAAACACAACACAAGTCCAACACCTCAGCTGAAAAGTTAGAACAGCAGAATGACTTCTTTGGCAAGGCTCACCTAGAACTGATTTGTACATCGGTAGCTTCAGGCTGGGTGTGGACAGTCGTGTGTTCACAACAGCATCCTGCAGACCAAAACTTTGTTGTTTGCTTTCAAAAAAACACCCTGAGACATCAAGTATCTTGCCAACACTACAGTTTTGGGGAGCGAGGAAATCCCAGTTTCTAACCAAGGGGGCAGGTAGAAACATTTGTGTTTGTGAACTTTGAAAGATTTTGCTCTCTTCAGATCAAAAATCACCTCCTAGCACCAGTTCTGGAAAGACTGGGCCTTATACTTTCAAAAACAGCTCTAGAAGTAACATGACATCTCTACAGGTGAGGATAATATTTTTTAGGACCCTTCAAAGGCCACAGCTTGTAATATATTCTTGGTTTTTAACTCTGAGACAGTCAGAGCCTGGGTTCTTCATATCAGAAATGCCACCTGAAATGACACAACTCTTAACGTTCAGCATGTTATTTTCTCCAGAGTAAAAACCCTCCAGGGGAAATTAAAAAAAAAAACAAAAAAAGAGCGCTCCTCTGTTCCAAAAATACGAAATAAAAGCTCTGCACATGAATGAAGAAGCATTGGAAAGCTCACTACTTCCTAACTGAAGACCTATCTTGGTATGCTTCTTGAAATTTTCTCTAACATTCACATGAAGGTATTTAATTCTCTAGAGAAATAAGAGACTAGCATATGCAGTATTTGACATGCTGAGTGACCAACAAAACCCACTCTGTTCCAATGCTAATATAGGGTATTTCTAAACTTGTTTCATCTGGCATTCCAGCCATGCCAGTTTCACAAAACACATTTGAGAACATTTACTTCATATTTCCCCCTCCTAGAGTAAGTTTAATGACATCCATGTTGCACATCTACAAAACTATCAATTGATATTTTTAAAATATCCAGGATTACAAAACAATCATCCTATCTGGTCAGGCACTAATTTAGTTTCTTTTGGAACTCCAAAGTGACTACTGGAATAGAAATATTTTCACAACTGACTTTACTCAGTTTGCAAGATAAGAAGGTAGAGAAGGTAAAGCCTAAATTTTTGTAGCCTGGCAACAAGCGTGCAGGAAATTTTCATTTCATAAGAGGGTTGAACTTCTCTTATAAACTGGAACTGGAAATGCCTTTGAGAAGCAAGGAAGCCAAAACCTTTAGCGTTTATTACAACAGGAAGGTGATTTCTTTTCACCAATAGCAGTTTAACCCTAAACACAGCAGGGTCTCGGGAAAAGTTGAGCAAAGTTAAAAGAAAGAAGACTGGCAGCACAACCCCTGAGCAACCTCAAGCAGTCAGTGCAAGAACAACGACCCCCACTGCATGACTGATTTCCCAGCAGTGTTCCCAAATAAGTTAACCATGTTACAGTGCAATTAAACCACATTGTCCGTATCTTTCATTTCTTTCTACATAAAAAAGAAAACAAACAAGATATTATTAAGAAGGAAAAGCAATTAAAGTTATAATACTTTCAAAGGATGCTGTTGTTTTCTAGGAAACACTTACTATGTGTATGAAGGAAAACATTTTTAAAAATTCATTAGTGAAAACCTGGTGCTCTAAGGTAACAATCTACCCTAGAAATCTGCCTCAAGAAAAAAAGAACTGGAAATGTAGCAAATGATCCACTTTTAAAAAGCACTGTCTCTTATTTCTAGAAACACCAGCTCAAAATATTCTCCTCATATTTAATCTCAAAATACTTACACTCATGGAAAAAATGTGCTAACCTTGGAGACATCTCGGACTGGACATAAGCATACAGTGTTTTAGTATAAATAGGATAGAAATAGTTTAAATAGAAATATTCTGTGGTACAGAGTTTGGCTTGCTGTTCAATTTGCAGATCATTGAAAATATTCATACAGAAATTGCTGGCCACAACTGATAAGCAACACTACAATAAATGGGCATCCTTAGTAATATTTTCTTGTAAGCCCATAAAATTTTAAAATTTATTTTGCCACATAGAGCAACAGGCAATTTTAGTAGTTAATTTCTGTACTTCTGTTATCTTTCAGAATCTTTCTTCGTTTTTTCCATCTGATAATAACATAATAATTTGGCAATAATTCTTTTAACAGTTATGCATATTGCATCCAAAGAAAGGGGGGAAAGAAAGGCCAAACATGAAACCCATCATTCTACTTGCCATAAAGCTCACAGTACTTGACTGCAAACATTCCCTGCAAAGAGTCATTGCAAAAAGCATTTTTTTCACTTTCCTTAGAAAAACAAAACCTTTGTTGCCAACATCTCTCTAACATCTGTGTGTAAATCCAGCTGCAACACATTACACCAATATATAAGAACTCTTAAGACATGCAAAATCTACAAGGATACAGTCTCAAAGTTATGGCATCGCAAAATATTTATTCCCACAGAAATCATGGCAGTGATGGATGCCTTCCTATTTTGCTGTAAATATTTCAAAAGATCCTTGCTCTGAGCCTTGTATATATATTGTTAACATTAATATACCCCTAATATATGAGCCAAGCATTAGTTTTCCCATAGTTCAGGAAGGTATAGCTGCTCACGTATAAATCAAGTCCAGTCGCAACTTTGTCTTTAAGACAGCATTGAGCACAAGCAAGTTACTGTTATCATCAGGCAGGCAAACTGTTATTGTCAGTCAGACACACAAATATGACCAAAAATAAATTACTTGAAAACAAGTAATTTAATATATATATAAGCTGGATCAAGGCCAAATGCATAGCAGAATGAAAGAATAAAATATGTTTTGAGGTAGTTTTCTCTTGCTGCATTTTAAATAAGAGATACTTCCATGAAAGAGCAGCTGATGTGTGCACAGCTCTGTAACTCACAATATTGAAACAGTCCCAGTAAAGAAGAGTAATTGCCTCTTGTACACAAGGGTTTCTCTTGTATGGTCTTTCAGTGTTCTGGGATGAAGTAGCTGAAGCATTATAAAAAAACTCTCCATGATATCCTAAACAGTGAATAGGCAAAATGAATAGATGCAGAGTGCATAGACTAGCACAGCTCACTAGGGTTATCATGTCCACCTTTTACAAGTTTTACTGAATAGACTGTACCTGATGCAGTCTGTACTACAGTCAACTAGGGCCTCGGTGAGCTGCAGTGATATGGATCTACAACCCATCAGGATGTGTTTTAAATATAAGGATAACCTTCCTCTTTCCCTCATTAATATCTTAATGTTCTGTTTTTATTTCATGATTTTTAAAGGTTAATAAAAATATTGAAGTAACATCATCTTTTTGGCGACAATGATGCAATCCTTTAAATCAACATGGGCCATCAGGAGAGCAATAGAAAAATTACTAGCTTTTTTTACTTGCTTTTTAACAGTTAACTTCTGTGCATTTCCCAAAGAATGAAGTTTAGCAGTGGAACAAAATGCCTGCTGTAACTCCAGGCAGCAGAAAATAAGCTGCCTCTGGGAAGAAATTTATTAAACTTGTCCATCCCCCTCGGAGACCCACAGTGATCTCAGAATTACACAGCATGCATCCCATCTCCAGAAGATTATGATTTGCCTTTCAGTCAGATGCTTCCTGCTGCTGGTGAAACTTAAGCTTCATTCCCTGAAAAGGTTCAGCTTGAGAATTATTGCACTGTCATGGCTACAAGGTGAAATATATGGTAGGCTCAGGGAGCTACCAAAGGAAATTGGTGGTAGAAGAAGAAAAATTACCTCTCCATTTGGAGTTTTATATAAATATATATATACATATTAGACCGTCTGCACTTATGCATTCTATAGATCTCTAAATTTTAACTGAGTATCTCATAAACACCATAATAATGACTTCATTCACCTGCAGAGCGCTGAATGGGGCCTAACAGTTTGTAACACATTAGTGTTATCTACCAAAGACATTACAAAATTTTTTCCAGACATCAAATCATTAGCAAAGCAACTCTTTCTCTTAAAAAAAAAAAAAATTAGAAAGAAGAAGAAGAAACTGTGTTTTTCTCAGGAGAAATTTGAATATCTAAAAGAAAACATTCATTCATTATAACTCCTGCAATTACATGCCATTAACAGTATCCTGAGGCATTGTCAGTGCCTCCAACATAACAGAAGAGCTGACAGCTATTTTAAAAACTAGAACTGAATCAAGTCCCCACCTGGATTTTCTTCAAATGTAGGCACACAAGGATAGGGGGGTAACTCTTGAACAGAAACCAAGTTGTTCTTTCCAACGAGAGAACAGAAAGCTCTCCACTCCTGCACTGTACAATACTGTACATGCTGTACATGGCAGAACCTGGTCCTTTGTGTCATTTTCAGGAATATGCTAAGGTTACTCAAGGAGGGAAAACCAGACAGGGCACAAAGTCATTAATGCAGACATCACCCATCCCTCCTTGAATGGGTAAGTACAACACTGGGATTACTATCAATCCAAAGCTCAGAGCCAGATCCTGTAACTATGGGGGGAAATACACTCAGCATATCAAGCAATATCCTCAGCAATAAGAATTTATGTGATTGAGTATCCAAAAGAGCAAACAGACAGTCTTTATCCAATGCCTGCAAACATAACAGTCAGACAACAGCTATTAAAATGAGAAATAAGAAAGAAAGCTATTCCGGGAGGAGATAATCCATAAACTCACTCATAGTCACTCTTGTCTGGGAGTTTTTGGTTACACATAAGGTGACCTAACATTTCTAACAGAAATTAACAATTTTTTTTCAGGCTTTGCCAATCAAAAATATATTTTTATATGGTACAGAACGTCCAATAACTTTTTCTTATGTGTGTATACATATTGTCATAGAAAATTAGTATCATGTATTCAATATATAGCTTCCATTCAGTCTCCAGGTATTGTGCTGTAGAGAGCAGTGATAGACACACTTTGCTTGTCTGTATCCTCTCTGAATGATCCTTCCAGACATCCTTCTGTTGACATTCTGCAATTACACTTATTCTTCTCCTGCACCAGATCTCAAATTTTTATGCCCTTTCCCAGAACTGTTATGATCAGTCATTTACCGCTTTAGCCAAACCCTTTCCCTCTTGACTATATTTTTTTAATTCTCTCTTTTTATATCCCCTTGTTGTTTTATTTAAAATATAGAGTGAGTATTCAAAAGATTGGGGCAAAATATGAACCAAGGCAAAATACAGTAGAGTTGTTTTTAACCCTACTGATAACTGCAAGACTCCTATTGAAAGGTCTCTATTTTTTTCTTATTGTACTCAGCCAGAATTTGTAGAGATAGGACAGAGAAATTCTATACAGAACACAGACTGAAGAGCATATATACTCAGATTTTTCTTTTCATTTTCTAAGATGTTTTCTCATATTTGGAAAAGAAGAGCTATAACACATAACACAAATAGAATAGATTTTAACATACAATCTTAACATTCTTATTGATTTAGAAAGCTGACTAATGAAGTTATGCTGTATTATGCATGCTAAGAATTTTTTAAATGTTAAGAATTAATAAGGAACTTTGAGATGTCTTTCAGAGTGCATCTCTTCAATGGAAAGTTGAAAAATCTACTCCTATAATTGGAAAAATAATCATATTCTCACTTGATAAAAATTTTGATGGATGTACCAGTTTCAGAGACAAATTCTATAAATTGATTAGACAACAGAGATTTTATCATTGCAATTTCTGAGACTCAAGAATACTATAGAAAATTTCAGAGGTTCTTCATAGATAAATACAATTTTATACAGATTTATATACTGATTTATACAACAGATGAAGGTTTTGTGCAGAGCGAAATTCTTGTACTCTTGACAATTCAAATCATTTAGCCATACCTGAGCACATGGCTTCAAAGCAGGTTAGTATACAACCTGGAATCCAGTGTACAGTATCACTCCAAGATGTCTTTAATTAGCAAGCACATGGAAAGCTCAGAAACTAGTTCCATATGCAGAAATTTGAATTGCCAAGCAATAGGATAAGAGGTAATGGCAGAAACTGGTGCACAGGAAGTTCCACCTGAGCATGAGGAAGAACTTCTTTATCGTGCAGTGACCGAGCACTGGAGCAGATTGCCCAGAGAGAGTTTGGGGTTTTCCTCACTGGAGGAATCCAAGAACTATCTGGATGCAATGCTGTGCCATGTGCTCTAGGATGACCCTGCTTGAGCAGGGAGGCTGGACCAGATGACCCACTGTGGTCTCTTACAACCTTATCCACTCGGTGATTTTGTAAAAGGAAGGGAAGAAAAAGATGAAGTAAACAAAACTGTTGGTTAGTCTCCATTTTAGGCACATCAGATTATACATGTACAGCACTTCTTAGCTTTCAAAAAATTTCAGAAAG
Organism: Grantiella picta; assembly: GCA_013397955.1. NCBI lineage: Eukaryota > Metazoa > Chordata > Aves > Passeriformes > Meliphagidae > Grantiella > Grantiella picta. The sequence continues at coordinate 816,299 of VZRM01006014.1, read as the reverse complement.
CATACATACAGAAAACACAATTTTAAGAAGATATAGTGGCATGCTGTCATCCTAGATGTTCAAAAAATTCTTACAAGTATGGAAGTATTTTGGGAGATTACTTAAAGCATTTTAATGCATCACAGTAAAACTATTTTATTATTTCAGATTGTACTTTAAAATCCTGGAGTACTTTAAAGCACTTGTTCCCTATGTATTATATCTATGGCACTGCAGTATTTCTACAATATTATGTCTCTTGTTTGAGTGATACACATTTTACACAAGGATGGAATTTAAGCAAATGGGAGGATTTGTATATTCCATGCAGTCTGTAGCTGGTGCCTTGCCTGCCTTTCTGAAATGAAAGGATTAAAGCAGTAAACTACAACTCATTTCATTCACAATAAAAACTGTGTAGAAGAAAACATTATGTCCCAACTGATTACAAAAGCCTATTTAATGAAATGCATATTTTTGAAGACTCAGAGGTATAGTAATATTTGCACTATTATTTAAGAACCATTAAGTACGACTGTGACAGTAACGCTATTAAACATTTTATAGTCTGCTCAGTGCAGGTTTATTTTCCACATCAACTTTCGCTCTTTTACAATATTGTTCTAATAATTCAACGTCTAAGCAATGCCTCACTTCAACAGATTAAGGTTAGCAGGACATTTTTCTGGAAAGGGATAAAAAACAGTTTTCTGGCAAAAAGCCTACCTCATCTACATGAATTATAAGTAGTTTAAAATAATTTGCTGTCTCCAGGTCTCTCTAACCTTGCAAGTAAAATTTTAAGTGTTTCAGAGGCAAATTTACATAAATGCAATAAAAGTTTCAAACCTTGGATTTGTACTTCCCAAAGTACCTTTTTGCCGTTAACATTTGGGTTTAATGGCAATAAGAAATGAAGCCTTTGTTCTAGCTTTTGGAAGTAACAGCATCTCCTTACAGTTCTTTGGATGAAAATATTCATTAGCTAAATGAAGTCAGAATATGAAAGTGACTTAAAGGCAAGGAAAAGAAAGCCTAATCTTGATCAGCATGTGGAAAGCATCCCCCAGGTGGGCCCTGGTCAGGTGCTGATGCAGAATTCATAGCTAACCCCACCCTGAGGGCAATGTGCTACTGCTTAGAGCTGATGTGGATGCACTTTTGACCCCAGGCAAACGTATGGGTGATGAGGGTTCAGAATCTACTTTGACAGCCAGAAGCATTAATTGTTATGAATTTTGGATAAACAAATAGCCCTGGTAATCTCTGTAAATCATACCACATTTCTGAGTCCACAGCTGGTCATAAAGTTTAGATCTAGATTTTTGACCTTTGATGTCTGTCTGTCTCAAACCTCTCTGATAGAAATGGTCTTCAGCTACAACCAGGATCTAAATCGTACCTGAGTCTAAGGCTGTTCAGTTATGCCACTCAATAAAAATACTTTCTGTTTAAAACCAAAATCGTTTTTAGGCTATATATTGTGTCATGACATTTGGCCAGACAGAAAAAAAAGCCTAAATACCTTTACATCAGTGTCTACACTAGTTCTGGTGGCAGGAAGTATTGAACAAAATATATTTCCCACTGTGAAGAAATGCATTTCTGCACAAAGTTAAATGTTTTTCATTTGACCTAAACGCCTGTTACAATGGCAAACATTATCAAGTGTCATTTGGTGAGAAGGGAAGTATGAAAATAAAAATCTCAATTATTAAGCAAGTAAAATATGATTTAAGGCAAGCACAGTGCATTAATAAGAGCAATTAACACTTTTGGGACAGCTACCACACAGCACTTCTCTATGTTAAGACTCTAGATGACAAAATATTCTTGATTCATATTATGAGCTTGATTCACATTACATATTAAGTTCCTATACACTGATAATTCTGGCACCCATCTAAAACACAAGATTATCCGTATTAATCAATTGACAATCATTAAAACTCCACACATAATAAAAAAAAGAAAGTTATTTCTGTTAAGATACTTAGCATTAGTCAATAATCCTCCCGAGAGTTCATTTCAGTCACTTTATCCTTGCAAATCCAAAAGATTATTTAAGGTTTCTTTCTGCCATTTTCCAATATGTCCATTGTGCATTCCTGCTCTAGCATAGCACTCAGTGCATTTTTTACAAGTAATCCTATAAAATAGCATTACCCTGTTTAAGAAGTTTTAAGACATGCAAAATACTTTAGAAAATATATGAGTCTTCAAAACCTGAAAAAGAAGTTTGTTAGATGTTACATTGAAGGTTTTCCCATGATGCTTATAAGGGTAACACAAATTATCCTCTCACTTTTTTCCTCAGTCTCAAAAAATTTAAGACTTTAACTAAATCTACCCTGGGTTCAAAGACAAAATTAATGATTTTTTAAGAGACATGTAATACTTAATATTATTATATTATACAATTAATTGAAAATGCACAGAAAAATAAAAAATTTGCAGAGTGAATGTAACACATAGAAGAGCCCAAACTTGAACTTATAAATTATGAACAGTAAAGTAATATGACAGCAATTTGCTAAACATAGCATGGATAACTGCCAAAGTGTGTTGTGCTTTATAACACAGCTTCTAACCAAGTTTACTTATATTTCGGTTTCTACAAACTTTTGATGGCTCAATCTTACTATAAAAGTGTACGTATTAGCAAAACACGTGACAAACCTCCCGTTATGGAGAGTCCTATCAAGCATCTTAAAAATAATAACAAATAAACTTCCTGAGCTTTAAAACACAGTTTGTGTAACTTTCTGGTAATTATTAGCCTTTGTTGAGAGGCAGATAAGTACTGGGACCAAAAAAATACAGTGAATAATTGCCCAGGTAAGAAATACAACACATCTGGACTTTTCTTTTAATAACGTTTCCCCCCCTAAATCTCCATGAAAAGCAAGCAATGGAAAGAGGACACCAAAATTCTAAATATGGGACAGACACTTTTAAGACAAAAAAATTAGGTAAGTTTTTGCATACATAAGAATTTTTTACCCCTAGGCTACCTCAAAAGTTTCTCTCATTTCTCCCAAACACTAATCATTCTAATAAACGGTACCTCTAAAGTTTCCTACACCCTCAGGCCTCCACAACTACAATAAAAATATTGAAGAGGAAAGAACTGAACACAAAGACTGAAAAATTTATTTTCCAACTTTCAGCAACTAGCTCTTTCCTCTTTTTATTAATTAAGAATTCTTATTACAGGTTTTTCACTTGGCAGCTGATACTTCAGTGAAGTACTGGAAAATACTCCTGGCTCCCCAGTGTGATTTCACAGCTGTTGACTGAAGAAAAAGAATATTTGACCATGTTGATCAAAAGTCCTAAACTTTTCAACTATTAGAAATATTAGGAAACTCTTTCACAGTTATGTTTTTCAATCCTTCTTCTTCTCTCAGCCTTCCTTTGCCTAATCTTATTTATATTTTTTTCTTATTTCTTTGCCTCTTCATTTATAATAACCTGCTCTCTCATCACCTGCCTTTTTCTGCTTTTTGTTTATTTTTCATTTCTAGTAATTCATCTTCCTTCCTTCCAGCCCACAGTTCTGCCGGGAGATAAGGTATATATGAATATAGAGAGAAAAATTTTGGTTTCATTGAAGTTGATAACACAGCTCTCACTGACAGCAGCAGAGACAGGATTTTAGCTGTGTACTGATATTTGATATGAAACTTCCAAATAGTTTTCTCTCTTTTTTGCTTTGCACATGGATTTTTGATAGACAAATTACTTCAGAAAAGTTAAACTGCACCCCCTATTCATAATGGCAAACGTTATCTGACATCCACACATAATACAACACATTTCTGAATGCACTATCCTTTAGAAATTACAGTCTTCAAACTGTTGGAGCTGTAACTGCTTTGTCCTTCTTTGAAAAGGACCTCCTGTCTCATGTGCTCTCTCCTTCCCCTGAATCCAGTAAGGAGACCAAACTCTACCCCCAATTCCAGGCTGCTGAAGCTGATGCTACACAGAGAGGTCATAACCCAAGAGCCATTAGAAAACTATTTTCCTTGCATCTGTGTCACCATCCCACAGCCCCAGGTATTTTTGTTGGGTTTTCTTTGCCTTTTTACAGTTAGCCATCAGATTTTTATCCTTCTAGTTACTAAATGCTTTTCTTTACAAGTGCATAAATACATTTCACATTAGAGTCCAATCTCACTCATTAAAATTTAAGTCAAGACATACTTCCCTCATCATCTGAGCTGCTCTAGATTCCTTCTGGTAGAACAGTGCAGTTCTTTGGAATTTCCTTTGCAAAGTTATCAACTGAATCCTTTTAACTATTCTGTCATTTCACTACCTTTTTTCTGGCAGCAATACCCCAGCACGGATGGCACGAAACATTTGTCCTTACAGATTGTTGCTTTGTTCAAACAGCTGTTCCTCATGCACTAAATATAAGGTAGATGATACAAAAAGACTTCGTGAAGCCATATTTCAGGATGAAAGTTTTATGGCTTTAGTGTTGCTTACAAATCAATTCCTCTGAGTTGGGCTACCATTAGCAGCTTTTAAGATTGCCTAGAGCTGTGTCATTCACTGCCGTTTTGACACGTTAATGCATTAATGGTAAGTGCAGGCTGACATAACTTCTCTGAAGCACTATTACAGTAATTACTAGGAGCCTTCGATATGACATGCAAAGTTAAGAAAGGTGACAAAACAGTACGTAGATACTCACACACTCCTAAAGCATTCCTTCAACACTGACAGCTTGTAATTAAGAAACTATGAAAACATTGTGGCAAGGATTGTCTGCTATGTACAGTGTCAGAGAAAACAAGCGTGAATGAAAAAGGCAATTATGGGGAAATGATGGCTGGTGCTATCAAACAATTCCATCTCAGTAAAAAGAGGTTAAGATAATCAGGTTAAAAAGTACTCAGTTGGCTCACTTCAGTTCTTTCATAGAGAAAAATGTTAAAACCTCATTAGTGCTTTGTGAAATGATGCAAATTTGCAAAGACATTTAGGAGGCAGCAGATGGTAGTAATGAAACCTGAGTCTGTGTTTAGAACCTTTGCAACTTGGAACAAAATGCATTTCTGGATTTCTTCAATTACCACAGATGTGTCCTGAAGTAAATTAGTGAGATCATGGAACATTATCTGGAAAAGAGGTCTTTACCACTACAAATCATTTTCCTTTATTCTTTCTCAATCAGGTTTATTTTCCCTAAGATAAACATTATTCTGAAATAAAGATTAAGATCTCTGAACATTACCTCCTTCCATCTAAGAAAAACCACTCTTTCATCTCCCATACATATTGTTTCATAAATCTACTGATTCAGTGGATCAAGTTCTTCAACAGCAAAAGTTCTCAGCTGTCCTTCTTTCCCTTGGAATGAAGGGTCAAATATTCCCAATAACTGTCATTATTTGACAGTTCACTGCCTCACGGTCTGTTGTGAGGCACAGACTGGAGTGCTCTGCAGGAGTAATTCCTCGAAAACACCTTTGTGATGTTGTGCGACAGATGGATTACCTTGAGCAAACAAGTGCTTCTGGCTCGAGGCTGCACACAGCAATCCTTGGGATTCTGAAGGCTTTACTGAACATTTAAACATCACGCCTAAGATGATGAAATCACTATTCTTACAGAAACAAAGCTTCATAAAATTTCTGTAGGTCATTCACTCTTGGTAGACATATGAAAAGAAATATAAATACATGTGATATGAACCCAAAAAACTAAACCTTCTAAAAGCTGTTCAATACATTTGAAGTTACTCAAAGGGACTGGGGGTTTTTGCTTGCATGTGAAGAGGTGGAGAGCGGTATTAACCTTTTCACAAGGTTTATTCTATGTTGTTGAAACACTTCCTGCCAAAAACCCAGCTGGAAAAGACTATTACTTCCTTAACACCCCAGTCTGCAAATGTCAGGTCAAGAAATAGCCATCCTTAAAGTCATTTTAGATACTTGCAGTATAACCACTTTCAGCACGTGAATAGTTAACTCTTGCAGGAAAACATATTTTCAAATCACCATACCTAAAGATAAATTGGTGTTTTGCAAGAACAAGAGCTGATTACGGACATCAGCATCTGGATGCTAATTGTCTACAACCATAAACTACTTCTATATTTAGCCAAGGACACATTTTAAATCACTGCAGTTTATTTTATAATCTGAAATGAACAGCAAGAATATGGGTGATATTTTAACTGATTCATAAATATTTAAAAGTCTGCTGATTTTCAATCATATCCTTCTGCAATCTGTTTTTCATAAATACTCAATTTAGTGACAGTCTATTTTCAGCAAAATAGCACAATTCTCATTCTACTAGAAAAAAAATTAAAATAACAGAAAATATTTAAGACTAGGAAGATTCTTAGCATGATTTATTGCCTAAAAAGTACTAATGTATTTCACAAGAATGCTAAAGCTCTATTTCCGTTCCTCCTATTCAGAAATTCTAGTTTCCAGCTTGCCAGTTTGATATATAGTTCTTTATATGTCTCAAGTTTTTCACTGTTTTCATAAGTATAAAGCTGATTTGACATCAATATTTATTTTTATTCATCCCAGACAAGAATATTTGAACTTGAATAATAAATATATGATACATAATACATAATATACTTCTTGAAAAAAAATCCCAGGAGGCTTTTTGGTGGGAAAAAAACTAAAAGAAATGTTTTCTCTGCTCTTTCTACAGCATACAGAAATTTTAGGTTTAGATGTAAACTAATCCCATGGTAAAGATTTTATCTGTGAAGAACCACCAGCCAGTTTAGGCAAATCAATGGTACACAGCAGCTATCATATGCTGGAACATTCAATGGTACATATGAATATATAAATACATACATTTATAATTTTTTTTTTATTTTAGATATTCCCTTCCCCCACCATAACTGGATGGTTTTGAACAGCCAGATATTTGAAGTATAAGGTGACAACCAGTGGTGTTTCTCTATCAATAAAATGCTTTGTGGCCACACTCAGTGCACTCTGACAGTCACAAGCTGACTCTAGTGCAATGCACTAGAACAGTACAGCACTGACTTTTGCCCTTCACTCCCTGTACATGCTGTCCTAACCTCTGTGGAATGAACAACTTCAAATCCCATCCCTAGTCCCATAAACAAAGCTGCTTTCAAGAAATTTAATAGTTGAATATCGTAAGCATATCCTTTTCACAGGCCTCCTTTTCCCCAGAACTAAATAAGCAAAAGTCAAAGCCTGCAAAGTGCTCTTTCCAACATCATTAAAAGTACTTGAAATCCTTCAGATGACATCATGCTGTGATGACAAAGACTCCTGTAATACAGAGTTAGTAATTATATTTATGTATGTCAATAGCAACTCAATAGCTGTTCCTCAAAAAAACCAAAGTTCCCTTGGGAAGAAAATTTATTTTTAGGACAAGTGAAAAAAAGTACCCAAAACAAGACAACACTTGGTTACTCCAAATTAAGTTGCTTTCTTAAGAGACACAATTCAAGTTATTTAATTACACAAGGCTATTTGGAAACCTTAACAACTTCTTTCTCCATAAGAACTGAAGGACATAAAAGGAAAGTTATGTATAGCTCAGTACAACACACAGAAGAATTAGCTACTTTCTTAACAGATCCCTTTAATATGAAGATTTAAGTTAAAGCAAATCCAATTGATGGTGGAATGATAGCTGTGAAGTGTCTTGCTAATGTGTTTTGATTTTATTTTTTTAGTTGGGGAAGAAGACAAGAAAATTCATGAGAAATATAGAGGCTGTATCCAGGATCAGTTGAATTACTTCAAGTTAGAAAATCCAAAATTAAACAAAAGCCTTTGAATTAGACAGAACTGAAATACATCAAAACAAACAGAAGCATTGCTCACCTAGAAACAGACACACATTTTGTTCAGTTAGAAGCACAGAAAGCAATTACAGCACATCAGATGAGAATAAACAAGTGCAGAAACAGCTATTAAAGATTTACACGTGCATTTTATGCTGTAGTTTATGGTCAAAGAGTGCAATGTCAAGGAAGAGATGATCACGAATACTTTACTACTGCAGTGAGCTTTTCCAAGTATGTTTAAATGAAACAAACAACATTGCGTAGAGATGGATAATATTGAAAACTTTAGAAAATCTAATGTAAAAAGAGTTCGTAGATGATTTAGCCTGTTCTGCATGAATGAAAAACAGTTTCAACTCTACACATTTAAGAAGGATTCAGATGTATCACTTCTGGAGTTAATACAAACACTTTTTTTGTGTTTTCTCTCTTTCAACAATAGCAATTTCTTTGTAATGCAATTTGAGGAACAGTATTATAATGTGCTGTTTTCTATGGCACACCATAAATCTTCATAGCAGCTGGGATGTATGTTGAGCTGTAGACTACTCACCCAGTGAAGGCTAAGATTTATGAACTGCAAACAGATAAACACGTTTTTTAATTTTCAAATTATGAATTCTGACATCACAGAACATAACCCTTTGACATAAAAATCCATCTATCAGGATCTAATCTAAAGCTGGACACAAGACACTAGAAGGAAAGGTTCACTCCATTTCTAGAAATCCTTTATGTCACAAAAATAAATCTCAAATCAGTACAAACTATAAGGAAAAACCTAAAGCCACTAGTAAAGAATCCCCAAGAAAAAGGGAGGAAAGAATATACTGCAGAGTTTCTTTTTCTGTAAAAAGTAAACACAAGAACCTTGAGCAATACATTGTCTCTCTGGAAAGCTTCTTTGCAGGAGCAAGACATTTATATAATGCCTAATGTACTGCATTCCTCTTTCATAAAGATTTCATAAGTATGGAGTAAAATAAACAAAATGACTGAAGCAACGGCCTTGGGGAAACAAGTAAACAGAGCTACAGAGCTCATTTCATATGCAAAAACAATAATGAGGAAAGATCAGTTATTGCAGTTCTAATAACAAACAACAGATGGTTCATAACAGAAACTTAAGTAACACTGTGTTTCAGGTGAGCAATCCACACCAGGGAATGGAATATTTTCTGCCACTGCCCTAGATTTTCATTTTGCTCTGGAAGTACAAAGTAAATGCCACAGCATCCTGGTCTTCCCCACAGTATTTTCTTGCTGCACATGGGCATTGCTGTGACACAAAATAGCTGGAATTGTCCCCAAGGCTCCCCACTTTCTCAGCCAACACACATACAGAAAGGGTTCTTGGCACCAAAAGCTAATAAAATAACAAAAATAACTTTGAAAATGTCTGTGCTGGATACAGTTTCAAATTATAGTTAAGAAAATCCGCCTAGTTGCAGCTTTCTACATGATCATTGTACTGAAATACACCTCAGCAGGATCTGAGAATAGGTGAGTATTTGCTTCAGGTTTCTGGCAAGAGCAAAACAGTGGAAATCACTGTGGAACTCTAAGTTACATACACAGATTTTCTGCCACACTCCCTCCCCTGCCTAAATTTTCCCCATACCTACAAGGAAGACAATGGTATCTATCTCAAGCCTCATATTTGATTCATTGTTGATCCCATGCAAAATGAGTGTTCAGAACAATAGTTACAACAACAGATAATTTTTCATATAAGAAAATGAAGAAGAAGAGGTTACAAACTTGAGGTGGATAATAGAGTTTTGCCTTGTTATCTCTAAAAGCAGTTGGACAAATTGGTTAACTATGTCTTTAGAAAAAGCAATTCTACATAAAATTTTAAAAAGTAGATCTTTCAGGTTTCACGTTCCACAGCCTTGATTCAACTTGGAACAGATCTAAAAGTGGTCAGAGAAACAAAGGACATCATTTGGATTAACTGACATGTGTCATGCACTATTTCTTTCAAATACATTGGTGTTAAATCATGTTTAAAATAATAAATCATCATATCTTTTCTTGGGGATATATGAAGCAAGAGCACAATTCATAATCTTAACACACACCTTGTGTAGCTGAAGTGACACAACGGGAACCAAGTAGTTCTGTCTGACCACGACACAACTGCAGCAAGGCAACCACTGACAGAGCACAGCCTCAGCAATCTGCCTGTGTTTGCGGCCATCCCCTATTTTACCTTCACCCAAACCTGTCCCACAGGGTGCACACAGGAACCTAACCCCAACCTCTGAGAATCCTGAGTCTGAAGTAGAATTAGCAGTAGCTTTTCCTGTGGTACTAAAATAGCCCAAGGCATCAGTAGTTTTGCTTCTGTACTAACTTCAGTAGCTTATTCTTTAAAGTAAATAAAATAGGTCATTTTAGGCACTCAAAATTCATCTGATTTTGCAAAGCAGCCTGCACGGCTACATTTACTGAACTGTGATAACAACTTTTATCACTATTGCCCAATAGATGGAATAAATCGAAACAAATATTCCTAAACAAAGGTTTCAGAATACCAGGAGTATATTTCTACATTGAGTTTCAGACATTTAATAACATTTTCTTACTTTTACCTTTGCAGTTTCTTGATTGCAAAGGCACCTTTTCCACATCTGTGTGAAATCCCGGCTTATATAAAAGCTATAGTTGCTTAAGAATAGAAAATATATCCAAAATGAAGATAAATGCAAAGGTGCATAAACAGGCATGTAGAGAACTGCAAAACAGCTTCCTAGCTGTACTTTATAGTTCACCTGTATTAACAGGTGAAGAATCAACAGAAAAAACCTGTGCTCCAATCAACCTGTTTATGATTTCAAATACGAAATACCAGCATATGAATCTAAGTTTCATATTTCAAATATGAAATACCAGCATGTGTTACTACAAAACAGACAAGTGTTTGTTTTCTCATGCACCCAAACACATCTAATGGGACAGACACCAACTGATGTGTGTGTACTGCTAGTGGAAACCATGAAGCTCACTAAAATTCAACTCACATGCAAATTACATATTTGTGACCAAAACATCACCCTGTCTGTTCAGAAAAAAACATGAATATGACTTCTCTGGGTCACAAAAAATGGCGTTATGTGACAACATAACTTGAGTTCGCATTTGAGATATAGGAAATTTTAAATATTTCCAGTAATTGCATTCCAAGAGATACTGAGAAACACATGAAAACAATAAACACATAAAGGATTGTCTTAATTTTTTTTTCTATTTATTATTTGTCAAGGACAGAAATGTTTATTTTATTTTGGAGGAAAGCAACCTCCAAAAGCTGTAAATGAAATTAAAGCTACCTGTCAGTTTACATGCCAAATGCATATGCTAATTGATACACAGCCGAGCATTTTCAGCAGACCCCAAACATTTGATAATTTCCAGACCTCCTTGCAATGCTGAAGCTGCATTAGATCACAGGTTGCATTTAACCATACATGATAGTAGGACTCCTGCATAGCAGAGAGGAAAACTCTGGAGAAGGCACAGAACTTGTGGAAAACTGCCTCCCTCACGGAGAAGGAGTTCACCGTGAATTTGGGAACATTCAGAGTTAAGCAGTGACTCTGGGCAAAGACTTTGCAGGACTGCAATTATGACCTTAGTTGCTTTCATTTCAGACAGGCCACCTTTAAATACCTCCATCCTTCAGCAGCTCTTGGAGGTGTATGTGAGGTCAGCTGTGATTATCCTGCCTTTGACTAAAAGAAAGACACTAAGTAACTCAAGTACTAATTATTTAAGGCTTTTTTTTTTTAGAACTCTTTTCAAAGATTATTAACACATTTTCTCAGTATTGGACATGACAGATAGACAGACTATTTCAATAGTTAATCAAGCAGTGTAAAATAGTAATGAAAAATTTCACATATAATTCCACATAGACTTTCATAACAGAGTTTAATTGAGCTCTAAGTGACTTGAAACAGTTCAGTTGGTTCCTTTCATAAAATTTCACCCATTCTGAATTCTCATACAAGTGTGCTTCTTAAAAATGTCACTTTAAAACGTTATTTCTGCTAGCAATTGTTTACAACTTTGTATTAAATCAGAACAGTTTTAATTCTGTAGTATTTCAAGATGTCTATGTCTTCTTATGGGTTTTTGCTAAAAAAATATTAATGGAAATGTAAGATGAAAGTCATAGCTTAATCCCCTGAATATATGCAAAATATTCATGTCTCTTCTGGTATAGAAGTGTTATTGATCCTACTGGAAAGGTTTTCCTGTATGTTCATGAGAGAGAGAGATTTGAACTTTTTTTTTTTTAAAAAGGTACCTTATTTGGAGAAACCCAAAAGACTCAGATAAAAACATTAGAGTTTTGAGATTTCTTACTTCTACTTAGATAAAAATCTCTTTAGCATAATGGGAATTTCTGAGTAAACACTGCAAGAAGTGGTTCTTTATTAAAAAAGTCCTTTATATTATTAATGAGATTTCTATATGTGAAATTAAGACATTCTAGGTGCAAGAAAATGAGTCTGGACTTAATGAAACTGAAGCTTCTTCAATTTTCTACTCCAAAAATTGTGTGAAAATTCCACATATTCACGTTACAGTAATTCTCTTATTAAAAGCGTGTTTTTAGTCAGTTCTGGGGAGCAAAAAAAAAACCCAGCTTTTGAGTCAAGGAGACAAGTATACACAGGCAAATATTTTAACCACAGCTTGAGACTACAAATAAATAACAAATATTCAGGATAGAGTATATATGCCGTATGTAAAATCAAGTGACAGCCAAACACAGATGAAGAACACACACTTCTCTGCATGTGGATGTGTACAATGGCAGGAGATGCACAGAAGCTCAGCACAAATCTGGGAGATTCACGTCTCTCCCTATTTTCCATTTACATGAACCTAATTACCAATTCTGATATCGAAGAAAACATCAGGCATATGGTAAACTGAAGACATGACAGCATTATTTTATAGAAGCTACAATTCTGCTAAAATCGATATGACTAGCTTTTAAGAAGCAAACCATTATTTATAATCCTGGGGGAAAAAAAAATTAATATTTATGACATCATAAATCTCCATAGAAGCCAGTGCCTACTTACAGAGGTAAAAGAATTATAGGTTGTTAGGAAGTCTAATTGTTTTGCCAAAATCCCATGGAATGCATATTGCAGTGCCTAAGTCATCAGCCTCATCTTCATCAGTACATCATAAATGCCACTATGTAATTTATGTATTCCACTATGCCAAGTCACATTAAGTTTTCTATGTCAGAGAAATATTTTGGGAGGAACTGTGAAAAGACTGAAATAGAGATTTCTTCATACTCACTTCAAAGGTTCTGCTAATTTTTAAGAACTTTAAAAGATGCCACCGCTCACAGCAATTTAGAAATCCAGTAGAGAAAATATCCTGTGAATAGAAAAGTGCATTTTCTCTGCCAGATTAGATACCAGTCAAGCACAGCCAAGGGGAGGCTATTATAAAACACCATCCTCTTCATTTATTTGGGTTCTCCAGGTAAAATTTTGACTAGTCTGTCAAGCTGCCTCATGAACATAATAATTCTTATTAAGGATTCCTCCGAGCAACCAGTAGAAGTATCATAACACCTGCAGACACTGCCTGAGAAAGCCAAACAAATTATGGTAACTAGACACAAAATCTGTGGAATTTGAAGGACAGTTTAGAAAAACATGCAGAACTCTGAAACAGAGAAATTTGAATTCAATAACTATGCTTCTGAAGCATATGCTTGAAAAGTATACATTTGAAACACACAACATTCTGCTAAAACTGAGAATAAAAATTTTATAAACACAAAATACAGCAAAGGAAAAACCCCTGAATCTACCCGTATTATTTACTCTCATTAACTATATTTTTTTTATAATAAGCTGGCTACCATTAAAAATGTTTCAGGTAACAACTGCACAAACATCAAGCAACTTGAAACATAAGAATGTCCAAAAGATTTTAAAAATATATATTATGTTATATTATAAAAATGAATATATGTTAGAGGACATTAGAAGTATTCAAAGCATTCCAAAAAGTTATTCAAACCCATAAAACTAAGAACTAGCAACAATTAGGAGTTGATATTTGCACAAATAACTATAACTTCAGAATGACATCCTGGTAAACATTACCAGATTTTGTCAGACTTGTCAGCAATCTGTCCAAATTTCATACTGAGTATCATCTGTAGATAATAAGCACAGAATGCTGAGACATTTAGAGACTTTCTGTTCAGAATTTAATCCTACTCTTTAGGAAAAATTTGCTCTGCTGTAAAAAAGAGTAAAAGTTAGTAAACCAGTAAAGTAAAAGAACTAAACTTAATAGCTTGTATCAAATGGATAGGTATATTTGGTATAAATGGAAACTGTGTCTAAAAAGCAATATATAGGAAGGAAAATGGAGACTGTAATTGCCTTAATATAGCACATCATTGGTCTGTCTAGTTCAGCATTTTGTCTTCAGAAACATGCATAAAAAATGCTTAATGAAGCAAACTGGACATGCATAAATCATCAGCTGCCTTCAGCTAATGCTTCATGAACTCAGAGCTGACTTTACAGCATTAGTATTTAAAAAGGGCAACCACAGACCAATCTCAAACTATTCTTAGAGGGGGGAAAAAAGTGCATTCAAATCTGCAACTATCTTTTCCACAAATTTTATTTTGCATTTTTGTGGGGGTGGGCAGGGGTAAAAAGTGCATTCCCTTCCACTCCTTGGTATTCAGGTTCTATCTATTGATGTAGAATAATTTATTTTGTCAGCCTATTTTTTAAAACCTTGTCTTGCGATAATTTAGAAACATAATGAATTACAGACGTAGGGCTACTGCAGGTTTGCGTGAATTGCTTGCTCTTGAAGAGTGTGATTACTTTCTCCTGTCTTGTGAATATCTCTTATTTTATACCAGTAATTCAACTACTCCTTGTTTGTTCCAGTTCCTTATGAATACACATATCCCTGCTTTATAAAACAGAGAGAATAATTTATAAATTGCCATGCAGTTAATGAATCACAGTAAAAACCACATTGTAAGAAATGGCTAAATGCAGAGATAGCAAAAAGACATAAAATCCAATTAATTTACTGGTTTTCAGTACCGTAAGAGCCAGAGGAAAGAAAAACTGCAGGATTACAGTGATAGGAAGTTCACTCTGAGTTTATAACTAGTCTATCAGGTCAAAGGGACAAAGAGCAGCAGAACAGGATGTTTGTTCATTAGAATCTCTTTTCAAAATGATGACCCTCAACAAATCTCTGCAAGGCAGGGTACGACAAAGAGCACACACCCTGTCCTTCCTCATCCTCACATGCCCAGGGGCCTGGCACTGAAAGCAGCACTGAACCTTTCACAGTGGCCACCTTCTAAACACGATTCGATGTGCGTTCCCCGACTCACCTCTGATTTTGGGGATTTTCTTCACTTTGTGAGTAATTATTCAATTATTTTACGCAATCATTTTGAGTAGAGGAGTCTGTTTTGGATTCAGTGAGCAAAGAATGAGCATGAGGGAGAAATCATTTTAATGGTGGAAAGCTAAATGTTACGCCATGCACTTAATGATGGTCATCCTTCCGCAGCTATATTCCCTGACCCTTGAACAGCATCTCCTCTGTTACCATTGTCACTCAGTTTATCTAGCATTATGCCATTGTGGCCATTCAGCTGCACGACTAGCTCATGAAAGGAGGCTGTGGGCCTCTTCAGGTCTATTGTAAACTCTGTCTGGTGAATGGTTTGTCCCAGTCGGGGTTCTGCCCTGCTGCATGGGAAGGCAGCATCCTTAACTCATGGTCAGCTGAATTCTGGTATGGCATTATTAGATGGACTGAATGAGCTCTTTGTTGATATACCAGGAAGTCAGAAAAGAAAATCGATCTACTTTTCAAACAGATCCTTCCCTCACTAGAAATTGCCTGCACAGCATCTTCTCTAAACAAAGTAGGATTCATTCTCAAAAGAAAAATTAGGGTTCTACAGCAAGTAGTATCCAGTTGATCTCATATGCCTGCTGGGTAAAAATATATGAAGAAATACAAGACCCACAGTCTTGAAAAAAAAGAATGAAATTTCCTTTTATTCAGACTTAACTTCAACTGCATAGTTTCATGGCATAAGTCTGTGTTTGATGTTATAACGAAATACCACTGTTCATATGCTACTGAAGAATTCTCCTAGAAGAGACTTTTTGTATTACAGCATTCCAGTCCAGCTCAGAAAAGGTTCTTTAATTTATATCACTTGTGGCTGTGTTATTTCTTTTTTTTTTTCCTCTCCTCTGGATGTTCCACTTACAGACAGATTTTAAAAAAAAAAAAGAAACTTTCTGTTTGTTACTGTGGTTGCAATTTACACCACTTGTTACCAATTAACAAGTAGAGCTGGAATTCAAACACTTCTCAAGTGCAGCAAATTATGTGATCTGCCTCGTTCTAATTCTCTATATTCCCATTAAATTTCAGCAACCCTTTATTGCAGGGATCACACAAAAAGTACAACAGAATTTTTTGTAAATGAACCAATGCTTTGTTAACAGTAGGAATACCAAATTTCAAGTTCATTATTAAAGGAAGCTCATTAAGAGTTTCTATGCATGTTCTCAGTGTGCTTGATGTCTACTGAATCCACCAAATTAAGGAATGAGAGAGGATGGTAAATTAAACATTTTAAAAGCCCATTTCTTCCCATTCTTTCTCTGCCTTCAGATGCTGTCAGCATTAGAACTGGTAATACCTGCACCCACTTCAGGCCAGAAATTATCTGTGGTTCCACTATTACTGTTCAAAAGGACTGGCAAACAGTACTTTTTCTTTTCCTGACTCAAAGTGGGCAAAAGGTGGACATGATCTGTTTTTCAGACCAGATGACAAGCTTATTGCCCAGGGCTAGTGATCAATAATGCAGAAGTCACAAAACCCATGTATGTTTTCCTTTATGGTTCTGCTCTCTGGGCTCTCTTATTTTTCACAACTACAAAACATGCAAGACCATCATGATGCTCTGGGGAAAACCATCACTGGGTAATGACAACAATTTGGTGAGGTTCAAGGAATAAACATGCTAGGTGATGCTTATATGACAGAGGAAATTTCCTTTAATGCATAGAAAATCAAAGTCGGTCTTACAAGGGATGGTGAAGTTACATGGCTTTAGTGCCACTAGTACAAAAAAATTAACCTTATTGAATGTGATCGTGTTCATCATAATGAGCTTCATCTAATTCCATTCCTCACAAACCGTCATTTATCTAACTCACTAAGAATATGTTAAACAAAAGCACTTCACAATATTAGTGCAATTTACAGCAAATGCACTAGAGAAAATTACCTAAAACAATTTTCTAAATCATTTACTATTATGAACTAGGAACTAAATGAGAAAATCGCATTTTATGATTTGTAGGCTATTGAAAAAAAACTCCACACCTGAATTCACACAATCTGCATTACTTTGATTTTCTCTCAGTGGTGAAGCAGAGAACCAGAAATAATATTCTATGAATTAAACCGAAAAAATGTGTTAAATTCCTCTGAATCCCACTTCCCACCTTGGCTTGGTTTATTTCCAAAGCAAATAGAAGACAGAAGTGATGAAACAAGGTCTCATTTTTTCAAAAGCAGAACACACGCATGGATCAACATTTGGAGATATCATTAGCATTTTTGTTACTTGTCTGGTGTTTGCATAAAATGCCACAAATGTGATTGAGTCAACTCCCCTCCACCCCAAAATATTAATTAGTATTTAAATTAATATAAACTTTTCAGAAATTCAAGAAGATGCATAAAAAGAACAGTAAGACCTTCAAAAAACCTAATTTTTTTTTCAGGAGGCAGTCTTTGGAGATCTACTAAAAAAATCTTTTATAGATAGATTTTTTTATTCTGTAGAAATGTAATTTTTAATTTAAAAAGAACAATTATTAATATAAAACTCACAGCGAACATTTTTACACTATCCAAGCAGTCTTTAAAATATTGCAACTACTGAAGAGTAAACTTTGTTTTAAGGTCAAGATATGAGAAATTCAGTGCACTTAGAATTTACATTTTGACATAAATCTGTAATCTGTAGTGCCTAATATACAGGTTTTCTATATTAATATAATATTCTTTTTCTTAAGGCCAGGAAAGAGTTTCTGTTCAATAATCACAAAAGGGCAAAAGCTATTTCCAGGAAGTTAAGGATTACACAAACAGCAAAATGAAATGTTTTCTTCTATCAAATGCTTTAGAAAAAAGTAAGTTTTTATAAATTGCATCCGAGATAATAATAAATTTTTTATCATCTTTTCCCTTGTCTGTTTTTCTGCTTTTGCCTCATAAAATTTAGTAGGGTTTAATTTATTAAATGAGATGATGGACAAATTTAGCTATAAAACGTCAAATAAGTGCTTAATTCAGAATCCACTCTATACACCAACAGTAACAAAGGTCACATCAACATAAGCTACTGTGTTAACAACAATCTCTTACAATCACACTTTTTTTAATTTTGGAAGTTCCAGAAAGGAATTTTATGAAATTGTGTGGGCTTATTTTTTATCTGACAGTATTTGATCAAACAGAGTAGAGCCAAATTGCTAATTTATATCTCAGACTATGAACTTGAAACATTTTACAGACAACTCGTATGACATTTACTTACACAGCACTATCTATTTTCCCTCTCTTAAAGACCCCTAAAGGTCTTTAAGAAGTTTAGGGTGTCAGCAAAATTGAAAAACACTACAGTAGTTTTATCTCAGCTAAAGAAAACAGATATGCTAGTTTAGGGATCTACAGAACGCTAGAAAGTACTGAAAAGAACAAGGCAAAATAGCCTAATGTAATTCTGTATATCAGTTCAAGAGAAAATAGAGGCCACTGAACTTCTTTTTTTCCTAAAATAAGGCCTATTGAGAAAAAAAACAGTTACTAAATCACACTACATTGGGCAACAAAGATAACAAAGAAATACTGCAGACTTCACCTTTTCCTGGATGGCAAGATTAACAGTTCCACAGTTAGATTTCTGATCCTTTTTATAGGATCTGGATCCTATAGAAATGTTAAATCTCTCCAGGGATTTGGAAAACTTGTATATAAATTGTGAAATGAAAATAGAGCGCCCTAAGTATGCAGCTATCACAAACATTACTGATTACACGTGGCAAGCATTGTAGCAGTCTGATCCAGCAGGAAACATACACATCAAATTCACATGGGACTGCATGTGGGATTTATGTCAAAATACTGTGGGACTGCTGAAACCACGTTAGTCATTCTAAGCTTTCTTAACTAGCATCTTCCTAGAAGTACAGGACAATAATAAGAAAAATATGTGAGTAATACAACTTCCTGTTCCTATAGCAATTAGTAATATCAATAGCAATCCATAAAACTTTTGCTAAAAAACCTTTACACAACAAAAGTCAGATTGCTTCATTGTTCTTCCCTGTCCTAAACTCCTAAATACTGAAGGTGGAAATATAAAGTAGTCATCAGAAGAGGTTCTCCCCAAGAAGTCTGATACAAGCAATATTAAATTTGAGATAAAATTAAAAACTTTAGAGCTTAAAAGGACAGTCAAAGGTGAAAATAAGTTATAATACTTCATATGTTTTACTGTATATGAATAAGAGAAAAAATTTTATGATAGCACTTTAAGTAAGGTAGTAGCAGCATGGGAGGTGTGTAAAATTCTGAGATACACATTTAACAAAAAAATAGAAAGGAAAGCAACTTTGTGAAAATGAGTTTAACATTATAATTTATTTTTTAAAGCTCTAATTGAAATTGGCATGCAATTGTACTGTTTATCTGCATACATTTTTTCCTGAACAATTTTACTTTTACTTTGGCCCTTAATTTTTATACCGATTTTTAAAACTCTTATAAAGTATGTATTTAAACACTTTCATTTACATTTTAAACATATAGAAATTGCCACATTAATCACTCTGAGTTTTAAAAGGGAATTAACAAGGTAGCTAAAGCACTAATTATGGCTATTTCCCTCTAATAAAAAATAATATTTCCCACATGTGGAATATACTCCTTCCAAGAACCTCAATACTTTAAGTTCCCTGAGGGTCAAACTTTGCAGAGATGTTAAAGTTGGACTACATTACATCATATAAAATATATATTAAAAAATCTGGCATCTACTGCATGCCCAAGTGTATACAGTATGGGCTGCAGTAAAGAGCAACAAATAGGTCTCTAAAAGATGACAGATGTCTCCAATCTGCTGTGTCATAAATTCCTTTCCTCTGGTGTTCTCAGAAGGTTGCCCTGGTTCTATCTACAAACTTCCCCGACCCCATACTGTAAAACCTCTGCAAGGATATTTGCATTGAACTGGGGAATGCCTTGAACAGCTTGTGACCTGCAGGGACTGAATAGCTTTTTCTGAAGAAAGCTGGAGAGCAGAAGGAAGTTGTCAAAATTTGCAGCCTTCAACCCCTGCAACTGAAAGAGTTTTTGTCAAAATACAGTGCAAAAGCACATCACACAGAACGAGGACAAGAAATTTATAATCAGTATTCAAACCTCACTGATTTAAAAATGAATTGACATATTTTGGAAGCATTCAGTCAGAAGAAACCAGGGAAGAGATGCATCTTATTTTTGCAACAACACTACCAACTCTCTGATTACAGTCAGAGGTTCTGGGCTTCAAAAGCGTAAGGACAAATTATTTGTTTTTTACCTCTCCTGAGAAGCATATTATTGCAAAACCTCTCCTAGACAAGTACAGCCAAACATGAGACCAAATGCTATAATCTATTATAATCTATTATAGTGTATTGGCAACAGCTGCACTTTTTTATCTTTTCCATGAGACCAATGGTATACATACACCAATGCCAATCAAAATACCAAACACCCGTTCTATATCAACTGTATAATATCAAATTCAAATAATGAAGCAGTTTAGCCTTCTAAAAATTTTTGAGATGTAGACTGCTTGGAATCTAAATTTACAAACTGTCTTAACATTAGCTGTTAACATTATCAGTAATTAAGTTTAGGCATAGAATTGAAACAATCTTATTCTTCTACTCTGTAAGTATAACTAATTTGAGCATTTGGCCCTGTGATTTAGAAGTCATTGGGGAAAGTCTATTATCTCTTTTTCTGAATGTTAAAGCTAAATTTTTTTCTCTGTGTTTCAGGCAAATTGTGCTAAGAAAGCAACAGATCATCTTGAAGTTCAAGCCACATTGTTATAATTCCATTTTTAGCCAATTCATTTTCATACTCCATCTCTATAAAATTCTTTGACTACCCATATCAAATATAATAATTTGAAACTGCTTTCATCTGCAGCATCAATATCAATGCAAGTTGTTTAAACATACATATGCTAAAATGCTTTCAATGTAATTGTGGAGGGAAATTTTTAAGGTGATTTGAAGGTCTCTAAAAGGAAAAATGCATGTAAAAATACACGGTTAATGATGAAAAAAAAAAAGTTTCTATTCTTTCCTGTACATTTCCTCTTGAAACTTCCAGAAACTTTGCCATTTTACATTGTGCTGAGGTAAATATCACAGCTGAAATTCCCATTAAAAAATCTAAGTATCCAGAAGTTTAGTCTCCCTGAATGGTTTTTACTGCTGATTCAGATATCTGCATTTCCAAAGAAGTGTCTCATATACTCCATGCTAATGGAACAACAGTCACCTGTGTCTTAACTCAAAACAATTTCTTTCAGTGTTCAACTTAATTCAAAATAATTCCTTACGATCAAATTCATGAAGTATTTTCACAGCCTAAAACACCAATTTCTTGCATTTGGTTTTTCACTGGAATGCACTCAAACCACATACTCAGATTTCAGAAAAAATTAAACAACTCTTCCTCCAGAAACGCAACACGTTTTTTTAACAAGGTGGCACAAACTGAGACATGGATCAGTACCTTCTGGTTCAGCAGAGTTTGGTACTAAATCAGTTTCCCCATGTTGATTCCTATTATGTTTCCAATTCTGAGGGTTCATTTACTTCTACATCAGCATGAGGAACTAAATTCTGTGGGATATTAGCCCAGGCTAAATGCCGAAATTGTAATGGTACATATGCAGAAAACATAAACCTGATTTCCAGTTTTGTGGTACTTCAGCGAGACCTCTGAATATTTCACTACACTTTTCACCAAAGCCTTAACATCAAAATGAAATGTTATTATGGGATAATATTATGACTTCATTGCTTTTCCAGAACATAAATACAATAACATTTATATACTGAAAAGACATTGTGATAAATTCTAAGCACATAAATGTATATTGGGTACATATATCAAGTGTCATATAATTTATATAAAACTACTTTAATTAAAACTTGTCAAACGCATGACTAAAACATATTTTATAATTAAGACTAGAGCATTTTCAAGAATTCAGCTTCTTTGTTTCTCAAAATCCAAATACAACAAAGTGCTACAAGGCAAGAATGGAGCCTAGCAGTGAAACTACTATTGATTTCCTCAAAACTACTCACATGTTTAAAGATAAGCATGTGCTTAAGTGTTTTGCCGGGTCACAGCCCAACTGGCCAAACGTGCCACATATTTTCATGTTATGAAAGCAAGGATTAGCTAAAACTACAGGTTTAGCTTCATTAACTTGGAATCTGAGAAAAGTCGAGATTCGATAAGAGACATTCAGTAGCCGTGCCAAGGACATCCACACCATGCCCTTCCTCCTCTGTATACATCCCCCTAATCCAGCAAGAAACACAGTTATTTTAGGTGTTAATGTTCATACAGTAATTATCAGCAGGGAAACAAAACTGCAGGTCAGACTTGAAGTGGCAATACATTACCTCAGTGGTTACCTTGTTTTTATGGACAATGTTGAAAGAGCCACATAATAAAGAACAATACAATTCTGGATCACCTTAGTGGCTAGTTTTATGCCCAATCTAACAAAAACACCAAAATTTGTGAGGACTATTCCTTGGTCTTCATAGTCTACATATGTAAAAATCATTATTTGTATATATGACGATTGATTAAAAAAAATCAAGCTGTCTTGCTCTTAGTTAGATGATTTCACAATTTATTTCAGATCCTAAAATATATTTTTAGATAGTCTATATTTCTGAAGGAGACCATTTTTAGATTGTAAAATGACATCAACTCATTGAAGTCTGAATGGAATTTTATTTTCCTCTAAAAATAACCTCAAAACTTTTGAATACACTTTGAAAAAAATCCAAATACGTACATAAAAACACCAGAAAGGAGCAAATAATTCCTGTAGAGAAAAATTAGAGATTTGCACAGTTGTGCAAAGGATTCACTAAGAACAGAAACTTGTTCAACCAGTAACTTAACTGCAAAATTTCATATATTTATGTCCACACTTCATTGCCTTGACAAATCATAGCTTTTGATATTGAGTCCACTCATTGAAATTATATTTTAGCACTGTTATAGAGAGGGGGAAGAAATGTTATTAGACAATCACTGTACTGTCTTCCTAAGGGAATAGCTATGAACATTTTTTTTACCTCATATATATTCATCAGCTGTAAATTACAATAATTTTTCAGCATTGACAATGGAACATTTGATCATGATCAATAACAATAATGGTCTCTCAAGCAACATCAGAAAGTCATGAACTTTGCTGATGTTAATGCTCCTATCATATTCAATTAACACTAAGTGCCACCACATCCAGATTCCCAGAGTGAGAAAAAGGTCTAGAATGAGATGTATAAATGCAGACTTGACAGTTGTGCAGCCAGTGCAATAAATGAGGAAAGGTGCTCATTTTAATCTGTGATTCAGCACAGGCCATTGGTGGGGAAGAAGGCATTAAGCCAGCTGATAGGGAGTTAAAGGCCACAAATTAGGCACATGCAAGAGGGCAACACTATTTCCAACAATTTCGTGCCTGAAGCATGCCTTCTAAATAGAAAACTTCCATTGCTGAGAGAAAGAGCAAGAGGTGTTGACAAGCAGTGGTAAGCTTGCTCACAAATATATAAAAGCATTTAAATAAAGAAGTTGACCAGAAACTGGTAACTGGATTCCTGTCCCTGTCCCCAGGGTGTTTAAGTTTTAGCAGCTGGGTTAAAAATGATCAAACAAACAAAAAAACGCAAACAAAAATCCTACAAATATTTTTGAAGAGGAGACTAGAAACCCAGGATTTCCTTCCACCAGGCATCATTTTTATGTCCTGACTCCCTATGACTCTAATCGAAAATCAGATTAATATCAAAATATTTTGTTTCAACATCCAAAATAGGCTGAAGAGTTTAAAATACTGTATAAAGGAGGGAAGTGAAGAAATAACTGAAAAATTAAGGTTAGATTATTTACATTGAGATTGGGACTGGAAGTCTTATTAGAAATATCTGCCTGTATTCATTTGTTTCGATCTTTTTTCTTCCCTTCATCCCCTCACTAAGAGCACTCTCTCCTGCACGTCCTACATGTCCAGTTGATACCACAGAGGCAGCACCAATCTAATGAAGATTTCATACAATGTTTAGGGGGATTCTCTAGAAATCCCAGCAGGTCTCAGTCACCCTCTGCACAAACCCACTTAGCCCAAACACATTCAGGAAAAGGTTCTGACCTCCCCGCTCTCTCCCACCCTCCTTTGTGTCTGCTGTAGTTACACTACGACCATCTGGGATCTCCCATGCTTGGCTGATCTTGGCTCCTCAAGCTCCTCACCAACTGGCCAACACTTCCACGTGAACACCTCCATTCACCCCCACTCCACATGAATTTATATGTGCATATGTTAATAAACTAATTTTGTATAAATATCTGCGAGAGATTTCTATCACTGTGCCATGATGGATGACTGGCTTGGTTGATTAAGATCAGACATGGTAGCAACATCAATCACTTCAGAAGGAAAACAGCCTGGGTAAATTGACCTGCAGGATGCTTTAAAATCAAGCATTTTCAAGGGGTGCTTTAACATGGCCCAGCACCAAACAGGGGAGCTCAAATAGTTCCCCTGGCTTTCACAGAGCAGCACAATCCCTCTGCTTCTCAGAATAAGATGAAGTGTAGAATAGCATAATACTGAGTTTCTACTGGAGAGCCCAATAATAATAAAAAATTGTTATTTGTGACACGATGATATAACAAAAGCTCAACTCTACAAAACAAGATAAAAACACACGGGAAATTTCTGTGAATATTTATATTCTGAAATGATAGATGTATGTTCAGCAGGAAAATGAGAAACAAAAGGGGGAAAAAGAGTTCTATAATCAAATGACTTAGCACACAAACAATCAAACTCAACCATTCTGCAGGAAAAAAATTAAAAATACCCATGAAATTTCATCTTATGTTGCCAAGAAAGATTAATATAAACTAAACTTCACTTCACAAATATTCCTTTTGCTCAGTTAGTTCCAAACTGACTGTCCATATGCTGGGACTACTATACTAAAAAGGATTAAAGAACTTGAAGTACTTTGAAGGAGAAGTACATGTGATTTTTCTGAGTAGTCAGACACATGGGTTCTTTCCAGGAATAGACATGTTTATTCCACTTTCTTGGCTAAAATCCAGCTTTCAATAGTGACAATGTTCTCCTCCAGAGTTTTAAAATTCTTCTTTCATGCCTAAGGTAGTCTGTCCTACCACTGAGTGAGAAATGTCCGCATTTTAATACCTGAAATCTCTTTCTTCTACCATATATATTATGTAGAGAAATTAATCAGGATCTGTAAAACTATTACATAGAGCAATTGTTCAATGCAGCACTTCTGAAAGGACCATAGATCTACCTCACACCTACTGCCCTTCACTCCTTTCCCAAGATACTTTGCCCTACAAAATATGTTCCCATTGCACAATAAATCCACAAAGATGGGAGCCAAGGGAAGAAACTGTGGTGACCTCAGACATAGAAGAAAAAAAAAAAAGCTAACAAAATCCACCTAGAAAACAAATTCCAAAGTCTGAGAAGGAATATATAATTCTGGAGAATGCTTCTGTTGTCAAGAAAGATAGGATATTTGATGCACTTCTCTTACTGACACTTTTTTGAAGAAAGCAGATGGAAATGTAAAAAAGCCATTGGCTTGTTTATGCTGTGCCACTGGCCTGCCAGATAGCTGGGCATAGCCTCAGTCATGCTGGATTAAATCTAAATTCAGTACCCTCTCTGCCATCAAACGCCTTCAAAATGCAAAGGTCAAAACCACCTAAAAGGACAAAGAGGTTTTCATGTTAAAGAAATCGGTAAATTGCTGCAATGATTCTTCAAAACTGTCAGAATTCTGCCTGTCAGAGGTCAAGAGCACATGGCTGATGCTCTCAGTGATATGGTTTAGTTTTAGGTTGTGCTGTGAGGAGCAGGAAGTTGGACTCAATAATCCTTATGGGTTCCTTCCAATTTGAGATATCCTGTGATTCTAAGAAACACACTGGATACATTTTTACCTTCATCGTTTTAACTGTTTCCTAATAAACTGTTTTAGAATCAACTTGGTTCTGATGTTATTTTCAACATTATTATATATTGGGTCATGTCAGATACTGTTAAATCAACATCAGATTCAAAACACATCATTAAAATGATCAATAATATTTAAACTATTTACATGCCAGTGAAATTTGGATAGCAATGTAGTTGAGCTCCTTCTGATTCTAAATTACAGAAGTCTACCTGAGGTTTCTTAATGCTGACAGAGCATAAATACTCACTCTGAAAGGAATCTAGTTGTTCAGTTTGACAGCTACTTGCAGGTGATGCCATTCAAACAGAAGAAAAAAATAATGCTCATGGTATGATCTTGATAGATGGTGATGTGATTAGGATAGAAAAGGAAAAAAGTATCTGGGAAGGAAAAAATATCCTCAAAGGCTACTAAAAAAATGCATTTATCACTGCATAAACTCATTCATTTAAACACTAATTTTATCCAGTCCTTTTATAAAAAGATACTCTATTAATACTTCTGTTGAATTTGAATTTTACTCCGATTTTTCTTATATTAACTCTAGTTTGCAGGACTTCATAAACTACAAAATATTATCAAGTAAGAGTTATTTTTATATTATAAAATAAAGATTTAAGTTGTAAAAGAAGAAAATTTTAGAGCATGAGTTTCAGTTTGTACAAAATATCTTCATTAAAACTTCCAGTAAAAGATATAGATGATACAGCCCCACTATTTGTAATAGATACAGTTATGTAAAATGCAAAACTCAGAGACTATTTGATTTTTCAACCTCTTAGAACTACTCTTAATGCTGAAATAAAATAATTTTGTTTACTACCACCATATGTCAATCTGTTACAATATTGTACCTGACGAAATTCAAGTCATTGTCATAAAACTTCCATTACATTAGAAATTTATTAGCAACTGAATAAAAAGTAGCTCAATATTTAGCAAACAACATAATTTACGTTAAAGTGCATTGAAAATGTGACATCACCTTAAAGACCAGTGTTATTTTCCTTCATCTGTCATAGTTGATTATAGGAATTAAACCCCAGACAAGCAAAGCTAGTGGTTTTATATATACTTATACGTTTAGAGCTACGGCGTACTTTTTAACACTT
Source organism: Grantiella picta (assembly GCA_013397955.1). Lineage (NCBI taxonomy): Eukaryota > Metazoa > Chordata > Aves > Passeriformes > Meliphagidae > Grantiella > Grantiella picta. The sequence continues at coordinate 788,928 of VZRM01006014.1, read as the reverse complement.
CTCATCAGAAGATGGATTGGCAGACTGGGAAAGTAAGAAGCAAACATCCTCTGACTTCTGATATACGATCTGCATTTCTTTTCCCCCCTATTCTCAGATTGTCCTCAGTTCCCTCCAGTTTGGAAGAAGAATCATGTCTTTTTAAGATAACTGGTTCGATTTTCAAGTTGACAAGTAGTGGTATCTGATAATCTTTTCCAAAACTTCATTTGATTTATGCTAGGAGGAAAAAAGCAATTAAAATTGGTCAAATTATACCCTGGATACTTCATGGCCTTTATCTGCAAGTCTGAGAAAGACACAGCAGTCTGTCACTGGGTAAGCACAGCCGAAAGGACACTATGCAGCTCTCATACATCAGGACTGCTTATACCAGGTTTGGTTTTGAGCTCTTTTTAAGCCACGGTACCTCTAGTTGTCTATTTGACCACACAGTGGACTCAGGCTGCTCTTTCTTAAGAGTCACAAAGTCTGTTTTGCACAAGTTTGATCTCATTCTTCTTGAAATGGGTCACCCAACTTACAGGCAGTATTAAGCTTATTAATATTTGAACCCAAGCTTTATAATGCTGAGTGCACAGACAGGATCGAATTTCCTCATCAAATTTTAGATAAAACGACTTTTTAGTTAAAAAATAACAGAAACAAAAACACCACCCCTCACCTCCATTAGTCTTCCTGTAGAAGTATTCCTACCTCCTGGTATTTCTGTAAAAGTTAAAAATGAACCTTAAGGAAGAGGTGTTTGTTGTCTGGTTGGTTGGGTTTTGGGGAGAGAAGGATGAAGTTCTCTGCAGTGATGGGCTATGGATACATTTTCCTCTGCAGTGAACTGTCTTTCTGAAAACAGAGTTCCTTACTTTCATTCTTCATCCTGGATGCTCAGATTAGCTAAGCTAAAATATGTATTTCACCTTATAAAACGCAAATAATTTCCTGAAATTTTAAAATTACAAAGAAATATCATTAGTTTTATCCTAAGAAATAATACTGAAGCATTAGGAAATAGTGGAAAACACAAAGAATAATTGTGTTTTTGAATAAGTGATTTTGAATAAAAGAATCAGTTAAGAATAAGTGATTTTGAATAAAAAATTGATTGATTCAGGAGATTTTATACAGAACTTGGTCTGGGTATGTAAATATGAGAAGGAGAATATTTTTACAGCTGTCAAATTTTCAGCAAAGTAGTCTTGGAATGATTATGTATTCTGCTTTTTTAAAAATACGGGGAGAAGGAAAAACAAAAAATAAAACCAGATATGTCTCTTTTAAGAAGATTCCAGATATTTCAAAAAGTAAATACCTGGTTTTTCAAGTCTATAAAATAAGAATTTAATTTTTAATAAGGGAAAGGACTTGCTAGAACACAGAGGCACTCAGAACTTCTGCCCAGGCGTACTCAAAAGACTGCACTCTTTAAGTTGGACTACATGATCATTGAAGGTCACTTCATACCCAGATATTCCATACTGTTCTATTCTCCAAAGAATTCAATAAAGTCGTGTTGTGCCCAACCATAAATAGTAAATATCCCTCTTTGTATCAAACACTCATTTATCCAAACTAAGAAAAGAGCATTTGAAACACCACCTGATTTCAATTGCTATGTCTTCTAAGTTGAGGATAAAATACAAACAATTTCTGCCATTCAAGTTTAAATGACATCTAAGTCTATCAAATTTAATTTAATCAAGCATCTCTGAAATGTGTAAAGTTCTTTGAGGGCTTTCAGTTTGTTTTCAAACAGCCATTGCCTATACAGATCCAACAGTCAAATTTAACATGCTTAATGAAACTTTTATTTTTTTAACAGGGAATATTCAGATTTTAGTTAGCCCTGCCTTCATAAAACTCACTTCAGCAAAAAAAAAAAAAAACATTTTGTATGTCATCAATAAGTAACCACTGGTTAGGACTCATATTTTTTTTGAGGATAAAATTAAGTTGCCATCTACCACACACTGGCCTTTTTTAGCTTCCATAAATAATTTAAAAAAACGTAATAGAAAGGTTGAAAAATTAAAAATACATACCATCATTTTTCACAAAATCCATTCCTATAATTTCAGATTTCTAAGGTGAGACTTTAATTTTCAACCGTGCCTTAATTATTCTATGGAACTGAATTAGCTGCAAATGTTCACTGTAATTCCATACAATAAGAAGCAACATATTACAAACACAGTGTAGAATTACAGTTAACCCTTTTAATAGGCCCATATGAAAAGAGCAAAGGCTAAAAATGTCACTTACTTTAGGAGAGATGCCATTGCTAGATGTACGACGTTGGACAAGCTGTCAAAATAAGATAAATGGAGCTCAGTTGTACCATTAACCTGTGACATTTTTGACAGTGCAAGGCTGTGCACTGGGAGAAAAGCAGAATATGTATCTTCTGATTTTTTTCCTCTTGGTTAGTAATAGAACTAAGAAAAAAGATGTAAGGGTATAATATAAGGAAAAAAAATGACAGAGCACCACTTTTTTCCAGCTCTCAAAAATGGAAGAGATTAAATAGAGGGCCATGTCTTCAGGATTTATGCAAATATATTCCAGATAACATATAGAAAAGGAAATTATACTAAGTAAATTAAGTAAGTCGTATTAAAATTTAGAACACCATAACTAATCTTTCAAAAATTTTGACATCTTAAGAACAACAAATTATAACTTCCATACTTCCTGACTGATTTATAATTCTCTCAAACTAACTTTAAGTAACCAGAAAGAGAAAAAGGAATGCAGTATTATTAAATGATAATCAATATACATAAGGAAACAATCATTACGTTAGACTCTATTTTTAGTATTATAAATTCTAGCAGTTTTTCCTTAAGAACATGTGGTCTTACTGAAAATCCAAAAGTCACTTCTACAAGTTTTTTACAATTATATTACAGTTAATACATGCTAAGAAACAGGGAGACACATTGGGAAAAAAGATTTTAGACAGTTCATAGCATACAGAAAGTAATAGTGCGTTTTATTCTCAAACTCCTTGAAAAGTCTAATCCCATGGAGTAAAATAATTGTTACTAGAAATAAAATATAAAAAAATATGCACTGTCATAAATAGTACCTTAGGAAAGGAAAATGTAAGGATTGCGTAGCTGAGTTACTGTGAGCTGAGGTGCTGTGATGAGAGGTAGTGAGCCAAGTCACCTCAACTCAGTGAGCAAATAAAGCAGTCTTGGAAAGGAGAGTAGCAGCCACTCTGAATACTGAAGATCTTTGATGAACTAGAGTGAACAGCAATAAGAGGGTGTGCAAACTCACTATTTGAGCTACCAGCCCTTTGAAAAACAGCAAACAATGAAGATTCTCACAGCAAATCCCTTTCCCTAAGTGTACAAGCCTTCAACTAAATTCTGTGCCTCCAAAATACTACTAAGTAAAAACATAAAGTGTTCTTAAGTACTTTACAGAAATCATTAATTCAATCTCGCACAGTCAAATCTGCCATAACTCTTGTGGAATAAATCTGGAGGCTGTCTGGCACTAAAACCCATGTAATCAGACTTCTTTCATTTAATTTTAGTACTACAGAACACAGTTTTGAAGCTGAAATACCTTTCACACCAGATTTAAAAATATATCCAATTTCCATTCTATCCTTAAAAATAAGAATCCAGTCTAGGTCCAAAAAGATATGGAGAATTTTACAGATTTTGTCTGTATCTAAACCAGAACATCTTCCAAAACACTATCAGAGATTATTCTGGGAGTCAGGTATTGGCATTTGAAGGCTAATGCAGGCCTTACTAATTATCCTTAATTGTCTACATCACCAGAATATTCTTGGAGGGGTTAGCAAACAAGAGTACTTTAGAAATAACAGAGGGGAAAAAAAAATTTTAAAAAAAAAATTCTGAACCTTAATCCAGTCTTTGAACACTGATATCATCCCTATCTCTATAAGGTACAGTGATAAAACAAATTGCCCAGAAGAGGTACCACAACAGTGCCTAGGTATTCTTTCTTGTAGACAAAACATCCAGCATTGGTCCATTTCTGAGTAATGCAAAAGTCCACAATATTGTATTTTAGGAATCACATATTGTCTATATATTAATATAATTAATAACTTAATCTTATTTAAATCCTGAAAAAAAAAGGCTCCTTTTTCCCGATGATCATCTGACAACTGTCAATACAAAAGATGAGCCTAATTTTTTTCAAGTCTTATCCTGACAGATAAGTCTTGAAAACAGAACACTGATCTAGCCTTATAGATAAGACTGTCTACATAATCCTGTCAAAAAGTGTAACTACCTCAAAAATTATCCAGTAATGAAAATCAACCTGCGCTAAAATACTGTTCTTTTTTCAATCCTAGAATTAAAAATAGTAGTTAAATTAAAATTATTGCAAAGAGAAAATAGCAAATGTGATTAAGAATGTCCCCAACTTCTTTTTGAAAAATACAACATAGTTGACTTTTCCACAAGCAACCATCAGACACTAACTCAAAAGAGGTTTTCTTTTTCATTGAGAAATTCAGCAGGGAGCATTTTTACTGGCCTCAATGTTTCTCTAAAGGCTGCATTTAATGTGCTTGTTTATTGCATTATACAACATTTATTTTTGATTTTGTCTCCATGAAAACGGAACCTATTTTTTCAAGAAATGTTCTTGGATTGACTGGCCACAAAAGAATCTTATATCCCTGTAATCCACAGAAAAGTCACAAACCATCTAAAACAAAATCCACATTAGTCTTCCTTACTTCAGAAACACGATTTAGAGCACTACTATTTTATCACACACCAAGTCATAAATTCTGGCAAGGACTTCATGGGCAATCACTCGCAGAATCATGGCTCTTAAGAGAAACAAATCACATGGGTTATGTGGAAGGAACAGGACAAACCTATGACTTAAAATTATCTACACGTTTTATGAAAACAGAAAGCACAGTAACATAAATAAAAACTTTCCACTGGAAGCTTGAAATCTAGAAGAGTCCTTTTTTTTGAGTCAAATGGTGATTGTAAATTATTTTAGCTTCAAATCAGCGGCTTTCTGGTGGAAAATGGAGGACATAGGAATTTGAAGGCCATTTTTGAGAAGTGTGGAGAAATTTAACAGAACCTTCATATGAATACATCTCTCCTGAGCATCCCTCAAATTAATCTAATATCCTTTCTTTCAAGGTTACAAATTATTGTTATGGAAATTAAAATAGTACCATTTTAGAACAGTAATATAGTATCATATGGGCAAAGATCTTCAGACACGACTGAGTTGCAGCAGCTACAAAACACTTTCATGCAAATATGCTTTACAACTAAAAAAAGGAAGAAAAAAAAAAGGGCACCAACACAGATTAAAGTGAAAGAGTATCTACATCTTATGGATATTTTGAAAATGCTTTTTCTCCCATGAGGTGGAACTACAGATAGCTGCAAACCCACTGTATTTTAAATCCCTCCATGTGGTGCCATTTTTCTACAAACTGACACAGATTTCCACATTCTATCTAAATTTTATTGTTTCATATTCACCCATACAAACAGCAAGTATAAAGGGAAAACACTACATCAATGCTATCACACTGTTTTCCTCCTTACACACATGAGTTTTACCCAAGTGCCTTACATCTTCCTTCTGAAGAAAGAGTTTAAAGCATTCTTATCTTTTTCCACTTCATTATCCATTTGACTACATGACCTTTGGTATTCTGGGTAGTAACTGATCATGGGAAAAGTCAGCAGATTAATATTGCAAACAAATGAAAGTCAGCTTTCAGAAGATTAAATATCGTTCAACAAAGCATCCTAAAACAAGGCACCAAAGCAAAGCATATTTTCCTGGATGCTTTGTACATAATGCTATGTTGTGTCAAAGAGGTAAAAATCTCTGAAGTCTTTCAATCTGAAAGCAATTGCCTTTTTTCTTTTACATTCTCCTCTACACTTTAATAGGGGTGGAAAAAATATTTGTCAAGGAACAAGTTACAAATATTGAATGCAGCTCTCCTTTATCCTTTTGTTTCATGGTTCATTTTCATCACAATATGAAAGCTGGCACAGTACTGAGAAGTTGCAGACTCTTTCTTTAAAAGAAATTATTGAGTTCACCAGATGATACAGCACTCCTTTCCTCACTGATATTTTTTCCTCACTTAAGTCAGATCTAAACAATGAAATACATCCACTTCTTCCATCCTCAAAAACTAAAAATAATAAACTATGAAGATGACGGCTTGGTCCTCCAGTATAAGGCAGCAGGAACTCATACTGAAAAAAAAACATTTGTTTTCCACTTTACAACTTGCTTCTTTATTCACAAATTATTAGAATAAGTTTTTGAATTATTGTAGGGGGGGAAATCTATTTTCTTATCCGTTAACTTATTTTAGACTCTAGAATTTTCAGCTATTTTCTACTGACAAATTAAGGACGTTAGGTTTAACATATGAAATGAAAATATTGTATCCACCTTTGGCATTTTAGGGCAGGGAAAACACATTTGTTAGAAAGAAAAGTTCAGCAGTACAGCAAACCATCCAAAATACCTGAAAATGATTCATGGAACAATCTAACTGAGAAAAATCAGAAACAGGTTGTTTAAATTATTCTCATTTGTCCTCCTTGCACAATAAACCAAACTTATGCTGGAGTTGTTAAAGAACAAGAGTTGTTGGAAGCCCCCAGGTCTAACTCTGTGTGAGGGTTCACCCCAAGGGGTACAGCCCTGAGCACCCAATAAAATATTGTATGTTGTATATATACATATATTTATATATATATATCTTGTCGGCAAAATATCCAGCAATACTGTAGAAAGCCATGCAGCAATATTAGCACAACACCGCATCTGGACTAAGTTTATCTCCCAACTGTGGTTACACCATATCAGTATCCTGAGAAGGAAAAGTGCTACCAACCCCAGCAGCTCTTTACATTTCATTGGTAAGGATAGACAGGGCTTTAGTATGGTGTGGGTGTGTTCATCTGCAAAATACAACTCTGTATCAATGTAACATCCCAGCTAATTCAATATGAGCTGCGCCAGGTACTGCTGACAGCACAGCTTAGCAGTTGCTCTGTATGTTAAGCAGTCAAAGGGAGAAACTCATTAACAAGCCTGAGCCAGGAAATTACTTGCAGGGCTCCTCTTTTCTAGGTAAGTGCTGTGATCACAGAATCTTGTTCCTGTTTCCACAATCTCTTTTCTGGCACAGGTCTTGAACTATTTCTTCGCACCTTTAGCAGAATACGAAAGAACACTTGAAGTCACCCCTAATTTGGAGATTGCTCAGCGAGAATCTGATCAGATCTTTCACTTTATGGGCAAAGACAGCAATTGTTCAACCATTAGAGAAAATATGGGCAGCATGTTTACACCCCCTTACTAAATCCTCTAGAATCTATTACTGGATTTAGATAAAGGTTGCTTTTTAAAGGTTAAACCTCAGTAAAGAGTTCTATGTTCACATGGCCAACCTGGGGAAAGACAAGTTTTCTGTCCCTACCATGCCAACAACTTAATTTTACAAGCATGCATGTAGAAAGGACCTGTCAGTAAGAACCAAGCTGTATCACACAGCTACCATGGCAAGCATCAGCAAGAATTGAGCAATGACAAAAACAAGAAAGTATTATTTCCACTTTTAGCAGGCTTGGTTTGCTTTTTTTTTTTAAATAACATGACTGTCTCTTATGAGGAAAAAATAATTAATGAAAATAGCCTGCAGCACTATTACATTTCTCTTTACTTAGCAAAGTACTCTACAAAACAAGGACACACTACCTGCTATAAACCTGGTACTTTTGTATATAAGTGCTTAAATTCTGCTTGCTTGAGGACATGGGTTGATGCAATACATTTTATTCACAAGGCCAATGGCACATAAATCCAAGCACTTGAGTCAGTCCTGCTGTATTTATTCCACCCTCTAAAGACACTAGCTGAACCTGAGCAAACCCTTCACAGAGGTCCTAACCGAGTGATACTGTTCTGCATCATCCTTATCTTTACAGCATCACAATTGTTAAGTAAATTGACACCTTGGTGCTACAGAAAGTGTCTAGTTTTCCTCAGCAAAACTACATCCACTTCAAATTCTCTGTAATCCACACCCTACATACCAGGAGAGTGGTTTCTCTAGGGCAGACTGTTTTCACTAAAAACTTTTAATACAAACACAGGCATTAAGAGAAAATTATTGTGCATTGTCCCAGGTGACTCGTATCGTGATTTATTTCAATTCCTAGTAATTCCATGCTAGAAGATCCAAGAGTTAATAGCAGTCACAGAAGGCCCCACCAACTATAAACAAGAAGCAAAGTTAAAACATAAATCATTTACTTCACCAAATTGATTAAATAAGTGTCTGCAGATGGAAAGTCTGCATATTACTTGAACTGTAATTTTGACAGTCAAGAATCTCTTGTCCTAGTTAATGTGAACTTTCAAGTAAAAACAGATGGACAAATTCAGACCACTTATCTAGTGTAAAATATCATCTCAGCTTATTTTAGATTTCATTTTTGAAAACTTTTGCTGCAGTCTTTCGTATTGGCATAGACCAAGACAGTGTAAATGACAGCTTGGTGCATTTGCCTGTGAAAGGAAGACTTTGAGAAGTGTGCTTCAGTTGTGCAAATTCAGTGATAATCCTTTCATAAAGGATTGGCCATACTGCATTGGCCATAGCTGTAATCTACTTATTTGGATAAAAATACTTTTCTTCTTCTGGGAGTACATCCTATCCAAAGTGGGATATGATCAGACACCTGCTGAAGCTTCATGAATAATTTTTAACTACAGATACAAGCTGATCCAACAGCTTCAAAATATTGCTTCAGGACAAACACGGCTAAGTTAAAATGGTGCTTGTGAAGTCATCTAAATATCAGAACAGGACTACTCGTCTTCAGGGAGAAGATTGGCTGCTGGTGAGAAAACAAATATACCCAGGATAGACTCTTGTGAAATTCATATTTTAATATATGAATAGACTGGACTATTAAATCTTTAGTTCCCTTTAGGGGAACTTAAACCCATGGCTTGCTTGGTGAACTCAAAAACAACATCATTAGGTTAATGACTAAAGTCCAATAAGAATAAACAGTGAAGTAGAGCTGATGAACTTCTCCTCCTTAAATTCTCATCTAAGTATAAGTTGTTTATTCACTCTGATCAAATCCCTTTGGCAAGCCAGATATAGAGTTTTATCTTTCCATACTTAGAACATGAAGGTTTCTGGAATCAGTCAAGGTCTGAGACACAAATGGATGTTGACTGCTGCAGAGCATTATGCTCAAAATCTTGTTTATAGGGATAGGAAAAAAGCCAAGAATAAAACATTAGTGTAATAACCTACTTTGTCATTATTATTGAAATCTTGAGCCTAGCCCAAGATTCTTTATGAGTACACATGTAGATATTACCAGGAAAAGAAAAAATTCTTCAATTCAAGACATTTTAACAATAATACAGTTAGAATTATTACAAATGGAATTCTTAGTTTCTAGTTAAGCTCATATTTCCTATGTATCTAAAGGCAAGTGGTATCATTCTGATGTTGGCATTGGAGAATGCTACAGTTACTTACCATCATCTGTCAATGGCTTCTTCTGTCTAAAACTCACTTGAGGTAATTTTATACATTTGGTATGGTGTTTTTTACACCTTGCTTTCTCTTCGCTGGCCTGAAGCAATACAGGACATTGAACTTTCATAGCCGGTGGGTTTTATGTAGGTCAGACATATTGTATTTGTTCTATTTGTTACCCCTAAACTCAGTTTTGTCCAGTTCCAGGTGTTCATTTCTTTAGCTGACCATAATTAATTCATTTCTGAGGGGTCTCCAGCACCTGTCCATGCCAAGTCTCGAAATCATCCCACAGCAGTGCTCCTCTGCAATGCATTCTGTACTCTCCTGGGGTTTATCCTTCCCCAGACATCTGCCATCATTCCAGGACTGTACTTCTCTACATTACATCATTCTCTTAGATAAGAAATATCTTGTTTCACAGAAAATATTTTCTTTTTCCAGATATCTATAAGAAACTATTGCCATACTGTACAAAAAACCCCCAAATTTTAAAGTAAACAAATTAGCCACAGACACCTGGTCAATTAGAGAAATTGCTGCCGCAGCTAAATTAAGTACAGCAAAGTACAAGAAGGTCAGGAGGAGTTCAGAGACAGCAAGTCTGACATGCCTCAGTCCTGAAGCCTTCAAACTCAGTGCAAAGTCTGTGGCCAGTTGCAGCGGAGAAATTGCAGTAGAGCATGACAGGGCTGCACAGGGGCAAGAGATTTCTGGCATCCAAACTGCAGAAGATTCTGATGATGACTACATTAGCCAAGGTACAAGTTGAGCTAGAGAGCTCATTGGAGACAATCTGTGTATGTTGGTGACAGAAAGGCATTGAAACTGCTGCATAATGATAAGTACAAATTATTTTAATTTTTAATTAAACAGTAATTTTTGCTTAAATGAAGAATTTGATAAAACTTATTATCCTGTGCTCAGTTTTGAGCCCCTCACTACAAGAAGGACATTGAGGGTCTGGAGCATGTCCAGAGAAGGACAACAGAGCTGGGGAAGGGTCTGGACAACAAATCTTATGAGGAGCAGCTGAGGGAGCTGGGATTGCTCAGCCTGGAGGAAAGGAGGCTCAGGGGTGACCTTGTCACTCTTTACAAGAGAGTTTTTAGCCAGGTGGGGTTTGGCCTCTTCCTGAAAGTAACAAATGATAGGACAAGAGGAAGTGTCATAATTTGCACCAGGGTGATTTTAGATTGGATTTAGGACAAACTTCTTCACCTAAAGGGTTATCAAGCTGGAACAGACTGCCCTGGGAAGCAGTTGGGTCACCAACCCTGGAGCAATTTAAAACATGTGTAGAGGTGGTGCTTAGGGAGAAGGTTCAGTGTGGCCTTGGCAGTGTTAGGTTAACGATTGGAGTGGATGATCTCAGAGGTCTTTTCTAACTCAAAGTACTCCATTATTCTACCTATCTGTTTCTTCTATTGACAAAAATAAGTTGCTCTAACTTTTTAATAGTTGTTACTATTACCCTTACTGCTTAGTGTTTAATAGTAGTGCTATGCTAGTCCTGCATAGCATCAAAATCAAGAACTGGAAAAATTGTAATCTGCTTCATATTGTACATCAGCAAACTTGCATAGTGTTGCTATCAGGAGTGAAAACCTTGCTAACCTTACTTTGTATGTTTTAAAGAATCAAAGCATATATTAATTCTCGGTAGGAGATGCAAGTTTCTCTGGTTTCAGTTTACTTTGATCTTTAATATGATGGGAACATATTGGAACAGAAACCTTTTCTTAGGTGAGTTTTCCTCAGTGGAAAAAAGACTACCTCAGTGTTAGTGAAGAAGGCTAAGGTCTTACAAGAAAATATTCTGCTATTTCCTCTTAAAAATGCCTAGGTATGATATGACCTACTGAATTATTCAACCAGAATTATGAGGAGGCTGTTTCTCACCTTCTATTTTCTCCTTTTCATGCATCACCTATTTGCATTTCTTAACATATTAACGTTTGAAGGTGAGATTTTTGAGGCTGAAATCATAGCTCTTCGGTTCAGTAGCTTCTAGCATATACAGATGACACATAAATGAAATGCATTACATTGAAACATGTGTATTAAGAAATAGCTTTTGTCTTTGGAAATGAAATTTTGCTAGATGTTATTTGCATGAATTGTGCTTTGAAGACAGATCAAAGAGGTCATGACAGAGAATAGCAGAGGCTTTTCTACTTATATGAGAAATAAAAGCATTACACATAAACATGTACAGAGTATTACCTACTCCATTAAATACAAAACAGTAGGAGCAGAGTCCTGATACATAAATTCAAACCAATCCGGCATATGCACAGCTATTTCAGTAGCACATCTGTGGGCATGAAAAATAGCTACACAATTATTTTTAAAATTTGAATTATTTTAAGCATTAGGAGGTATCTGTAAAAATATCCCATTGTTTTCTTAAGATCTAAGAGACATTTCTTTGCCTTTTTTATTCAATAAAATGAATAGCAAGAGTAAAACAGGCTGTTTTGGTAAAATTAAGCCAATTTTATTTAGCCATATTTGACCTCTGTGATCTCAAATATTCCTACTTCAGAGAATGATTTCAAATGAAATTTTTATTTACTGAACTCGGGGAGGAAGTCATCTCCTTTTCCTGGGACACAAATAAAATTTTAAGGCTCAATATGCCTGATCAGAGCTTTCATCCTATGATATATCAAATTTTACCAGGCACTAAAAGGTGGATTTATTCAATGTTTAAAATTACAATCAAAATCCTTCTCCTTGAAAAAAGAAACATTACTAACTCAAAAACAAAAGCCAATACAAATTAGTGTCGGTTCTGTCTTTTAACTGACTTTAAGAGCTCAGAAAAACAGCTGTTGTTGTAGGAAGAGTCAGAAACATGTTAACGTTGATGACTAAAGTATTTTGCAGTCCCTATCAGAAGTGCAATGTTATCTTCTGTTTAGTTTTATCAAACTATAATCTAAAAAAAAAAATTAAAATCTATAGTGTATCTATATCTCAATTGCAAACAGCAATTTCCATTTCAATCATCAAAGAAGAGACTTAGAGGTGATTTGGTCAGCACGTGAAAGTACTTAATTTAGTAGGGACGAGATTTCTGATTCAAGTAGGTGAAGATGTGGTGAGGTCTAAAGGTCAGAAATAAACTAAACCAATTCGACTGAAGATGAATTAACAGTGATGATAATGAACAATGAGAACAGTTTATCTAAAGATGTACTTGAACGGTTCATCATCACAGACTTCAAATTGAGAGGCTCATTTTCCTTGGCCAGAAGTTAAGAGCAGGACATGAGAATTATTGCAAAGCTCTGTGGCTTGCACTGTAGAAGAGGTCAACGAGCATCATTATATTGGTTTCTCCTGAAAACAATCTCTTTACACTTTAATTAAAGCTAAAAAATATGCCTTCCAGGAACATGCCTTGATGGCTGTGCTACTGAAACATTTTAAGTGTCCTCATTCCTTAAAAAGCATGAAAATTATAACTCTCCTTAAAGATCAGTGTGTGGGGAAGAAAACAGTTCAAAAGGAGCAAGCTCCAGATCCACATGGGAATTTTTAACCCCCAGAGCATGTTCGTATAAGTATCTTCTTATAAAAACAGTAGTCATTACTTCTGGATATAGGAAATCACAAGACCCCCCAAAGCAAAAAACCACAATGTCACAAATGGCTGCCATCTTCTAAGATCTACTGGGGAAAAAAAAAGAGTAGCACAGTACATACCAATAAATTTTAAAATATATACAAACCAAGAAAGCTTCTGGCACTGTGGGACAAAAAATTCACAACTGTGTCAGTGCAGGCTGGACAAAACAGCTAAAAATTTTGAAAAAAAATCTTTTATTGAAAATGAAAACTTATAACTAACCTGGTTGTCTTTCTAACTTGAGAGATATGTCTGCCTAGACATTAAAATTTTCCAACATTTTCAAAACTCAAATTCTCTTAAATTGTAAATTCTTTTGTTTCTGCGCGTGACCTTTATTTAAATCTTTTTTCTGTGATTACACAATGGCAACATGATGGCAATATTTTTTCCATCAGGTAAAAGGTTTTAATGGATAACATTTCAAGAAGATGAAGAGATACTACTTAAATATTAGATTTTTCAGCTATTTATGTTATCGCAAATTTCAATACCGTACACAAAATAAATCTCACTTAATCTCAGTTAATGCAGTAAGTGTGTATGGAAAAGTACTAACTAAAATCCTCTTTATGTCGCTGTCTTTTCCATCAACTGAATAGCTTTGGTACTGCATCAGCAACACCATCTTGAAAAGTAGCTGGGGGGTTTTAATGACCAATATTGATTTTATTTCTAATCTATCACACTGCAAATGCACAAGCTCATTGTTCAAGAGTGTTCTCTTACCATGCCAAAAAGAGGGTTGCACATCAGCACACGCAGCATCTGAACTTGCTCTTCTACATGGTGAGAATGCCACATGTTTGCACCTGTTTGAAGTGCCAGGTGCAGTTTTGGCTGAAGTCAAGAGAAACTCATTTACGAGAATGAATATAACACATACTGTATTGTTGCTTAGTGAAACACAGAGGAATAGAATAGAATAGAATAGAATAGAATAGAATAGAATAGAATAGAATAGAATAGAATAGAATAGAATAGAATAGAATAGAGCAGAGTTATTTCAGGTGGAAGGGACCTGCAGTGATCATCTAGTCCTACTGCCTGACCTCTTCAGGGATGACCAAGAGTGAAAGCTGATTATTAAGGGCACTATCCAAACGCTGCTTAAACGCAGAGTTGTGGGGCACCAACCACCTCCCTAGGAAGCCTGTAGCAGCGTTTGACCACCCTCTCCATGAAGAAATGCTTCCTAATGTCCAGTCTAAACCCCTGCTGGTGAAGTTTTGAGTCATTCCCACATGTCCTGCCACTGGGCACCAGGGAGAGCAGTTCAGCCCCTCCTTCTGCAGGTCCCCTCCTCAGGAAGCTGCAGAGAGCAAGGAGGTCACCCCTCAGACTCCTCCTCTTCAAACTGGACAAACCCAGAGTCCTCAGCTGCTCCTCACAGGGCTTCCAGCCCTCTCACCAGCTCACCTGCCCTCCTCTGGACACACTAAAGAACCTTCATGCTCTTCCTGACCTGTGGGGCTCAGAACCACACGCAGAGCTCACTGACACCGAATCCAGCAGGATAATCACCACCTTGGAGCACTGCTGATGCTGTGATTTGTGTTTATGTATGTAAAAAGATTGCAGCTTTTAAACCGTGGCATGGGAATTGTCTTTATCAATGCCATCAGCATCAACAGCAAATATGTTTGGTCTTAGCCCATTCTAGACAGATTTTGATATGGCTGTTTACACTCCAGGCATCATGTAAATACTGTAAGCGTGCCACCGATTTTTATCAATAATACTCTCAGCCAAATTAAACACATTGGTAAGCAGCTTTGCTAGAAAAACCAATAAAAATATTTGTATTTTAAAGGAATTTAAAATATTAATATGAGGCTGTAAGTACTTGTTCATAAATAAGTTATAAATAATCAAAGAACACTCTAAAAATCACAGATATGCAGTATGATGATGTCCCAGTGTCCTTCATTAAGAATATATTTTTGCTAACTTAATCCTTATGCTAAATACAAATTTATTTTTCACTAATTCATTCAATTACACAATCAGTTTAATATTTGTTTATAATTTAAATTGAGTTTACTTTCCACACCCAAACAGATCTAAGGGACATAGTAAAAATCCAGATTCATTTATAATATTCTTCTACTACAGTACCAATAAAATGGTATCTAAATTGGTTTTAGTAATGACAGGTATCTGAATATTATCTTGAAATTTTAGACAAGTATAATAGTAAGGTTGTTATATTAAGATGTGATATCAAGGTTTTCTAAACCAATTCTCTGTTTACCTCCCACTGAATATAAGAAATAAAAAATAAAGTCAAGTCACTTTAGCTGGCATGTTTGACTGCTGAGAAAAATAGAGTCACTCACAGTCTGAAATAAAATGTGATTATTACTTCTGAACAGTGATTATAACATCCAAAAATAAGAATTATATCTGCAAAACTCACAACTGGGCTTTTGATGTGGGAAAGCAGGCAAGTGACACCCAGTTGTGCCTTACAGCACATTTTTACTGCTCATAACAATAGTACTCCATTGAGCTAAACACTGTGGCACTCAGCTCAGATTCAACAAGTAATTACACACAGTTTTAGTTTTCAGATGATGATATCAAACACATACTACATGTTTTCCCAAGTGAAATTCTTAGTAGCTAACATATTTGGGGTTTTCCCATTTATTTATTATTGACTAAATAGCTTAATTCTGTTCAGGGCAAAAATACAAGAAAATAAAAAGGAGACTCTATATAACTCTTCTGTGTGGCTCTTGAGTTCAAAGCAAATTTTCCAGCTGAGTTATAAAGTCCTGGAATGAATTTCCAATGGAAATGCTAACAGGCCTTTAGCTACAGTTGTGCTAGCGGGTGTTGCTAAAACAAATAGAAATCCCTGTCAGTGCCAGAAACGCAGCCCATCATTAGAGGCACTTTTCTAGAAGCTTTTTATTATATCTGGGTGATGATAATCTTCCCACCAGTGGGCATGCTGAGTTTTGGCACATATCAAGCTTGTCAGAATCATTTTACACATTCCAAACAGCAGGCAGAATAGACAATAACAAAAGAGAAAAGAAACTTTCTCAACATGGTGTGTATCTTTGTTCTCAGGAGTTGCTATTGCCTTTTGATGGAGCAAACAAAGCAACCATTTAACCAAACCACTACGCATATTAGAGCCATTGACTCGAGTTCCAGGGGGGATAACCAAGGTTTCTGGTCCACTCTGAGCTCTGACAGAAGAGGGCAGAAGTAGATCTCTGTGTGAAAGTGGAAAGCACCTTTAAAACACTTTTCTTCCCAACCACACACCCAGTAGGGTCTTGGTGCTTTCCAGACTCTAAACCAGACAGCCCTTTGTGTCCCCAGAAAGCTATTAGCAAAAAACAGGTTCATCATAACATTTGGGTGGAAATAGCTATAAATTCAGTGCTGCAGAAGAAGACAGCACAGGACACTGTGACCCTGAGTCACCCACACCAATCATCCTTGTCAGCAAAATCAACATTGTGCTGTTATCAGTGTCCAAACAAGGAGCATTGCTACCCAGTTTTCCACAGAGCAGCCAAAACATTATGTTTTAAAACAAACACTGTATCGCAGCTGAAAGACACAAGGAAATAACACAAGGCACTCATAGGAACTGTGACCTAATGCAACAAAATCCAGCAAAGGCTGCTCACAATAAAACGTACAAGCTTCCAAAGAGGTACTGGAAGGTGTGGATCATGCTGGCAGCAAAATCGGGAACGACACTGGAATTTACTGACCATATTTCCCACCCTAGTTGACGCACACCTCTGTAGGACCTGAATTTTTGGGTGACATTAAGGACACAGTGTTAGACTGAAAGCCATTTGTAAGATTGTTCAACCACAGAACAGGAGGAAAGAAAGTCAAGGTGAAACCTGGCCTGCAGAACTTCCATCACTTGCTCTTAAACGAAGTTTAGCACATTCAGACTGGAAATAACTGAGAAATTACAAACACAGGCACCCACAATGCTACTGTCAATCACATTCAATTTTTCAAAATTTAGCAAATCAAAAGATAGGTGGAACAAAATAACACAGA